>WAAD01017956.1:1397677-1492679 GCA_013389945.1 Fregata magnificens | reverse complement strand
TTTCTTTTTTTAATTGCATTAGTATAATCCCAATAAAGCCCCCAAAAAAGTGAGATCAGGATGTGAATGGACAAGGCAATTCTTCTGATTTTTTCCCAGCTCTTCTGCCCTAGCCAGATTTTGCTGCCTGGCAGCATTGCCCAGTGATGAGAGAGTGACTCAGAAGGGTTTCTACTTCTGCCCTTACAATGTGACCTTAAGCAAGGTGCATTTGCTCTCTGTAGTTTTCTTTCTTCCCTCCTATTGCTTCTTTTTTCTAGATTTTTTTTCTTCTTTTTTTTTTTTTTTTTTTTTTTTCTCCCTGTGCCTCCCCCCAAACCTGTAGTCCATTAAGTACCATCGTGNCTGCCATCCATTTTGGATGCATCTGAAAAGAAATCCATGTCCAGTGAGGATGCTGGAAGCTATTGTAACAGAAGTTAGAGTTTTTAAGCCCCACATGGCCAATTGCCTACTTACACTGCTGAGTTGTGGATTGTACAATTAGTCCTACTAACTCAGTAGGGGGAGTTGGAGATTCTCAAATTTACTTCAATTTTTCTTATTCATTTTCAAAGGGGGAAGAAAAAGCCTTTTTCTGTATGGGTGAAAAAATGTTAATATCTTATTCGGTGTTTTCCTACACAATTGAGGATTGAAATATGCAGCCACTTCACTGATTTTAGAATCAAAGCATTCCCTCGATTATCTAGTTGTGTGTGAGAGAATTGAAATTTCCACATGCCCATTCACAACCTAATTGATTCTTTTAACTGCAATGCAATTTTTCCTCCTGTATCTTTTGGATGAAGCGTTTACAGTGATACTGTTCTGCTGTAAGCCCACACTGATACTGTTAAGTCATTTATAGTGAGAAGTTGGTTGGAGAAAAATGACAGCAATAACATCATGCTGGTTATGTGTCAGGTTCCTGGGTAAGCAAAAGCCTGACTGCAGGTGTCTGGTCTCTTAGGCTTGTCATTGTTTGGAAAAATATATGAAGCCCTCAAAAATCACCTGGCCAACATTTTTTAGAACAGAAAAGATGTCATCTCCAAGAAAACCATGATATATGGCAACCTTCTTTGTAGGGTTACAGCACGGTATTTTTAGGACTATCATTTGCACTTGAGATAACTTGTGTCTCTCTAAAAATATCATGCTTGAAAAGAGGCTTTCTCATAACCCACATCCCAGGTAACCCACATTTTTACATAAGATGTGCAAAATCAGAGGCAGAGGCAGNNAGCGAAGGAGCTCTGGGGCTGGTGCACGTTTGCAGTACGCGCACTCAAGCATAACACAGACTGCAGTAAAATTACACATTTTTGGTTGGGTGGTTGGATTAATAGCTAACCTACAGTTATGCTGTGAGAATATATTTAAAAGCAAAGAGCTACTCTGGAAAAGATTTTTGCTTATAGTTCTGACTATAGAAATGTTGTGGTATTCATTAATTCAGAAACCAGCTTCTCTTCTATTAATATGCACACACCTGTATCTATATCTTTCTATATATGAACAGCCTTGTAATGAGCTTGATAAGAAAATATCTGAGTCCATTGAAGATTTATTGGTGATGCTGCAGAATTGTCCTGCTTTGTCTAAACTACTTGTGAGACTACTACGATTTTCATCTATATTTAAACAGCTTGACTGAAATAAATATGGCCTGCTTTTCACCCTGGATGTTTTCTGTGCACAGCATTGGTCTTTGATGCATACACAAGATAGTAATTAATTTGCAGTTTCATTCACTAAGAGAGACGTGAAATGAGAACGTCTCTAGATAGATAGCAATTACTGTTTTACAGCACACCACAAGATTTTTAAATGGAACACCATCTCTTTACACAAATTGTTTTCCTAAAGATCAGAGTTGGTCCTTCTACCCCGCTATCTCTTTCTCTGGAGTTTGCCTGGAAAATCTCCTGTGTGATGGGAAGAGGAGGGCCTTGCAGAACAACAATCCCTGTCTTACTGCACTTGAAGCATTTGTAAACAACTCACAGTGTTTGCTCAGAGGTATTTTTTTTTCCTGCTGTATTTCTGATGAATGCAATGAATTGTGAGGGAAATGAAGGTCTCCTAAGTACATTTTAATTTAGATGAAAAATTATACATTATTATACCATACTGGTGATTGTTCTGACATAATTGATTGGGAGGGCCATCCACAAAGAACAGCATGAAAGCTTGACTTTGAGGAGACTACAGAAATGGAATTAACCATTTAGAAGTGTGATGAAAAGCAGTGGCCTGGACTGGGAAAGAGGAAAACTGGATTTTGGTTTCAGTTTTGCCATTCTTTGGGGGAACTACCTCCTTTTCCTGTGCCTCTGTTTTCCCTCAACAAAATGGCAACAGAGATTTGTATTAATTTGTGATTCTTGAAGTGGCAAATGAGAGACTTACACACTGGAAAGAAACTTTTTGCTTCACAATATCTAAAAGGTCAGTGATGACACAAATAGGGGAAAATTCAACTCCCTTTGCTCCCCACGCCAATGCAGTACCAAGACTGCAGTGCAATCACCTTTTGATCCTCTCCAGTTCCTTCTCCAGGCTGTGGGTTGGATTAGTGGTTGCAGCCCTGCAGCCTGTCCCAATGCAAAGGCTGGAGCTGATGGAGTTGGGTAATGCTGGTTCTGAACCTTTGGGTGATGATGTGAAGTCCTGTAGGTGCAGGGGTCTTGTCTGGCTGCTTTCCTTCTAGTGCTTTATCAGGCAGACATCCATGATGGGCATTGACCGGAGGGAAAGGATTTTCATCCAGTAGACCAAGTCCTCACATGTAAAATAACTGTGAGACATCCCTAGCTAGTTTCCTCTTTATATTTGAAGAAAACTCTCGTATCATTGGGTTATGCAGCCCAATAGCCTAACAAAAGTAGTTCTTAGCTGATGCTGTAGAATAAAGTAAATGCCTTACTGCAATAGCACATAATCTACACAACCAGTTATGCACTGAGGGATAGCAAGTAATGTGCTCCTTCCTGACCACCAGAAGCAATCAACATATACTCTGAAGCATAGGTCTGATTATCTTTAGGCCATAATTCTGCTTACCTGGTTGCAGGTGGTATTATTAATAGCTATAAAATAACATTTTCCAGTGCATATATGTTTATATTACAACATTGTAAACCTCCATTGCCATCTTACAGGGTGAAAATGCAACGAAATGAAATGAAAACAAAACAGATAACCTGTCTGTCCCCCAATCCACCACTACTTCCCTAAGGAATCGGTATTGTGTTCCCAAAGATCTTCCACACACCTTATAGCAAATGATTTTCCACCCCTCTCTAGGTTTTTGGGGTTTTCACAGATGTAATTATAATTCTTTTCATCTTCCCTGGAGAGATCATCTTATGTTGTAAAGATAGTGCGAAATGGGAGACCTTAGATGAAATGTTATTATTGTTACAATAAACCAGCTATGCGGCTGTTAATTCCCACTCACAATGTGAAGGCAGCCCCTGGTCTATTCTGCTTCTTAGGTTTTTAACCCTGAAATACCAGTGACGGAGAAATAAGAGTGACTGGACTGGTGTTTGCAACTCCCAAACTGCAGGGATTATGGATTGCAATGGGCATCCAGAAGGCCAAGCTCATCTTTACAGTGGCTTTGTATAGGAAGCTCCTTCCAAAAGGCAAAAGAGAGTGGGAAGGGGAGAAGAGAGGGGAAATAATGTGGTTTGGGTGAAACAGCAAGTCAGTGTAGGAACCAGGGCTTCACCTCCCCTGGCTTTACTGCTAACTCTCAGCGTGGACATCTGCATCTAAGCTGGCTGTCCTGACTCCCTTTTGTAGCAGCTGGGAGGCATAGTCCTTCACAAGCACACTTCATCTGACCCTTTAGAGATGTGATGAGACAATCTTGTGATGAGATGACTTGCAGCCACCCTCGCATGTGCTGCTCTCACTGACCGGCAGAAAGTGGCTTGGTGTCTGGCTGAGATGGAGAGATCTGCACTGTGGATGTTTACCATGGCCAGGAGACACTTGCTCCAGTGATCTCTGTAGCTCATAAATTTACATGTTTAAAACAATGTTTTACAGAAGCATATGGGTTTGTTCTCTGGAAAAAAATTTACTTGTGATTTTTTTCAGGATTTTTCCAGTTCTCAGTGAGGCTTAAAACCCCACAAGAATGAATCTTCATAGGGTAGCTTGAGAGATCTGTGCCATTGATGAATAAGATATTGTTAGGAATTGCAGAGATAGAGGCAAAAGTTGAGAATAGTGGGAACTTAAGAAAAAGAGTTAGGTTTGGGAAGAGTTTTGGGCAAGTCATTTAGATTACTTTGAACTGCCTTCCCTGTGCTGCTGAAACACTCAGCACCTTATCTGCCTTCAGGAAAACCTGCTATCCAGAGGATGCTGTGAAATCAAAATGTTTCTTGTAAGTGTTTGTTAGGATAGAGGGGGATATATCTCACTTGGAATTGTGCAATCCAAGGCAACAGACAGCTTTGGTTTATTCAGACCCTTATGAAATTATTGCCTTTTCTGAACTGACTTAGAGGATGGATTTCTTTGACTGCAATGGATTTATGCTATCTCCAGAGAAGCAGATGAAAGTTCACACCCTACATGATCCTCTTGGGGGAGAAGAGCAGACAGCACTGAAGAATGCATTTTGAGGCAGTTTTGAAGAGACCATTACTGACTTCTGCCTAGCACAGGTGTTAGCACGCGCTTGACGGGTCTTAAAGCAAGCCCTTAAGTCTAAAGACAACTGTAGCAAACCTGTGTAAAAATGTCCCATCTTGACATGAAGTGATGGGGTTTTCTCTGCACTGCCAATAAAAGATGGCTGGCAAAAAGGCTGTGTATGTCTTACATTGTCAGAATAAGACTTAAGAGATCTTTATCTGATGCACAAGATGTATGCTGCTTGCTCTTTCCTGGGCTAAATGTCATCCCCATGAGAACAAATGCTCTGCCTCACCTCTGCATTTCATAGCTGAATGCATGTACAATAATTACTTCTACTCAGGGTTTTACTTCGAGTGTCCAGTGTCCTTAAGGTCTCCTCGTCAGCATTAGTCTCCTAAACCTTTTTACATATGAGTTCCTATGAGATGCTTCTCTGTTCCCCCATCCCATTTTGGTCTTTTTTTTTTTTTTTTTTTTTTTTTTTTTAAATATATATGTGTATAATAAAGCACTGAACTCAAACTGAACACACTCTTCTAATTAAGGCCCTACCGGAGCACAGCTGAGTGGAATAATTGCCTCGCTTGTTTTACACAGAATACTCTATTAGCAGTTTGATCTGGGACTCAATATTCACCCAGAATACTTGGTCTTTCCTTTTTTTTTTCAGCCCTCAGCAGCACATGAAAAGACGGGTAGAGACTCTGCCAGGCCAAGTCTCTGAGACTCCAACAAGCTGTTGGTAACAAGCAGCGTAGTCTATCTGTTTCATCTTTTCCAGGCCTCTCGTATTTGGAGGATTTTGCATCTGCTTATTTTATTACCTTGTCATCTTTATACCCATGGAAGGTATATTTTTTTCCTTGAGCCTTCCACTTAGTTGCAGCACACGGTGTAATGCAGTGCACAGGATGAAAGCCGTTATCTGATTTGAGTTTAATGTTCAAAAGTCCTCAAGCTGGTTTATCTAAAGATCCTCCCTGTATAATTGTATACTTAGAATTCAGCTGCAGTGTAATAGGGCAAGTGCTCTGTGTTCTGTCTGGAATTACAGAAAAAGATACTATTTATTTTTAAGCAAACAGAAATGGGAAAAAAAGGGAAAAAAATACGATGTAAGAAAATGTATTCAGCCGAGATTCAGAAAAACCTACCCCAGGGTTTGATGTATGCTGGAATTAGATTGGATTTAAGGGCAGTGAGTAGGAGAAAAATGAGCAGTCTGGAGAGATGAGGATTACAATTCAAAAGTAATAGAAAGACTTTAGTCAGCTCTAATCAAGGAATCAACCCTTTTGGGCTAGGTGCTGTACAAAAATGTCGTACAAAGTTTCAAAGTAATCTTGGGATTTGAATCTAGCTCCTGCATGTATTTCCCTTTAGACGCATTTTAAAGCCACTTTATTAATATAATGAAAGCAAATTACCTAAATGAGAAAATGAGTTAACTGGTTTCAGATGATCTAAGTCAATCCGTTCCTAACTGGAATTGTCACCGTGCTGGTTCAGGATCTGTTAATATGATCTTCAAATCTGAGGCTGAACATATTGTTGTTACGAAAAGTATTTACAGCCTCCAGCTCAAATATGCAGTGAAAACATGCCAGAGAAGTAAAACAAATAAATCATAAAGACAAAGAAAGAGGAGAAAGGAAGCTCAACTCTGTCATTTTATTGGGGGAACAGAAACACAGGGAGATTAATGGTTTCATTTGAAGTTACAGCACAGTCTGTGACAGGATCAGGAACAGAATCCAGGTCTTTTGTTGAAAATTGGATTTTTGATGAAAAACTTCATGCACTCTCTAAAATTAGGAAAATTTCACCTCACCTCAGCCAGGAGTACCTTTGTCGTGGTTTAACTCCAGCCAGCAGCTAAAGCACCACACAGCCGCTCACTCACCCCATAATGGGGAGTGGGGAGAGAATCGGAAGAGTAAAAGTGAGAAAACTCGTGGGTTGAGATAAAGACAGGTTAATAGGTAAAGCAAAAGCCATGCATACAAGCAAAGCAAACCAAGGAATTCATTCACCCCTTCCCAGCAGCAGGCAGGTGTTCAGCCATCGCCAGGAAAGCAGGGCTCCATACTTGGGAAGACAAACGCCATCACTCCGAACATCCCCCCCTTCCTTCTCCTTCCCCCAGCTCTATATGCTGAGCATGACGCCATATGGTGTGGGATATCCCTTGGGTCAGCTGGGGTCAGCTGTCCCGGCTGTGTCCCCTCCCGACTCCTTGTGCCCCCCCAGCCCTTTGGCTGGTGGGGTGGGGTGAGAAGCAGAAAAGGCCTTGACTCTGTGTAAGCACTGCTCAGCGGTAGCGAAAACATCCCTGTGTTATCAACACTGTTTTCTGCACAAATCCAAAACTTCATACTAGCTACTATGAAGAAAATTAACTCTATCCCAGCCAAAACCAGCACAACCTTCCAACAGAGTTGGGAACTTGGAGGCAGAGGGAAGAAGGCTCTGAGCTCACATCGGTTTCTTTCTGCCTATTTTCACATTAAAAGACTCATTCTAGCTTTGAATTCAGTGGCTAGCTGATGAAGCTGCTATTCAACGGTCAAAGCAAGGGTGTCAGGCCACGAGGTATTTCACAGAAATTTTGTAAAAGACGTACTACATTAAACTGCTGTGAAATTTTACATATTTTTACTGGAAAATATCAGCCCTTGTTAAAATGATAGTTAAAAAAATTCTGAGATTTAACATTCACATTGAGGGAGATCACTTCTCATATAAAACTGTGAAACTCCCTTAATTTCACACCTGTCAATACTAAACCACCATCTTGAGAAGATTTTGCCAGAGAAAGAAAAAAAAAAATTCAATAAAGCTTTTGAAGCATTTCTTAAGCAATCGTGAAATGTCCTGGGATATAATTAAGAAAAAAAATCCTTTGTGACATTTTGGGGGAAATATATATTCAACTCTGCTCACACAGTTCCAGAAATTAAATTAATTCTACATAAAATGGTAGCCTCCTTAGACTAAGTAATGAGAACAACTGTCTGCTACAGAAAGACTGAAATAACAGTAAGGGCTGGTGCAATTTTAATAGGCCATCCCTGCTACTTTCTTCTGAAGACAGGAAAAAAAAGGGGGAACAGAGGAGGCCACAGAAACCTCCTGCATGATTCGTGGAGACCTTCGCACCTTTCGTGACCGCAGAAACAACGAACAGACACAGAAGGGTTGCTCCGACCTGGCAGCAATCCCTGAGCTAGCATCATAGGCTGCAAGCAAGTGGCATAAACTTACACATAATATGGGATCAGGGTTTAGGGTGCAGTAATTATAAAAGGAGGATTAAAGGTCTGCCATTGAGTCAGCATGGTCAAGGCAGGCTGGTTTCCATAGCCAGTAGTGCCTGGGTAGGGATGTAGTTAGCAACATGCTGAGCTGCTCCTAACTCACCAGTCCAACCAAGCTGTTACCCAGTTATCAAGGAGTTGTCTGAGGACAACCTTCAGCATAACTTCAAAGCAAGGCTTGAACTCACCCCTCTAAATGCTGAGATGCCTTACAGCCTCTGTCACAAAACCCTGCTGACATGCTACCCTCCTCTGTATTTTCCTGCCTTCCTGTGCATCCTTGTTACAGAAAAACCTGCTTTGCCACAGGCAGCAAGCACTGAAACATGCCTGTGTACGTGGGCACCCACATGCATACCGTTGTCCACACGTATGTGCTTGCTCTCAGAGAATATTTGCTATGGCTTTTTTTTTTTTCCCCTGCAGAAATCGCTTGACTGCTGAAAAGTCACCAGAGTTTTTTCATACACTTCTCTTTTGCAGCAGCAAGGGCATAAAGGTGCCAATGGAAAATTGCTTTGGTACCTTGAACTGTAAATGATGCTGTTTTCATGATTCATCAAATCCGCCTGAAGCAGAGGTGGCGTGTCAGCAGGGCTAGGCAAAGTTTAGAACATAATAGGGCCCAAGAGGTGAGAGACATGTCTTTCATTTCAGTGGAGCATCTTTGAAGTGACTGCTGGAAATAATTAGGTTCCTTGATTTCCATTGCCATTTGGTGCTCTTCACGCTAATCAGAGTAACTGCACATTTGAAAGAACTGAAGGGAATAGAAGTATTTCTTATTAGAAAGAGCCCATAACAAAGATAAAGGTCTCTTGGCTTCAGAATTCGTTGTCCCTGCAATTCCACACTGCACTTCATGTCTAGCCAAAAATGAGGTGAAAAATGTGCATTTAATATTTATTAAAGACCCTCAGATCTTTATAATCTTTAAACTTTGGTCCTGCTAAATATTCCAAACTCTTTTTATTTATTAATAAATGTTTCATTCTGTCTCTTCCAAAACCTGAATGAAGAACTTAGGTCACACAGCCTGTGAGATGAATCACAGAAGGGAAATTGAATAAAATCTGATTTCTAATCACTTTGAAGGATTCTTTAAGGACTTTAGGGGTCCAGTGTTTAAAGAAGGGAGTGGGGGTTGTGATGTCTGACCTTTCCCATCCAAACTCAGCATTAATTTATAGTTCTTTTATGATCCTGAGCATATCAGCTTCACCTCTCTGTATCTCATTTTATCTATATGTAAAATTAGAAGAGTAAAAATATGACCCAATTTTACAAAGGTGTAACAGGTCTTAATAAATTTCTGATATTAAAGTGCTGTGAAGGCTTTGCTTTATAAAATACAGGCTATGTTTTCAAAAGAGCTCAGCTCTTATTTAGACACCTCTGGAAGCACCTGGGGCACTGAGGATGCCTTTTGGCCTGAATCTTTGGAAATACCCGGTTATGAGAATCTCAGTGTTCTCTGTGGGCCACTGAGCTCTTAAAGCAATCCAGATTTTACTTATATGCCAAAATTGGAAGTAAACTCCTTTGAAAATCTGTTCCTAATTTGAGAAATTTGAATGTAGGGGAATCCAGTCCTGAGATCTCTTGATCCTATACATGAAAACAGTTTGAAAAGGGACTTGTCATAGGGCTTTAGTTATATGGAGGACTCCTGTTCTCACTGAGGACAGTGGGAGTTTTGACATGGATTTCTAAGGAGCCAGGATGTTTCCTCCATGGGGTTCTTTACTGAACAAGTTTTAACAATGAGGTTAGATGAGAAAACTTGTTAAGAAAGAGAGACCAAGTAGCATTTGTGTCAACAATTAAGGAGGTCTCCTTTGCTTTTGATTTACTTATTTCCTTACATTATTCTTTCTGCTAATAAGTGTTTCTGAAAGATGAGACAAAATGTTTGTTTCAGTTACTTAAAGTGAAGAGAGAAAAAAATGACAGTGATTGAAGAATTGAAATTATGCTCTTGGTATCTGCAAAATACATTGCTCTTGCCCTTTTCTGATATTCTCCTTATTCCTACCATTCCTGTGGTGTGGAATTGTCCAACTAGGACATATTTTGAAGTGTGCTTTTATCCCATGAACCTCCTGTGGCTCCTTGGCTGTAGCCAAAACTCTGAGGTCAGGGAAATCAGAGCAATTTGAATGATGTCTTCTCCAACAAAAGCTGCTACCAAGGCTTCTACCTCTTGCCATCCCTGCAGGATCACTAATGTAGACTGTAGAATTTATACAGCCCCAGCTGTGCACAGGAGTCCTCAGGATGCTTGGGCATAGAAATCAACATTTGTTCTTTTATTCTGGAGAATCAGTGAAGGCTTTTTGCAGGGATGCTCTGTTTTCCATCCAGGTCATCTTCTCCTTCATCATACTTTGGTGTTGCTATGAACATGGATTCATAAAAATGCCGATATCTGGGGACACAGATATTTAATCATGGAAATCTAGGGCAGCTCCATTGGAATTCTTGTTTTCTCCACACTTTTACTGAACTAATGGAATAAATATCTGCATTCAGTTTCCTTACAAAGTGGAGAAAACACTTTCAATGATCTGCAAGTCTGGATTGCAGGATGAAGGTGGCGGGGCAAGCCAGAGGTGTTAGAGCTTTAGAAACACTCAGTGTTGAGCACTGAGGTTATTCAATCTCTGGGAGAAAGAATATGGAGAGTACAAGGTAAAAAGTTATTTTTCAGGAGGCCAAAGTAAGAGGGCATTTTAAAGCAAGAAATACCATCCCAACATAGACTCTTCTAGGATCTATGACAAGTATCCACTTGTCCTTGTAGAACCGTGAGCTACATGAACGTATAGTAGACTCAGGATAGAGCCATACATGACGTGCTGTTTAAGCATGAGATTAATCTCCTCTTGCTTTAAAAATTTGCTGTTTTACCTAATTCATCTTCCCAAGCTTCTGTAGTCAAGGGAGAGGCTTCTCTAACAAAGGTTTATGAAACAGGATGAACGACACTTTAGAGTTGTCTATCCATCTTTATGTTAATAATAAAAAGAGCCTGGACAACTGCCTTTAACAATTCACAGTTCACATAAATTCAGATTACTGAAGTGAAACATGTTACATGCTAACTGTAGCAATTGTCATCTTGTTGGAGACAGGCAGAATTACAGCATCTGTTGTCACCAAACCCATGTGTTACAACTTTCTGTGAGTGGCTGAGTTTTAAGTTCTTTTAATGCTTAGTCTGTGGTGCATCCTTAAAAAGAAAAAGCCATTTTCTTGTCCATAGCTAATTTCTTACCAGGTTTACAGTTTGCGGGAGAAGCAGTCATATATTGTCTCCAGACCCATTAAGTGCAATGATGGCTGGAGGGGAGCCTGTTTGGCTGCCTGAGATCACCTATCTGTGACCTAAGATTTCTCCTTCCAAATTCAACTCGATCCACAGCTGACCCAAAGGCAATGTATTAGTCACAGCTCCAGTTCTCCTGGTCCAGATGGATTTCAGAAAGAATCAGTTCAGCCTAGACTGTGGCCATTTCTCAGTGCTTGACTACGTGAATTCAGAAAATTTTCCTTCTCTTACCCCTTGTTTTTGAGGAAGAAAATCTCTGTGCAGATGCTGTTGCTTTCTGCTTGCAGTGAAGATGTGCTCCAGAGTGTGAATTTCTGTGCTGTTCTGACTGTTCTTCAGAACTTGTCATGAATTCTTCATAGCGAGTGACACATCACCTTCCCAAATCCTCTAAAGGACAAGGATGCCTTGCCCCCATAACCGTTTTGGCAGAACTGTTAATTAATTTTAGAAACCTATCCAGAGTGCTAATTAAAAAAAAAAAGTTTCATTCAAGAGAGGAAAATCGTATACAAAACATAAACTCTTCTTTCCATATCCTGAGAGTGAAAAAAGACATTGCTCTAAACCATATTTCACGGCTTTTTTTCTTTTTACCCAAAGTTTCCAGACTCTCATGCAGTGCCATGGAAATTTTAGGAGCATTGAAGTTGTTGCTAGTGAACTGCATGGGGCCATCTTGAAAACAGCGTCCGTTCACCATGCAGCCTGAGGGAGGAAGCCCTCTCCCGCTAATTTTTTTCTTCTGAAGGTAGAATAAAAAAACATAAGTGAAAAGAGAACAAAGCTTCGGAAGGTGCCTCCACATTTTTGTTTGGAAACAAAACATTTATAAAGTTTTGCTTTAATTCCCTTAGATCTTAGTTATAAATTTTTTTTACAACTTTTTAAATGCAGAAAATGTAGCTAAATTCAAAGGCACAGTGGGAAAGAGACATAAGCTTGAACCATAGGGGTTGTAGCTTCTAGTAAACATTTCTCTTCTTGTCACCAGTAGAAGGCTTCCATGGCTGAATTTAACCTAGGGGCTTCTTACTAGCAATCAAGACCTTTTGATCTGCGTAAGCTGATTCCCCAATTACTTACCATTTCAGAATTAAAGAGGGGAAAACAAAATAGCTTTGTTAATTAAGCAAGAAAATCCTCTTGACCTGGGCAGGTGCTGGGATGATTCTTCGGGACACCTGCAGGATGTCTTCAGTAGATTTATGAGTTACAAGACTGACTTTCAGCTGCTAAGGAGAGCAGTTTGATTTATCAAGGTGGATGATTCCCTTACCCCAGGGATTCTCATTTTCTTACAGGTGGATTTTTCGCTTTATAGGTAATGTCTTCTTGCTTAAAGACAAACCGTTGAAGACTGTGTTACACATCCCAGTAGAGAGAGGCATCATCAGGGTGGGCTGAAAATAATACTAAGACTTGCAATATCTCCAACAGACTCTGTACAGGTCCCACGTAACAGTAAGCTTTGTGGCTGACAGTACACATGATTTTAATTCCTTGTGAACGGAAGCTAAGTTTCCAGTTCCTCTATTCATGCAGGCTATTGGGTACTGGATGCTCCAGGGGATGCTAAAAGATATAGGCTCAAAAAATGAGGTTCTGGCTCAATACCAGGTTGTACTTTATCCAAGTTCCGCTGTCTGAAAAAAACAGGTTGGATGGATGTATGCTGGGGTGGAAATGTTAGATTAAATGCTCTGATCCTTTGCAATATCGAAGCTGCACCCATTTGGTATTGAATCTGGGATCTCTCCTATTTCAGTGAAATAGAATAGACCAAGGCAAATCATTAGCCACCACTAGCTGAGGTCTTTAGCTGAGGACCTAAAGCTCTTTTCTGCCTCTCACCTATTTTGGGGAAAATTTGGATCCAAGGTGAGGTGTATGGGAAGCAATTTCCACACATTCCAAAATCAGAGAATACAGTTGTTCTTAGATGATGTGGGGTACTTAAAGGCAGGAAGAAAATTGTATTCAGTGCAGACGGCTTTCCTGAAGGAGAACAAGAGTTCACTTAGTCCTGTGATCTTGCTGAGGCTTCATAGCTGAGAGTAGCTGTTGCCCAGGGGGTATGAGTGCTTACAGCATGTAAAACGCATATACACACATATATATCTAAAATACAGTAATCTCTTGTGGCTCGAAATGTGGTCAGCTGAGGGCAGACTTTCTACATGACTTATGTGTCTTCCTTCGCTCAGTTGTGAACTTCATCCTCAAAACTCCTCCATGAGATGGGGCAGTGCTATTGCCACCATTTCACAGGGGGGGAATGGAGACATGGAGAGGCTCTTTGGCTTGCCTAAAATCATAATTGTGGCTTGTGGGGGATTGGAGGAGGCGGCAGCTGAACAAGGAATTGATCACAAGCCTTCTGATAACACCATGATGATTAGAATAGCCTGCTTTATCTGCAGATAGGTGTAATTCCACTCTTTTTACCCAGCCTTTTGTCTGCCTTGTCTTCTGAGATAGCAGGCTTTTTAGAATAGGTACCATCTGATATTTTATATAGCACTTAGCAAAATATAGTCCCAATCTCACTGAGCCTCTAGGCATTACCATAATCAGTGCATTAGGGGTCATTTTTTCAGACAGAGATTTGAAAATAACTTTGAGGAGTCTTTTGTAGTGAAAGTTTTCATTTGCCACTCTCTGGAGAGGAGGTAGAGAGGGGGAATTTACATTCTCTGTCTCACATGCAGAGTTCCACATCTATATTGAATCTTGAAGAAGATGTAAGTCCTCAGCTCCCCCAAAAGAAGCGGAGCATTCTGCGTATTTTGGAGGAGAAAAAAAAAATGTTTTGAAAGAGCCAAGATATTTAGCTTTGGAAATTAGCTACTCAGCAGGCCAGCATTAAAATTAATTTAATGGAGTGTAAATTAACATACTTGACACTTTTTTGATCATTTTTCATAGACAGTGCTGGCCGATAGAAATAAAAGCTTTTTCCCCTCATGAGGTTAGGACAAGAAAATTCACAATTTTACCACTCTCACCCCATGGGGTGCTTTCCTCTTCAGGAGTCAATGCAGTACATCAAATTTAAGTCTTTAAATATTAAGCATTGACATACGCTTTTGCATATAATAAACCGACTTTTCAAAAAAATGTTTCATTCACTGACACTGGAATGTGTAAAGAATTTTCATTTCAAATAAGCTGTGGAAGTTAATTAAGTTCACTCAGAGTTTATAGCAAGGATTCTCTAAAAAGTACAGAGGAATATTTATAACCTTTTCCAAAAATGCAACACGGTGAAACTTTTGATATGTTGATAAGCGATAAGAATGTCATTTGAGGTTTATTTTTTTAATAATAATTTAATTGTCATTGTAAAATGCCTCATAGTTGGGACAGATTAAATTGCCACAAAACCCATTACTGAAATTCATAACCCCCCATAAATGTAAAGTGTTTGCTGCTGTGCCATAAATAACCACACTCGTTCCAGGAAAATGAGGTGCAGGAAATAAATTAACAAAATCCAAACACATAGGACATTAGGTTGCAACAATTTGCTGTAGAGGCTGCTGACAGGAATTCAGCTGAGCCCAGAGGAGAGGCAAATTCAATGTTTAATTATGGCCTCAGTAAATCATGCCCCCTCTGTGTGTTTTGCCATATTGACGTGGTTCAAAGATTATTTCACAGTCCAGTTCAATAGCACTGGTAAAGTATGTACATTTCAGATATCATTATACTTGAAAAGGTCTGAAGAGCACAATATTTCTCCAAAGATGTGTAGGATCCACTCATGGTTAAATGAAAGGAGGTAAATCAATTTTTGTTAGTCTCATGCAAAAGGCTCTGGGTCTGATTTTCCATCATTTGCACCCTTGGTGGTCAGTTTACCTTGCGTTTGGTGGGAGTGAAAATACAGTAATATTTCAGAACTTGCCATCAGTTTAAATGGCCACACAAGGTTCAGACCTCTGGCAGATTTGATCTTTTAGCTGGAGTGTGGCAACAGCCTGGAAAAGGAATCCAGTTGCGATGATGCATGTTGGAAAGGAGACGGGAAGGCTGGGGAGGGACATAGCGGGTGGGAAAAAGAGATTTTAAACAACTTAATTGTCACACAGAAATGGCATCTGTAGTAAACATATTGAACTGATAAACAATGCAGCTGCTACAGATTTCACACAGAGAAGTAAATGGTGTGGCCATATGCAATTCATTACCTGCGTTAATTAGGGAATTAAAAAAAAAAAAAGGAAAGAAATTGTAGGAAAAGGGGACAAATTGGATCACCAGAGAGAATCTGTGTCTGTGAACTGCACATCTGTCCTGTCCCAGGACTGTGCAAGAGATCCTCTGCTCTCACTTCTGGCCAAGGCAAGAAGGTGCCAGCACCTTTCCTGCTCCTGGATAATGCAGTGGGCACCGTTACTAACTTGTTACCATTTTCTGGGGAAAAAAAAAAAAGAAAAGAAAAGAAAGCAAGCCAAGAAAATGATGGGAAATGAACTTTCAAATGCCTGTTCTGGGTGCAGATGCTCACCCCATTTTTCCAGCCAGGTCCCTCTCTGTTGATCTGAAGTAAAATCCCACTGGTTCAAAGCAAAATTAGACTTCTCTGTATGACACATTGATTACAGTGCATCCCCCAAAATGCAGCTGGTCCTCGTTTTGAAGCTGGAATAGACTTCAGCACTGATTACAGGGACTGAATGCACTTTGGAGTACGGAGGGCTACAGGAATGGAATGTTTCTGCTTCACAGCCAATTACCACCTGAACCCACCAAGATGGTCTCCCTTCCACATTTAACAAAAGCAGCAGGAATTCGCCTTGAAGAGACTTCGGATCCACTTCTGCAGACATGAAATAAAACTAAAGACTCCTTATTAGTTAGTTGGAAACTCAGGGACAGGCACTGAAAAATAAAAAGTTACAAAAACTCTCAGCTTTTAAATAGGGTTTCATGTTAGTACTGTAAATTAATGTAAATGTCACTTTAAAAGAGAATATGGAATAAAAAACCTAATAAAGCTGCACAGCACTGCAGGGGTGGTGAGTAAATTGAGGGAATATTTGATTAGATTTCAAATGCTGCTCTTTAATTTGTATGCTCTCTCTTATTTCCCCCCTGCCCCTCCCCATACTTTTCTCATCTATTATATCTGCTGGTGCACAGTGAATTTTACAGTCCTACCTAAAAGGTCTCTCTCGTTGTATGAAAACCCACATTAGCTAGGACCCATGTGGTGACAGATTCCTCCAGACTGTGCTCCAACAGCAGACAGGGAGACATGAGCAGTGCGAATTCCCTCCCAGCGATGCCATGCCTGTGCCACTGTCTGACACTAGCAACGGGATCTTGTTCAACCCCATGCCCTTCGTGTGCTGAAAATCAGAGAGTGAATGCAACCCAAACACCCCCGAGCCACACTCCCGCAACGGGAAGGCAGGTTAGCAGAAGAGACTCCATTTGGTAGCTGCATCTCCCTCCTTAGAGCAAAGCCATGCTGAGATCAAGAAAGGCTGTTAGCTTCCAGGGTAAACTGTGTTGGTAGAGACCTGGAATCCTAGAAGTGGGATGTTTTTGGATTAAATCGAAGAGTTTTAGGGAAATGGAATCAAGAGACTTGGTGAAAGCTTCCACATGTTGTCTGTCTGTAACTCTAGCAGTGCAGGTACCCTGCTAATGGTACCAGTGCTGTGGTCCAGGAATCGGGACAGCCTGCAGCTCATGCCCACAGTGACCCAATTGCACAAGCTCAGGAGATCCCTAGATCTCTTTTCCTGACCGCCAAAACTTTGCAGTAATTTGGGACCGTCCGGGATAACAGGGCCAAGATATGAATGCAAAGCAAAGACTCCTGGTAGAGGCATATTTTCCCGCTTTTAAAAGTCCTTACCCTGGCAGAAAGCTCTGTTCTGGTTTAGCAACAGCAACCTTGTAGTAGAGATAATGATCTGAAACCTCTACGGCCTTCAGCTACTTCTCTTTTGCCTCAGCGAACTGCTATTGTGGACTCGCTGCGGCTGCAGACTAGTCTCCTCTGTGCCGGTCAAGCTCTTATCTTCTTTCCCTGAGCTTTGGCCAGACTTGCAGAAGAAATGTGCTTAAAGGCTCTTCTTCTGTCTCAGCCAGAGTGTTATCTTGGCATTGCTGAGCCTTTGCTGCTCTCTTCTCAGGTGGCATCAGTCACGTCCTTGCAGTTTGAAGCTAGGAACTATCTCCTTCATCCTTATATATATTATTTCTTGAGTTGAGCAAAGATTGACCTCTCCATGTCCTTTGTATTCCCCTGCTGCTTAACAGACTGGCAGGTAGTGATGGACTCTTTGCTTTTCTCTTAGAGATCTGAGGGCCGGTCGCAGTGTGTCTATCAGCCTGAGCTGTCTATCTGTGTGTTCATGCTTCCTCAGATAATAATACTAACAGCAACAAGCATGTGTTTCTCAGCCCCCTACCTTGTAACATTTTCAATATTTTCAAATCCATCCCTTCCAGGAAGCCAGGAAACAGTGGGATAGTGGAGATGAGACTAGTCAAGGTAAGGATTCTTGGCAGTATTTCATTATTCATTACTAATTTCTTCAACCTCCAGAAGGTGGTGAAGAAGCGTGTAAGAGTGCCTCCAAAATAAGGCTGACTGCATTGAGTAGCTAAAACTGCATCCTGATGGGTGGAAAAGCAAGCAAAGATAGAGGAAACTCCCATTAGGAAAATACCCAGTCTTAATGAGCCAGCAAACTTGCCTCCCTTTCTGCAAGACAGTGTCTCTGAACCTCAATGCCTATGTGGGATTTTAGTTTTAGTTTGTTTCTGTTGCCGTCTTAAATGCCTAGGGACAATAAGAATGACAAGCAACATAAATTAAAGATGCATGGACTCTGTTTTGCTTCAGTGGAAGAAGAGATGGAAACAGGGAATGGGACGATTGCTGCAATGGGAAGTTTGGCCATATGACATGTCGGGTTTGCCTTATCAGACTGCTATAAGAGCTGTGATAAGACAGTGATTCAACTAAGCAAAGACAAGACCAACACTTTCCTTATGCCCTTATCCACACAAAGGAAGCAAGAGTTATCGGACACTGCCAGATGATCTGACTCTGACTAGGGACATTACCAAAATTGCTAAAATGGCCGGTTCACTGCTAACACACTTTTTGTAGGTATTACACCTTCTTCCCCCAAAACAGTATGTAGCATTGGTGATACTAGCCATTTGGTCATGACCCTTTCAGCAGAAACAGACTGAAGAGGAAACTTTTAATGAGTTTTTCTTGGAGATCATCAAACCATCAAAAAAACCCTCTGAAAAATCGACTGGAAAGACAAAACTTGGCTTCCCTTTGATGTTAACCTCTACATGGCCATTTTGAGGAGTCCCAAGAATCTCAAAGGGAAGATCATTGAGGAATAGCAATAGCCAGCTCCTCTTCCCTCCCATCTCAAAGGATGGAGCTGCCTTTGCAAGACACCTGCACCTTGCAGGAGTGTGTAGAAAACACAGTGTTGGGTGAAAGTACAAATGTGTCAGCTCAACAGCTTGGCACTGTGTTGGCAGAGAAGGGCTTCAGGCTCAGGGAGGCTCCTTTTTTTATATGTACATGCAATCAGTCTGAGCCCCAGGGAGCTCTTCTTGGTGACTCTCACTCTGTTGCAATTTTGTGGCACCAGCATGTACACTGTGTTGGCTGGGTCCTCTTTTACGTCTCTTGATTCACTTAAATTTCCTAGCCCTGGCCAGGAAGAATCATAGTTACTACACAGCCTCTAACCTCCCTCCTTTCATCTCTTTCAACCTCTCTGGGACACTTGGCTCCCGCATTGAAAATGATCTCTGCCTTCATCCTCCATTGGCCGTTATTTCCAAGGACCATACACTGCTTTTTCTTATCTCTTTCTCACTCCTTTCACTCTTCTCTGAAAACTCGTCAATCAATCCAAATTGTTGCAACAACCAGTGGGAAGCCTCTAACCTTGTTGTCATTGATTTGAATAATGCAAATATTAATGAGTGGAAAACTCATTAAGAGGAAGCAGGAGAATTCTTACTGACAATCAACCTCTGCTGTAACGCCAGGTGGATCTTGCTACAAACAGGAGAAAAATTATCAAGCTTTTAATTCTGGCTCCACTGGCATGCTTATATCTGCTCCACAGCCTCGATACTCTGTCATCCATGCGGCCATATTTTTAAGAGTGATGCTCTGCTTAGATGTTCTAGACAATACGTTTTGAAACTTATTAATCAGGAATTGTCCAATCTCTTTATGCTGAAGCATCAGTAAAACAATTACTTCAAGGCTAAACGAGGTCCACTGAAGAATCACTTGATTAAAGTAAGAATTTACAATAAATAAATACTTCAACTATTTCATTATTGATGCTCCAGGGGGAAAACAACTCTGATTAAGTCAAAAGAAGGGGAAAATATTTAAATTTGAATAAGTATGATGGACTGGCTATTGTGTTGGTGTAAATCAACATAACTCCAATGAATTCACTATGTCTATGTCAGTTTGAGTGAGCTGAGTATTGGATATTGTGTATTACTTCTCACGGGATTCAATGGGGATATTGTCTAAAAGGAACTGGAAAGAAAATGTTTGTGTGCCATTCATTGCTCTGACATTTTCTTGCTGTGCTCCTTTTTGGAGAATCACTCCACATGCCTCTTATTCAGGTACCCATCTTTAATGTAGGACTAATAAGATTTATATGTATCACAAGGTGCTTGTGAATCTTAATGAGCAGTATTCAGGAAATGTCATTTCTTGAAAGTTGATGCCCAGGTGCAATGGATCATGCAGTACAGCAGAAGTATTTTCAATTTCTTATTAACACTGTATGGAAGAGATAAGGAGTAATCATTAAACACAAACATTTATTTAAATGCAGAGTTGAGGTGGATGCTGTAAACACAGAAAAGCCAGAACGTTTCACAAGATGAAGGGTCAACATTTCCAAGTCTGGAAGTTTTAGGCCTCTAAATCCCAGTGCAGAGACCAAATACACTGTGACTCAAACAACGTAATCCTGCTGTTGAGCGCCCACAGACCCCTTTTCCATTCTGTGTTTCCAGTCCTTTTACTGTTTCTCACACACCTGTAGTTCAGTGTAATACAGCATCAGAGAGGTAGCGTAGAAGTTACAGAGTTTAATGGTTTGCCTGTGACCTGCCAAAAGACTGTAAATGAGCCACGTAGTATCTCTGCACCTCTTTATTGCCTTCCAACTCTTTGTCTGCTTTTCCTCTGCAGCATTCAACCTACTGGGGACAAGGACTGGGTCTTACAAGGTTTTGTTTTCTGTTTGGCACAGTAGGGTCTCAATCTTGATTGGAACCTCTTGTCATAGGTCTTAGCAGAAACAGCAAAAATACAGTCAGGAAAAATTGGGGAAATGCAATTACAGGATATAACAGCACAGGAAACTGTAATGCAAGACAGCATGACATCTGTAGGTTGGAAGAGCAACGCTTTTCAGGGTATGCTTCTGCAGTCAGTAAACTGGGGATCTAATTTTTTCACCTTTCCTTGTAGTGGAAGTGCATCACTGTCCAAAAATTGTGCTAAATCAAAGTGATAGCACTGCATAAAAGCAAAAGCAAGTGTATCTTAAGCCATTAAGTGTATGAAAATCAGTCAGTACTCTCAGTCACCACCAAGAACCCCCACAAAGCATCAGAAGAATTTGTCAATGTCTGAATAAATTCAGGTTTTTATTTCAGGCACAGCTAACCTGAAAGTGGCCCAGCGCCCATACACTTACCAAGAATGGTGTTTTTTCCCCTACAATAATCAAAAAGAAAATCTCATAATTTGCAGGGAAGAATCTTGAAAAATTTTACTTATAAGAGTATTTTCAAAGAAAAAGTTTTAATCTCTTATAATTATGGAATAGAATTAGAATACGTCTTCCACCATAATTAAAGGCTAGGTTCTCCATGGCAGAAAAACATAAACCTCAATACTGATGTTCACTATAATGTACCTAAACCACATAAATAGGCCTTGGTGTCACTGCAATAATCTTCTGTGTTGCTCACCAAATGAACTAATGCTCTTTTTGTGTTTTTCATAGCAACAGAGGTGTATTACACTCAAGTTTTCAGTACTGGTTGAAAGCAATTGCATCTTTTACTAGTTATGTCGTGGGGAGAAGCCACGTAACTGAACTGGAGTTGCCATCTGAAAATGAATGATAATTTAAAGTTTTTTCCATGATTTTTCCCTTAGGAAGATGTGTATAAGACAGAGCGTTCAAATGGAGTGGGTTGAGGATTTTCAGATAAGCAGATTTCAGTTCAGAAAAAACAAGTTAGTATACATTAGTGGCTGAACTTCTGCTGAAACACAGTCCCTGGAAAAAGGAAGAATCCTGAAAGTTCACGACGAGTTTGCACTGATGCATTTCAGCTTAATCAATCAATCAATCAAATAGAAACAACTAAATTTTCTGTATGCTTCATAAAATCACAGAAGAAAACCTGAAAAAACACTAACATTTCTTTTAAAATTAGAATGAAGATATTTTCAAAATATTTTAAAGTCTTAAGTGACAAAAGCCCTTCCATTTATGCTTAGAAAAATCAGTAAAAGAGTCTTTTTCAGTCTAGCAGACATTGTAGCAACATTCCATAGCTCGTAACTGACGCAGAACTGAATTGAGTGGAAAATGAAGTTTTTTTTTTTTAAAAAAAAGATATTAATTAATTACTAGAACATCTACCATGGGATGTGGAGAATTTGCTATTTCTCACCGGCTTTCTCTCCAGCCTGGATGTCTGTCTAAGAGACAGTCCTAAGGTACTGAATTATGTCTTGCAATACCTACCACTAGACTACTGTTGACTAAATCCCTTTCTATCAATGGAAGCTATGAATCTTTGATGTTCTCCGACTCAGGCAAAAAAGGCCAAGGTCTGTGGTTTGGAACGTAACATCTAATGTCAGATTCAGTGGCTTGAGATACACTGAAATATCTCATGAGGATAATGACTTTATAGAGAAGCAAATTAGTCTGACAGCTGAAGTAAGGTTGTCTCTGTAATGGCTCACAACCAATTATATGTATTTTTATCTATATAAGCAGTGGTTACATAGCATCAGTAAAATGTCTCACTAATGAAATAAAGCAGGAAGGAAGAAAAAGTAGTTCAGTCTCCAACGTGTGTGTGTCTCCCATGAAATGCTCCTTCCGTTCTGCTTCATAAACTATTGCCCACATCTCCCAAACATTTACGGATGCAATACATAGAAATCACCCCCCATGCATTTTCAGTGCCAGTGGCTCATCCTGGGACTTCCTTATCATAATGCAAGCAGTAGAAATCATGTCCCGTGGCAGGAGATCAGGATTCAGTGTAGGACTGAACTGCCCATGATTCGACCATGCTGATTCTGGCTTTATTCCAAAGATTGCCTGCCAACGCACTCAGGGGTTCGAGGTCTCCCCTCTGCCCCTTTGCCTCGGCTGAGCCTTCCAGAGCTCCATGGCTGTTGCCCCGGGCTATGTTTCTATTTTATTTGTAATCCTTTTACAGCAATAGCCAGTTCTGGCAGATGAATTATATTCTGTCGAGAAGCAGCAGGGGATGCCTGGGACTGTCTCTCTCTCCCTCTCTCCCTGAATTCTAATTTAAAGAGAGGAAACAAGATTTCATTGAATTTTAACAAATTAACCATTAATCACTTATGAAAACCTCCTGATGAGGACATGGATTGCCTGGGTTATGAATGGGAACAGCTTCATTTTGCTGTGATTGTTCGACCAAGTTAATCCCCAGCTCTCTTTCTTTACCTCCATCATGCTCCTCACCTTGTTCCCTGTCTCCCTCATTGCTGCATGCTCTTGTCTTCCTTCCCCCACCTCCACCCAACACATATACCTTGCTCTCTCTTGTCCTCTTCCCTGGATGCACAGCCCCTGCTGAACCCATCTCTGAATCATTTTTGATGTCATGCTGAATATGGAAATTAAGGAAAAAACAATGTCTTCCGCTGGCTGTGTGGTGTGAATATTTATGAGGGAGCCAGCGAGGAAGCTAAATAGGAGCTATGAGTGAGCCAGCCAGCGAGGATGGCAGCTGACAAGGGCTCATTCAGCAGCACATCCTTGGCTGCCGGCAGCATCCCAGCAGAGTGGGGGCTGTGTGAGTGACAGAGCGGCAGCATCCTTGCCTGGGCAACACAAAAAACTAAGTTGCAGCTGTTTCTCTGCTTCCTTTTTATTCCTCCCTTCTCCAGCTGATCAATTTCAGCTACAAAAATAATAATAAAAAAAATCCTTGGATGTTGTTCAGCTGCAGCCGACGATTAGGCCTTAAAAATCAATGTTTATGTTCAACAGGGCTATAAAAACCAATGCTTCCCTCCACTTATCAAATCAGAATTGGAATCAGAAAAGCCCCTTGGCTCATCATACAAGGGGTCACGGATGGTGGCACATGGTGATGAAAATCTCTCTAAGTCAAGGCTCTCTCCTGTGCTGTTTCTCTTCCTGCTGCCATATTCCAATACTCAGTCGCAGAGTCTTTCCCACAGGGAGACATCACTCTGCAAAACACCACACAAGGGCCCAGCGCCTAGATGGGTACCAGAGACCCAGGGTGGTGGTGGGGAAGATGGCATAAGTCTATGCGTTGGAGTCAGACCCAGATGGAGCTCTGAAAAATGCCGTCTTTATTTTTTCCCTTAAGGATAAAGCAGACCTAGGAAGGAAACCGATCTGGAGCTGGGTTGGGCATGGGCCAACTGGAGTAAAACAAAAGTCCTGAGGTGAATTATTGATCCTTTTTCTTCCCCTGAGGTCTGCAGAACCTCTGCAAGGTGATTATTTTGTTAGTTGGACTGCAGGGACGGGGCTATTCCTGTTGCCGGGCACAGGATGCACGTGGAGCAAGGAGAGAAACTCCACCTCTTCAAGTCATTGTCTTTAATGTAATAAATCCTGGTCCTACCATGGAGATGCTGATGGCTTCTAACTTACCTAGTGTCTGAGGTTAATGTAAAATACACCAGCGTTTTGATTGTGGCGTGTGCAAATCCCAGTGAGTGAGCTGTGCTGCTTTCCTGAAGAACATCATAATTGCTCTTCCTTGGCTGAATGGGATCACTTTTAAGCATCTTGAGAATGGCAGGTTGTTCCAGAAAGCATGTTTTAAATGATCTAGCAATTAACTGCCAAACAAACAGGTGCTCATGAGAATCAGTGCCCCAGATGACACCAAACACATTCAAACACAGGCCAGGCTATTAAATTTTTGCAATGGTGGACCACTCAGCCACCACCCGCTGGGGGTGCACAGAAGCGTCTCCTTCTGTAGTTACTTTTCCTAGCCCAGACCCAGGATTTTCCCCATCCAGTATCTTTCACCAGTTCCTCTTCAGAGTGTTCTGGACTGACCTTTCTCGTGGCCGCTTGCAAACTGAAGCATATGACTTCTTGTAATGATGTAGGACTGTGAAGATCCCTCCTTAATTATAATCTTTTCAGAATGATATACGGCCTTGTCTGACTCAGCTGGAAAATCTTTTCACTTCTGGACACATACTGTGGGTTGTACATATGGCTGGGCTAGAAACTGTTTGGTCCATCTGGGTAATCCGGTTAATCCTTCTCCTCGCATACACAACATTTCTGGTCGTAGAGTTGGTGTTTTCTGCTCTTTTTTCATCCTTTTCCCACCAAGCCAAGAGAAACCCAAAGCCTACAGTGAGCCACAGGCCAACGGATGGACTTGATGGCAGAAACCAATCTGAAATGTAAAATAAAAAGGCAAGAGGGTGAATCTAATGAGGTGGATGAAAATACCGATGTATAAAACCCATGGGATAATATGCTGGAATATATCACCGGTGCCATAAGAAAAAGTGGTTCTACTGTCTGGCATTGTAGCAAATAAGATGTCTGGAACATGCTATAAACTTATGGAAACAAATCACTGCAATATAGGAGACTTTTAAATTAAAATTGATTAGGCTATCTGTCTCTATTGATAAATCACGCTGAAATCCTTAAAGGCAACCTAGGCAAAATCATCCTAGGGACACTCCTAAATTTTGTACCTTTCCTCATCCTCCAGTTCATATGGGCATTTATATGAATTGTGTGGGCAAAAATAAACTTGAAAAGACAAATCTCAGTTTTCTTATTTCCACGGGGGCTCAGTATGGCTGCAACATAAGATGCTCTAAAGAAACCTGAATATCTCTGTGTCCCCAGATGTATCGCTATTTGGTTATTTGTCATTATTACTCATGATTAGTCATTTTCTCAGTTGTTAAGTCACTTTAAAGATCTTTCCTCAATCATAGCTTGTATTAAATCTCCACTTATTTACTCATTGCAATCCATCAGTCATTTTGACAGTGAGTTCAAAAAACTTGAGGAGAGCAGAAGGCTTATTCCAGATTTGGTTTCAGTTAAATGAGTAAAGCTACATCAAAATTATTTTACATGACATGTACAATGTCTGAGTTAGTGCACACTGTATGAATGTTGTCCCCAACTTTGTACCAGAAGCACACAGTATCGTTAAAAAGATTTGCAGGGGAAGTACAACTAATTGAGATGACCATTAACTATCTAACGTGCAAAGTCATTTAAAGCTCAATATTTTACTTCATTATAGCCGATTAATAAATACAAAGAGCAGCCACTATCTTATTTTTAATTCTACAATAGAAAGCTCTAAGCAATGAATAGATGCTTTCTTATTATCATTTGTGAAACTGCAGATAAATAGGCAAGTATCTTCCCAGGTAGATTGTAACTCACTAAAATATATTAACGGCTTGGCTACATGGCTGCAGAAATGGTGTAACATCATGACAGCAACTTACTGCTTCTGGATATCTCTGTAACAAAAAACCCCAAACACCCAAGCTCAGAAGAGGCCATTATTTAAATAGCTGTCTCATTTCATGTAATTTCAAGTTCAATGGTGCGGCAATTCCGCAGTATTAGATCTACTGAATGATTATTAAAATCACACCTATTCAAGATTAACTATGAATTAATTATGAGAGGAATTCAGAAATTCAGATACCTTCTGAGATAGGCTCTGGGGTAAGGATAGGGTAAGTGTCAAAATCTGGCACAGGCTTAACCTGTTGTGAATTTTTCCAACTGTAAGTTCCTCTTCATCTCAGCAGCTATACAGGACAGCTGATTACTCGCACCCTGGATGTGCATAAGGGACACATCCAATAAGTCAGATGAGTCATGCCCTAGGTGTGTTATTTCTCTCCCTTGATGATGAAGGGAGTCCAGATGATTAACTCAGATGTAGAGAATGACACCTACATCTAGTCAGAAGGAGTCCCCACTGGGGAAATCTAAAGCACTCAGTCACTGAAGGAGATAACAAGCTCATTGTGGGCTTGAGCCCTTGATGTCCCATCAAACCTGAATTTGCAGAGTAAATTGCAGAGAATTTTTTAGAGTTCAGATCTTGAGTTACACTCCACAGATAGAGCAAATCAGGGCCGGGCATTCCTGTGCGATAGCGAGGCTTCAGCAGCTTGGTATTGTATTGCAACCTAACTCATCCAGGCTACCTCTGTTCCTCCTTACCTTTATCTCTCAAGTCTCCTGGGACTTCTTTTCTCCTGTCAGTTTTATACAGGAGTCACTCAGGTACTATGGCAGTAGGTAGTTTTATGTAGACAGAAGGTAGCTGGACAGACAGGCAAATGGTGGAATAGGTCCAGATGCTTCTGTGCACAGCAAAGAAAGAGAACAAATCATTCATCTTTCTCTGTATACAAAAGGTTGTAAGAAGGCAGCCACGATATGTCAGGCAGCCTGGCTCAGAGAAGGGTCCTTCGCCGGTCTCTGGCAATGTGAGGGACATCAGTCATTTCTAATAAAGGAAATGCTCCTTAGGAGAGCTCCACTTTGCTCTGTAGTCTGGAAAGGGAAGCTGCAGATATTTGTGGCACATTGGTCACAGTTTCCTTGGCTGCTTGCAATAATTCAGCCATACAGCTCCTCACGGACAGTCAGCATCTCTGCTTTGTCTCCATTCTATTCCAGTTTCTCAGCATGATAAAGGATGGAGTGAGCTCTGACAAGCAAAGGTGGGTTAGAAGCTGCTGGTGACTCCTACCAGAGGTAGCTAAGCAAGCCTGGAGAGATCTAAAGTGATGAAACCCTTTCCATGTTAACTTCACCCCCAAAGTAATTTCTGAAGCTGCAAGATGTTGGGGAGAGAAGGAGGGTCACATTGTCAAAAAATCCCCCATGGATAAAAGTTGAGACCATTCCTTTGCAAGAAAAGTTGGTGGCAGGGCTGTTAAAATCTGGGCCTGCATTTCCTTGCTCTGTTATGTGACCCAAGAAAGAAAATCCAGCTTTTCTGAAAAACAGAGGACTTATTTTTTAAGCCCACTGTCAGAAAACCACAGTGTGACTGTGAACCAACAACAGGAGTGGGCAGTGCTGCGTGTATTTGGTCCCTTCTCTGCTAGCAACAGACAACCAAAACTCTCACTGGTTGTAAAAATTTTATTCACTACAATGATAATCACACAGACATGGAGGAAATGAGGGCATGGCATAGACTCGGAGTTGTTAGCTTGCCAAACCTTCTTTTCTGCCAAGGTCTTGTGTATGTACATCCATTCTTTCACCTCTGTGTCTACAGAATCAATTGCCATGGTGTCCAGTTACCAATGGTATTATATAGACCATTAGATCTAAATGATATAGTAGATGCTTTTCAATGATATGGCTGAACATCTCTGGAGCCAGCTGTGATGTATAGGCATTACTCAGGTAGAGCACAGCTTGCTGCCTGATAGCCCTTTTCCCTTGCAGTAGGGCCATGATAGTGTCCTCTTTAGCCCCGAACCTATTGTACTTCACCTGCTTGCCCAAAGATACACGAGAGCCATACCATCTACCAGCTGGCAGAAATTTAGGCTTGGACCCAGTATCTCACCGCCTGATATCCCCACCCACACCATGGGGAACCTCAGAAGAGTCCATCTGTGAGCAGGCTGAATTTTTCTATTGCGGGCCATCCTCTTATTGCCGCCCTGATTCTCCTCAGCCCTTTGGGAGTGTGCAGGGTTTTGTGGCAGGGCATGCACAGTATACAGCTGCTCTAAGCCTGTGCGGTGCATGTGTGGGAAGAACATGTGCAAATCCACTCAGGTGGCTGCAGGATGAAGTGCAGCGTCTGACCATGAGCAAACGTGATAAGAAAGGATACTCACACATGGGCGTTTTAAAGGGAAATAGACCGTGCTGGGGGGCTGGTACTAAGCAAAGGCCACCGCTCTGGAGACATGCATGATTTCATATTGCAATCACTATTATTTTTTCAGCTTTTTTTTTTACTTCCCCACTTGTCAAATGGCCCTGAAAGAAGCCCAGCTGGAGACGCATGTACTGTATTTTCTCATTAGAGTTTGGCTGTCCCCTCCGACTCCTCCTTTCTCTTTCAGATTGTCTCCTAAGCAAAATGCGAAGCCACCAGTGTTCCAGTGGGTTCAGCATTTGGCAGAATGAATTTGTTCATTGCTAATTAAAACAAAAGATTTCTCAGGCGCTTTCCACTTTGGTTTATTAGCTTTCCTGTGTGATAGCAAATCGGAGCCCTTGTTACACTGTCAGCAGAACTATTATTATTATTATTTATTATTTACAGTACAACTTGTGACTCACTTCCTATGTTGGTGGATCTTTCACCATCTGTTAAAAAAATAATAGCAGTCATTTTCTGAAATATTATTCTAATCCAAATGTTAAAATAGAACCATATGAAGCCAATTAAATAGAGTGTGTGTTGTTAATCTGAGTTACTTCAGCTCAGCTAAAGAAAAAGCAAAAAAAAAAAAGGATTGAGAAAGGCATAAATGTAAAGCAAAGATGCAGACTTCAGAAATTTGTGGAGATTCTGCCAACATTTTCTTGGAATTTTAAATTTCAAGAGAAAAAAATTGTAAACAGGTCATCTCCTAGGCTAAGTTTAGGAGCAGATATGGATCCAAATCTGGATGTAAGATTGCAACTCCAGACCAGGCTTTACGTGAATCCTTAAAAGATCAGAAAATTTCAGTTTTAATGCTTTTAATATTTAGGGCTCTTAGCTGTTTTTGTTCTTACTCTGAGTGAAAAAAATATACTTGATTCGGTTTGGTTGCCTCCACCTGAGAGTTTTAGGTAAGCTTATGACTAATTAACATGAAGTTCCCCAGTGGTGCTTCTAAAGACATTGCCCCTGCCCGCAGAAGTCAAGGAGAGATGAAGCAAATACATCATGAGGAAATTATGGCGGTCAAGCATGAGTATGCTATCCCTACGGCATGGTGATCAATAGCAGCTTCACTTCAAACATGTGCGTGTGAGCATTTCTTTGGGCTTTAGATCTCTGAGCTTGGGTCAAAGTGTATTTGAAACAGGCAGAGTTTTACCTGATTTCATACTGAAGACTTTTTCTTGTGATACCTCTGGGCAGCATGTACGTTGGGGTTCTTGTTTAACTGAATTTGGGCTAAACATTACAGATCCTGAGCCTGTCTTTGGAGGAGAGGGGCATGAACTTGAGGGATATGGGTTTATCTTACCTAATGGGGGCAGTGATGCGACCACCCCACACATCCTCTGTATAGGGGAGAGCCAGCCATCTCAGAGGTAAATCAGACCACTGAAAATTAGAATCACTTTCTGGAAGTGTCTGCCTTTCTCTGTCAACACCTAGAGAGAGCTCTGGTAACTACAACCCGAAACACAGTACCTCCCCAAAGGGCCCAGCATGTAAGCGTCACAAATGCACAAAACCTGAGCTCTCTTTTAAGGCTTTTTCATCAGTTTTTCATGTCAGGATGGAAAGGTCCCTTGAAAACCAGTCTCCAGTGGGATATCCTTGGCTTCTTGGGCTAGGAATGGAGGCAGAAAGTTGGGGTGCAGCAGCATCCTCCATTTTGGGGAATGGAGCTGGGTTGTCCCCCTGGCAGTGTGCGCCAGCTCGGCAGCAGCAACTGAGGGATGCTGCTGAGCTCCTGAGGCCGAGCAGCTGAACTGCATTCCTGGCTGCAGTTATTTATATTCCCTGAACAGTGTTGTTTACACAAACTGCATGAATGCAAATCAACGTGAGGAAGTGCTGGAGTCGGTGAGGTGTGCAGCAGTAACAGGCTCCTGGGATTGGTTTTAGTAATGTAGTGTTAACACAGCTACACATGGCTACACACACTTTCATATCCAAGCGAGGGAGAGGGAGAGGCAACACTCATTACCTGGGACACTGGCCGAGTCCTTGTACCTCGACAAGAGATAAAAAATAAAAATGGACTTCATTATCACAGACTGCCTGTCAATCACCTGCTGTTGCACCGAGCCTGCCTTACATTTCTCCGACTGACAGGTTCCTGTCACCATTGGCCGGGAGAGAAAGCTGGATGTGTGAAAGGAGACAGAGCAGGTAACACGAAGACTAGCCTTAGTCTGCTGACTACTCTCTTGCCCTGCAGCACACGTGCATTCAAACACAGCCTGCCGAGAAAGGCTTTTTCTGAGAAATGCCCACGCATAATGAATGCAATGTACATACAAGGCAGTGGTCTTCACCTTCCTCTGAGCACGGGATGTCCAGTCGGTAACACTTGGGTTACCCTGTGGAGCTCACATAACTCCAGATCGTGCAGGTGGTTTCAGAGGGTGGCATCAGCCAGCTGCCCCTAAACGTTCACTTCATTTCCAGTGCCAGAGTATCCCTACACTTCTGAATTTACCGGTTCCAGTTTGCAAACTAGAAGCAACTGTGTGAGACAAAATTTTCTGATATTTAGATACTGAATTTCCTCCCCTGGGGATCCCAGATACTGTCTTTGGAGACCTTTGGGGCTACTCCCTGCCTCTGTTTTTCTCATCAGTAAAATGGGGTTAATGATGCTTCAAAGCAGGTATACCAATGTGCTGCCAAGATCTCTGGAGAGCCAGTGACCTTTTATTTAACCCATCAACATCAAGCTGTCTTTCATTTCATCACTATATAGTCTCAGGAGGCTTTGCTGGCAATTTGGTCTTTCTTTTCTCTGCACTTACATTTTCCACAGTCCAATAAAACAATAATAATAAAAATCTATTAAAACAAATTCCTTGCTAGTTTATGGTAATTAAAAGCAATAAATATTCCTGCATGCAATGCTGTAGACCTTGACTCATCGGCGGGTCAATACTTTTTTCCTGGTGAGGCTGGGTAATAAATCTTTATTCCTTTTTGAATGGAAATAAGGATGGGATTTTATTCATGAATTCTGTGACCCATTGAAGTGACATTTTCAAAACAAACACTCCAGAAATGAGGAGTTCTCTCCGCAGAGTGGGTTAATCTTCTCTCTTCTCAGCGTGTCTCTTTCATACCGATGATTTGCCCAATGCCTTTTTAATCCCAGCAGCAACTTCTCAGCGAGCAGGAAGAAAACTAAAATAAACCAAGGTAACTTGGAGAGAACCGAGACGCATGTGCTGGGGGGAGGCTGCAGGGGAAGGGGGCACCGAGGTGGAAAGGATGGTCTAGAAGAGGTCTTTGAAGATCTGACTTGCTCGGCACGGCTGGCACTGCAGATTCACTGTCCAGTCACGCTTTTGCTTGCGCTGAGGCTGGGGGTGGCCTTGAAGTCCCAGCCCTGCACGGCTACGTTGTTCCTGCCTCCTGAGCTGTCGGCCTTCATTACCTTCTACTACTAGATGGAGGGTGTTTCTCTGAACCCAGATCAAACGGCAGTGTTTTTGTGCTCTTCTGCAATTGACTTCATTTGGTTATGTAATCTAATTGGCTTAGGATGCTCTGTGAGCCAGGGAATGAAGCCGGGGGTTTGTAACACAAACTTGCAATGCGAAGCATGCAAATTCTCGCCGAGTCCTGCTCCTTCCGAGCGCTGCGTAGTGCAAGTCAAGCACCAGGATGAAGTCTCTGGGTTATTTTTCTCTCCCTAAGAGGCTGCTCTTTCTTTGGAGGAAGCTAAACATAGCAAGTGGTCCCTTCTCCAGCAGAAAGGTTTAATTGTCGGCTGAGTCGCTGCTTGTCATTAAACTGGGTTCTGAAATGCACTCGGGGCCAGGTTCGCTGGGGGCGTGAGGGGGTGTAGCTGCCGTCTGCAGTGGAGTGGCAGGGAGAAAGAGCTTTCCTTTCTGTGGTACACACGGAGCAGTGCCGTTTCTGAGCAGCAGTTTCTCTTCCCTGCTTAACTTGTTTTTTTCTGAGGTCAGCTTCTATTGCCATCAATAAGACATCACTCAAAGACAAGCAGTTTGGCCCAGTTTGGCTATTTCACAGGCCAAAATGCAGAACTTACTGCTTTCCTAAAGGGCTGAGTGCTGCCAGACGATCCAGTGTGTGTAGCGTCCACAGAAGTTTCTTGTTCACCTCTTTCCTCCCCCTGTCACCCTCACCACTTGGTTTGTCAATCAAACCTTACGGGTCCAGTATTTGCTCAGGTGTGCCGTGAACGTGTTGCACTGTGACCGCAGAAAGGTGGGCCTGTGACAGCTGAGATACGTCTGTCCATGCTGTTTTGGTTGGAGAAATACAGCCTGCCTAAAACGCTGCCTACCTGAAAACCTTAAACTTTCATAAACATCACCTAGCTAAGATTTCTGGATGTGGTGCTAACAGGAATCTGCTCAGCCCACATTAATGAGATGAGCCAAGAGGGTTCATCCCTCCTCTCTTGCCTGGGATCACCCAGGAAGCTCCTCCATGGGTCGGGAGCAGCTCTGCCATCACCGACTTCCCTAGACAGCAGGGTTTTTTTCATTTTGCTGAATATGATGCATGTTCAGGCCTCACAGAGAAGAAGTGTGAGGCATTTTGACCTACTACAGTGGCTGGAAGGATGCACATGCTATAGTGACCAGAAAAGCCTCCCTTCAGATGGGACGGGACTGTTGTCTGGTGGTCGTCATTCGAGCTGACATTTGAAACAAAAGAGGCTGGAGTAAAATGACGCTTTCCCCTTGTACTCAGAGCGCTGAAGTGGCAGCAGCACTCACCAAGATTAATTTGAGTTATTTTAATTATGATTCTCTCCCCTCTCTCTCCCTTCCCTCCTCCTCTCTCACATACACTGTCTGGACAGGGAACTGCAGGTTTTCTTCCACTTAGGATTAATTAAAAAGGAAAAGTCAATAAGTTTCTCAGCAATTACTGTCTTTTCCATTTGGTCATTTGAGACAGTAAGGGGCTCAGAAATTGAATTTCCAGAGAGAAAATCATGTCTCATGGATCCTAGCACAAGGTTCTTGGAGGGAGAAGTATGTGCATTTTCTTTAGCCTGCCACCGTGTCTGAGAGAGGGCAAGCGTCAACACAGATGGGAGACTGGAGGTGATAATGACAAACTTTGACTGCCCAGGGTTTTATTGACCTTTTTTTTACCAGATAAGGTGACTGGTCATTATCACAACCCTAATCCAAAGCCCTCATCCACAGTCCTCGTAAGTCAATGGAAATCTTTCTACTGACATCAGTGATCTTTGGATCAGACTTCACTTGATGCATGCGAACACAACAAACAATTCAGCAGTAAGGTAGTGCTGCTTTCCAGATTTCTGCTGTGGATCTCAGCCCCTCTTCCTTTTATTTGAGACAGACTGTGTAAGGACAGTAAAACACACCACAGGTTTTCATTTTTTATTTCTTAGGAAAAACGGGAGCTGGAATGGAGAAAGGGTGCAAATCCAGAATGTGGGGAAAGGAGGTAAAATAAGCAGAGGCTAAAAGAGAGTGACAGAGGGAAAAGTTAGAAAAGAAAACAAGAAGCTACCTGACTTGGTTTTGATCTACAATGGGGCTACCCCACGCTACTCCATGTGGGAGTGAGTGCAGAATCACTCCCTCTCCTCTCAGTTTAAATTCAGCAGAAGCAGAACTTCTGGTTTATTTTCACATTCCCATTGAGTTGCTTTCTGCAAGTATTTCTTGAAATGAAAGAGAAGAAAAAGGAAAAAAAACCCCCAACCTCACAAACTCCGTGCGTGCTCTTTTGCTAACAAACCTGCTTTGCCCCAGAGACCCTGCTGGGTGTGCAGCAATGCTCCCTGCAGCTTTGTTTGAGAAAGTTACATTTGCTTCTCCCTCAGTGAGGCTATTAAGAGCCTTTTCCCAGAAGTGAGTCTCCTTTTGTTTACCTGAAATTGCTGGGGAACAAAATAAATCTAGATTAAACGAGTAAATAAATAAATGAATAGATAAAGGGGGGAGAATCAGAGAGAGTTTTACTGGGAAAAATAGAATCCCAAAGAAATAAACCTAAAACTTGGGAGGCTGGGTGCCTCATACAGGGCTCTCTGCAGGCCCTGGCTGGTTGGAGCCTGGCTCCCACCAAAAATGATTGCGCTGTCACCACAAACAGCATGTAAAAAATTGTGCCTCGTTTTATGAGCTGGAAAACAGTGTTTAATGCAGCTGGAGCTGCAGCTCAGGGTAAACGATGGAAGTTTCCTCTTGGAAAACTGTCGTGGACGGTAATGACATCATTTCTCCATAAGTTCGATCCAGTTAGGACCGTGGCTGTCTGCGTTTGTTGTCAGTCTTCTCTCTCTTGCCTGACAAATGTGCCATTCTCAGAGAGTTCAAGGGCTTTAAGCCTGTTCTGAGACAGAAGAGAAAACATGGATGGTGGGCAGCAGACACCAGCCTTGGTCAACCTGTCACTGAAGGGCAGGTAAGGATTTTCCTCATGGTATGGCAAGTCCATACGGGTGACATTGAGAACTGGGATTGATTCTCATCTAATAACAGCAGCAAATGCCTTCTGATAATGTTTAAAAGCTCTCTCTGCACCCTGTCACTGTGAAATGTGGAGGACCCCAACCTTCCCTGACTTGTACCTTTTTGCACAAGGATCCTGAAACCCTCCTCTGCAGCAGAAAAGGTCATCTGGTAAATGCGTGGTCATCGATATTTCATTTCCAACCATTAGATTTGTATTCTGATTTCTAGGTGTGATAGTACATGACATAAAGCCTGTGATAAGGAACAGCGTCTGCAGGAAAAATGATGAAAAGGTGATCTGAAGAGTGCGATGTGCCAGCAACGTTAAAAGCCATTTGCCACTATCCCTGTATGCCAATATACCCACAGGGCAGCAGCCTTAGGCTGAAAGCACAACGGCTCCTAAATTAGAGCGACATGGATAGGATTGCCTGTTTAGTTAAGTGATTCATGGTTGGCTGTTTCTCTCAAGGAAAGGTTGCAAGGTGAGTCCTCCGTGTTCCCATCGGAGATGGGGTAAATCTCTGCACATGCCAATCTGCAGCACACAACGAACACGAATTTTTGGCTGACTTCAGTGGAAAATGTGACTCACTGCTGGTTTTCTGTCTATAGAGCTGGAGTATTGAGCTTCCTGACATTCAGAGCTAGACAGATAACCAGCAATTCATTAGAAAAATCCAGTCTTCCTCTCCTCCTGCAAGTTGGCCACTCACAAGTTGCAAAATTCCCAACTGCCATTTGTTGCTAAAATGGCTATTTACAAATGTCTTCAGAGGATGGGAGGCAAGGCTACTAAGCTGTTCACAAACAGTTCATTGAAAATATCCAACATTCGAAGTTTGAAATCCAAGCTGCATGGATAGTTACATGAGCTGTATTGTATTATTTCTGATCTCTGATTGGGCAAGTTGTGTAACTAATCACATCAGAACCAGCATCCATTTTGAACTGCATGTTCATGTGTGTAATTTGGAATACGCTTTTGGAAAATATTAAGCTATTTGAGTTCCAAATTGACTTTTGATGAGTATTCGCACTAGTAAAGCTCATTTGCTAGAGTATTTGTGGAAAGCAGCCATAGAAACAGACCAGGAGATTCAAAGCAAATTTGTTCAGGACTTCAAATGAATATACACAGACATCTTTCTGCAGTATTCACTCATCATTAGTCATGTTGCAGTAATACCTGCAGTACATACTTACAACTGAGCTAAACTTTCCACTCTAAAGCTGTGTTTGTGAGATTTATTAGCTCAGCGGTTTCAGAATGGATTTGACTGAGATTTTTAATACCAAGTTCTCAGCTTGGAGGGACACTTTTTAATTCCATCCCCTCATGCCCACTCCCCCTTCCCTCTGCAAACCATTACAATAATTTAAGCAATTGATCACTTCTATAGCTCAAAAGCCTGAGCACAGAAAAAAAGGAGGGGAAAGCAGTGGCTGGGGGGATGGTCAGAGGATTTTAAACACTGAAGCGGAGAAGCCCCACGTTCTTTATAAGTCGACTTTCTCATGCTCAGGGAGAATCCCCAGAAGCGTGAGTAATAAAAGAAAATGCTTTAGAGGTAAAACTTAAAGGACAATATGTGAAATCTCATTTACAAGTGGGAAGCAAATGAGGCAGAATCCAAATCCTATATAGCAAAGCAGGCTCTAAATCAACATTCATAACAGCGACTTGGCAGGTGGGTTTTACCTCTCACCAACCTGTATATGCATTAAAGTCAACAGGCCAAAATGTGTTCTTTGTTACATTCAATCAACAGCTAAATGCACTGAATTTAAGGAGCTAAGCAGTCATAACTATGAACAGAATGTGCCTTAAAAAGAACGGGTAAGGAAATTTCACTTCTTAGAAATCTTACCTAAACCAAAACCTCTCCAAAGGGTCTCATTTACAGAACCACCAGATCCTGTAAATCTGAATATCAAAATGTCTTCCAGTAAGATACGGTTCAGTTGTGGTGCCATTGGAGTTGTCTGTAAACATTGTTCCATTGCTTTCCATTTTCTCCATTTCATTTTGCTCCACCCCACCCTCAACATTTTCTCCGTGCCTGTGTTTTCCACATCCGATTCCTACTTTCCTGGGGCAAGCTGACTGGCACCAGGAATTTTTGTCCACTTGCACACGGTGTCAGAGACTGGTGCTTCAGCTAACTGCCACAATCAAAATTCAGGAGACAGCCAGCATCATGGGGTTGCTCTGGGACTGTAATTTGTTAAGGCTATAGCAGGTCTGTCAGAAGATCCCATGGTGATGGTGGTCTGGCACACGTGGACCATCCATGCCACGCTTGGCCACTGGCTTTGTCTCTTGCCATTTGCCCATGTGGCTCAGGGGTTCACCACTTGGCTGCAAAGTGTCAGAGTCCAAAGCAAAGGCCCTTGAGCTCACAGAAGAGGAGCTGTTTTTGTCACTAGAGAACAGTATCTCAGCACATTGTTTGTTATAACCACATGCTGATTGAGTCATGTAGTAACAAAACACCTGCCCTATAAACATAAAACAAGCTGTCAGAGCATATCAACACATGAAGAGGCAAAGCAATATTGGAACAGGGTACCAGAATTACATGATGCTGGCTTCCAGTATCGTCGTGGAAAATAGCTGTTCCTACCTAGACAAAGAAGGCTTTCATTTTCTGTTTGAAAACTCTGGTGCATTTTCTAAGAGTTATTTCCATCATTTTCTAGAATGGAGAGACAGAGGCATTAAAAAGTTAAATCATGCATGCTAAGAAGGGAACAGAGTTCACCTGAGGCAGAAATAAGACTCAAACCAAAGGCATCTAACATGTATTTTTCTCTTACCTCTAGTCCATTCTGCTGTACAGGAAGGTAAAAATGAAAAGGGACCACCTCAGCAAGAGCCCTGTCCCATTTTCCCTGACTGCAAGCAGGCATGGAAAGGAAATGTCCATACCAACCACAGAATATTCCCAAATGTCTGATTTGAAAAAATTAAACCCTTTAGCAGAAAAAGGTTTCAAAAGTCAATCAATCTGCTTTTTCTTCCTGCAAGAACCCTCCCTTCCATTGTGGAAGGCTGGAGACAGATCTCGGTGGCTGTCCAGCATCCCCTGAGCCCCTCTGACCCCTCTTCTCCGCAGAGCTACCCACATGAGCAGATTAAGCAAGAAGACTTGGCCACAGAGGCAGCATGTGCCCCACCAGGGACACAGGCTGTGTGCACCCAGACATCTAAAGGTGTATCTCTGACCTGAGATGTCTCTTCCCTCTTTGGCATTTCCTGCAATTACCCCTATTGCCTGACCTAATGTAGCTGTTGTGTTATTTGCTTTTCTTTTTACCTGCTCACACTGGACACAGCTCTTATTCAGTTAATAGAACAGAAAAACAACAAAGTGGTGTGAAAGGGCTTACACACTTCTGCTTTGCAGGAAATTTTAGAAAACATCCTTCTCTGGAGAGGTTTTGAGCTGTGGTTCTTCCTTGGGCCCAGCCCTGCAAACCAAAATCCCATACCAAACCACATGAAAGAGAAGAGGGTCTGACTTTGGCTGATCACAGGGATTTTTGCAGTGTTCAAGTGTACATTTGTCTCTGCAATACAGGGATTGATCAAGGGGTTAGGCACTGCATGGTACAGATTAGCTCATGGTCTGGGTTTACTGCTCGTGTGTGAAACTCCCCCTCTTCCAAACTGACCTGCCTCCTCTTTTGATACGTGATGCAGTAGCTAGGTAAAAAACTAAAGGGAGGAAGGGTTTATTCTGGCATGAAGCCTTTGTCACATTTGGTCCTACGTAAGAGTTGTTTGTTTAGTTTTTCATGAGACTCTGGAGCGTGTTTTGCTCTTAGACACAGAAGTTACTTTTGGTCAGGTTGAGTTATTGCTGTTCAGTCTTCGGAGTTGGTCTTGGAAAGGCTCTGGGCTGCGGGTGGGATGTTCTCTGCAGAGTTCTCCCCTGGAGAGAGAAGGGAGCATCTGGGAATGGGGACACCCTACAGCTTTCCTTTCACCTTCTCTCTTTTCACTCTGGCTTCAGAAACTGAAGAAGGGGATTTTCCACTGTTGCAATAACAGGATATCCCCAATGGCACTGGCAGCTCAAAGTAGACACTTTGTATCACTGTGTAAAATAATCCAGATGTTTAATTTCCTTTACTGCAAAATCCAGGGCTATAATAGTTTGGGGTGATTTAAGCAAAGCCAACTTGCACATCTGAACAAGGGACAAAACAATAGCTTGGATTAACGCAACCCATGAGGTTTCATAGCTTCTAGGACTGCAGTTCAAAACATTTCACCCAAGTATTCTTATTCTCATTCAAAAATATACCTGCAAGTATTTCCAGTGTTACAGCTTTCTCTTTCAACAAAGAATTTGGGAACTAAACATTGCAAAATTACAGCATTCATGATGCAGTTTTAATGCTATTTGCTTCTGAAAAAATATGCATTTACAAAAGTTCAGTGTATGGGTATGTGCTTATTATATGGTCAATGCCTGCAGTTAGCTAGATAATGGTGATCCTCATTGCTGGGCTGTAATGTGTAGCCTGTAACTCCTTGAAGCAGGCATTGTCTTTTTGTTCTGTGCTTAGACATTCCCAGCACAACTGGGTCTTGGTCCAAGGCTGAGGGTCGCTCCGTGTTGCTGGAATACAGATCAATAGTGGGAAGAAGGTCCTTAGTATTCAGTTTCATGCTTCTAAGTGTCTCAGTTTTGAACATGGAAAGCAATTATCATAATATTACAAACTGGCAAAATGATAGCTGTGGATGAAAATTCATTTTTTGTATGGTAGTAGGATTTTCAGGTTAAAGACAAGCAAAATTTTTTTTTTTTTTTTTTTTTTTTTTAAACTTAATTTAGGTAAATGAAGAGAATCTGACCCACATTTTTTTTTAATGTTAAATTAATGGGATGGATGAGTCACCAGATTGTTATTAAAATGAGAGAACTGCATGGCTGACCATGCTAGTAATACCCCCTTCGAAGCTCAGTGGCGTTTAATATGCACCTGGGAGAATATGCACATTTGCTGTGCAGCTAGGGAAGCCAGGAATACAGATTTGAAACACAGCCTTGATTTACCTCAAGGACTGGGGAATATGGACATAGTCCCATCCTCCTCCTCCAGTTGACAGTGAGGGAATAACCAGAACTTGTCCACCGGCTTGTTTTGCTGCTTGTTGGTGTAACAAGCTTTTGTATGTCTTGGTGGCTTGTATTTAATGTCAGATCTTTAGAGCCTAGGCCTCTAACACAAGGGTTAGAGGCATATTTGTTTTTAACTGCACTGGTCTGTTATCTTTTGATGGATTGATCACAAGAAGAAAGTGTGAAACAAAAGGCTGGGTCCTGTGAGCCTCTCTTTGGTAAGGAAGAGAGGGGACGTCTCAGTGTCTCTTCCTTCAGCCATCTTCCTCCTCAGTCCTCTGCTCGAAGTGTTGGTCTGGTGCCCTGTAAATCCTGCTCTTTAGGTTCTTGCATCACATCTCACCTAGGAACATGATTTTTGGCTGAACAGGGGCTGAAACTGCTCTGCTCAGACATGCATACATGGAGCCTGGGGCTGGTGGCTACCTGCTGCCAGCTGATGGCTGTTTCAGGAAGATCTGCCTTCTCCTCACCCACACTTGATATTTGCATTTGGGCCCCACAGAAAGGGGCTACCTGGAAGACCTTTTGGTCCTTGAATTAGAAATATGTGCCAGGTAAACGTCTGAGGCTTTAGCATTGCCCTTTGGAGAAGGATGTTTTTGGCTTTGGGTGAATCTTCCAAAAGCAAAGAGGAAAATCCCGTTGCGCCCCTTTCCTGCACTCTCCCTGTGTATCTGTGTCCTCATGGCCTTAGCTTTGCAAAAGAGCCAGCAAAGCCCCATGGACTCTGTAAACCTGGCTGCCTAATAACCCCCAGGTTGATCATTTACCACACAACTAATTATAACTTTTTCAAGGCTCCCGTTTGTGCCCCCTCCCTCCCCTGCCCTCTTTTCATTTCCTGTGTCCAGGACCTTGAAACCCTTGGTCTTGACACAATAATTGATGGCTTCTGGCTGTACAAACATAAAGGCCTGGAATCTAAATAGAGCCAGATGGAGCTTGTATTGTATTGTGTGTTTTTCTTAAATAAGGGAAAGATTTATAAATTGATGAAATTTATTGCAAATAAGAGAACATTGTCCCTTTATAATAGTCTATTGTAATTGAAAAACACCCATGAGTAGTCTGCTCTTGGGTCACATTAATGTTTTGTTTTTCATTTGTTGCTCTCCTGAAGAGCTCACACAGATGCTTTGTGTCTCCTATACCCGGCTTGGCTCTGTATGTCACATTCACTCTCACTGCATGCTGCTGAGCTCACAAATACCAGTATTTTGCAGCCAAAATTTCTGTTCTGGGTAAGTCTTATCTAAACTAACACACACTCAGGCCCAGGTCAAAACCTGGGCTGGAAACTCTTGAGACTATCAGGTACTGGGAAACAGGTAGCTCTTTTGGGATCCTCACTGATAAGGTGGAAGCTCTGGGACCTGCAGGCACCCACACTTAGGGACGATTCCCCCTTAGCAATAAAAGGTACATCATCCACCTTGGTTGTCTGGGGGAGGTCAGAGACTTGCTCACAACTTATGCTCAGTTGTAGGAGCAGGCTCAGCTTCCAGGGTTCACATAGGAGACCACTTCACTGGAGTGGGAACAGGTTGGTCTGGAAAGCTGGTAATGTCCCCAGAAGAAGGGAAGTGTTTTGCAGCTGTGTTTCTACTTGGCTTTCAGTCCATAAATCTCTGCACAAGAGACTCCCTCAGTAGCACCTTCACCTCCTTAGAGGCCTTGAAGAAAGATAGATGCTGTCTGAGCCTCCTTATGTTTCAGTTCTTGCCATGTTTTTGTTTCATTTGTTAAATGTTAGAATTAGTATAAACTTAATTTTGTGTGTCTGGCCAGTTTTCTAGTTTTGGATATACTCTGTGGTATAGACAATGAGAGGTCTGGAATCTGCAAGGCCTCATTTTTGTTCCTTCTCAAACCCATAAATATCATCTAGCATCTTACTTGCCTTCTCTGTGTCTCGGTTTCTTTAGCAAGAACAAAGTAACAGTGACCTTCTTGGTATAGTGCTTGGAGATCTACCGATGATCTAGCAATTTAGGACTAGAACTGGGACGAATGCTCTCCTCTAGCCCTAGTTATTTAAGGAGACTGATTTGATGCAACTGAGTAGAGAGCTCAGAGGAGCAGTGTTGCCACCTCGAACTGCACAGCAAAACCAGGTTCTCAGCCTTTGGTTTCATGGAGAAGACAGCACCCACCTTTACATGCTGGGGCACTGGTTCTCGTTGACTCACACAAAACAATTGCTGCTTTCACAGCTGTGGCTGTGTCACATCCAAACACTGACTGTGCTGTTCAAAGTCAATCAAGCCCACAAATCAGGGTATTGTTGCTTATTGATTGTTCCAATTAACCCTTTCAATTGGGAAGAATTTCCAAGGTTGGTTGTCTCAGTTACCTGCTTCCCTAAGGACCTGTAAAACACACAGCATAGGAAACAGACCAGTCTAGCTGCTGTGTGCTAGGGAGACCCAGCTAAACCCAGAAAAGATATAGAAGCTGAAGCACCCTGAGCTCTCTGAAACCAAAAGCCTCTCAGACATGACTAAAAATTTGTCCTTGAAATCAGCAGTTGTCAAACTCATGACTTGCTAAGGGCACCTTCCTGCTTAAAGCTCCCCCCTTGCCTTTTTTTTTGTTTTTTAATATCAAGGTGGCTTCAGCTTGTAGGTGTCTACTGATCCTAACTGCAGCACAAGGACAGGGATGATCTCCTAGAACTGACAGTTGAAAACCTAAAGCTCAAGAGAAGGTGACAAGGAAGGAAGAGTTTCTAAGGAAAGGTCTTCCTAAGGATGTATCCCAGCCAGCTGGCAAACACTGCCCCAGCTCTAGTTTCTGCATTCATCCAAGTACCAAGCTTAACCAGACACCATCATCCCCATAGAAGATGTGAGGTTTTTATGCAAAGAAAGCCCGGACCCTTAGGGCAGGGCCAATGAAACAAATGCACTCACCTGGTCTCGAGATCTTGCAAACACTTCTGTTATGTATAATCCCAGACAGCTACAAACCCCGGCCTTCCTCACCCAAAGACTCCTTTGTCTCACCTCCACTGCCAGCATCGGCTGGCCTCGTGCTTCATTGCAGCTACTTCTTGCTTGCTGCGGAGGGGCAGCCCATGGGAATCAGGAAAGGCCTGTCAGACTCCTGTTGCTCTTTCGCTCACTGCACGACAAAGCCCACCGTAAATTCTGCCCTAAAAATTCTTTATAGAGTCCACCTGTCCATACCAAATAAATCAATTGCTCTAAATTAAATTCTGTAAAAGCTGAGTGGCATAGGATATCATGTCTGGATTTATTCAGGAGCCAGGAAGACTGTAATTTTCTAAGTCAACACTCTGACCCTGCTTTATACATTCGCTGTTTGTGATAAAAGTGGATCTCTCCCTATATTTTTGGCTGGGTGTTTCTTCTCTCTGAAATAGCTGTAATAAGCGTGTCCCTGAGAAGGGGGTAGTAGGGAGGAAGCACAGAGGGCTGTCATCCAAAGGAGAGAATTAAATCAGGATGTATCTGCTCATGCTGGCTCCTGTTTTCACACAGCCTTCTGCTTATATTTTGCCTGCATTAACTTTTTACAAGCAAAGCTAAAGTGCCAGGCAAAGGCCTTGTTAGACACACATCTTGGGGAACTCTGATGTGCCATTAATTAAGCTCTTTCACTGCCTCTTTCCTGCTGGTTTCAAGGGCCAGCCTGTGTGCCTTAACTCTTTTCTTCTCTTTCATTTCCCTCTCTCCTCAACAGTGCTCTGAAAAGAGCAGTGGAGGGCTCTTTTGCAGGCGGGGATGGGATGGCGTAGTGCCCTCTAAGTGAACTCTCAAGTCTTCTCTAGCAGAGGGAGAGCCCTTGCCAAGTTTGTCAGACACTGGCGCACAGACCTGCTCTCTGTCAATGGATTTGTTGGGCAAAGTCAGGCTTTGACAAAGAAGAAGTAGGCGCCAGCACATCCTGGCACGGCAGCATCGGTACGGCACCGTCCCCCTGCCGTTACCCTTCAGCTGATGGCGTTGGGAGCCTTACCATCAGAAGGGCTTGCACTGCAAGCTTGATTGATTCACCCAGCTAAAGATTCAAACAGCAATTCACAATATTTGGCTCCTGTTGTTGCTTTTCTTTCATTTTATTATTTTTCTCCCTCTGTTGTCCCCTCCAGCAAAGTTTAGGGGTTATTTAAATCACGGAGGCATGTTGTCAGAAACGCAGAGTGCTCTGGCTAGCTGAGCCATTCCCCATCGCCCTTGCCCTCCATCCTACAAAACCACTTTACCAGGTGAAGATCCAGCTGGGGAGTGGCTCCCTTCTAAGACCCCACTCAGCAGTGGCTTATTCAGACAAGGCATCTTCCCTCTAAACATGCAATAGACATGAATACAGACATATAAACATATACTTCAATACTGAATATATCTGTCCTAAATATACTTTATGCAAGAGTTGAGCAGTCAGGGATAAACCTAACTTCTGAAGGGATATTTTCATGTCTATTTATCCATTAGAAGAAACGGAAATGTAACACTATATATGTCCTTTGCTAAGAAGTTATGAGATGGAGGTGATACTAATATTTTGATCTTTGTCTTCTCTTGGCAGCTCAATCTTCTTTTCATACATCGTAGAGGAAAATTGGGTGCCACTTTCTGCTGAGTCTACTGTCTACTTGGTCCTTAATGACCTACTTTGTCCCTATAACTGAAATCCCAAGCATGGAAGGCTTTAGCAATGAATCTTATTTTGGGTCCCTGAACAGCCTCTTCCACTCTACAGCTCTTGTAGCTGCCACCACTGCCCTTTCTTCATCCCTCAGTCCACGTCCCTGCGTTAAGCTGCACAGAGGTTTGGTTTGCAGGCAGGGAAGCTAGTGACAGTGAGCACGTCAGAGCCAGCAACGAAATCCCTTTGCTGGCTCCTCCTGTCCTGCCATTTCTCGGGTATCGGGGCCAACCTCTGCTCTGTGTGAGAGCCGAAGCAGAGCTCTGCTGCTGACACAGAGAAGGTGACAGCTCAGCGGGAAGACTTCTCACTCAAGGCAGCTCCACTCCGCTCTCTGCCTGCTGTAATTAATATCCTTTTCCCTGCAGGCTGTGAGGCTCTGACAGGCTTTATTTTTAACTCCACTTAATGACAGAGTATTAAGACAAAATGCAACTTTTGTGAGCTCCAGGCCTTGGGGAGGCGTGAGGGCCTTGGAGCGTTGCTGTACCTGGTAAGAAAGCTCCAGTTTGCAGGTATGTGTGAAACACAGCGAGCTCGGTGTGCCGGCCATCAGAGACCATTCGGAGCAGACTGTGGAGACCGCCTGATACACATTCAGTGGGTGGTAACTCAAGAAGATACTCGTCACGGGCCTGATCCTGCTCAATAAACCTTTGGGTTTTCGGTATAAATGAGAGTATCTCTGCCAGCATCCTCAGAGGGAGGTAGTGGGCACATGCTATCAAGAGGCAGACAGAGGTTTAGGTTATAAAAGCTTCCAGAAGTGGGTGAGGAAAGTGAATGATAGCAGAGGGGGTGTCTTGAAGATTTCTGCATATCTGCAAGATAGTAGGCAAATTCGTGAAAGATATGGAGTGAAAAGAGACAGTAAATGATGCTTTCTGTTTAACCAGTAAACAAGGTAGGGCAAGTTAACAAAGTGGTTGGAGTCAGCACGGAGTGGGCAGATAAAGGATTGGTTCTAACCAAAATGTTGGCCATAGCTTATATATCCCTTACATATAGGTAAAAAAACCAAGGAAGAGCAGCATATGGAGGCAAAGTGTGGAAAAGTACAAAATACATGAATGTTCTTCCCGGAAATAAAAATCCTGGGCATTCTTCATACAATTTTTTAGGGTCTGGGAAGTTAGCAATATGAGGAAAAGAACTTCCTTATGCTTTTTCTTCTCCTAGGTCTAAGTAAAGGAAAAAGTGAAAAAAGTACTCCAAAATTGCTAGACATTGACAGTTATTGTCTCCAAAGTTATCAAAAGTAACATTTCAAACACCACAGATTGCGTTTTTCAACTGTCCCTCAGAAATGACGAAGATGATAAAAGCTTATCTTTATTTCACACCAGCTGGCCGTCCCTGATGACAGCTTTTCAGGAATTGTTCTTAAGGCAAAATTTCAGATCAAACTTCAAGCTTCTAGGCTGGGAAAAGGGCAGTATGGAAAATTTTGGCGCAAGCCCCATCTCCTTTGCTGCAGGTGAGTGTGAGCATGTACAGTTATGAGTGACTGGAGGTATGATGGAGACGCATGTTTCTCAGGGTTAGCCTTATAGAGCTGGAAAAGAGATTCCTTTTCTTTGGGAAAGAAACAGAGCTCATACATTACAGAGCTATGCACTTATCAGGTTAACAACACTACTTTTCAGATGAAGTTAGTAAGACATTCCCCAGTAAATTTCACAGGATTTTTATGTCTTCCTTCCTTGAAGGAAGCACGGGAAGGGTGAGTTAAAGAAGGAAATGTTTTGTTATGAACTCTCTGAGCATCTTACTTTCTATGATACCAATATAGCATTGTGTTTAGAGTGTTGCCAGGCATTGTTTTAAGTGGGTGATATCAAAACTTAGTGCCAATAAGCAAGGAAATTAAAGGAAGCCTCAAATCTGACTCTTATTGCAGCTTTATTTACAATGAAGTCTTAGGCTGTACTGCTAGAACATCCTGAGTCTAATGTTTACCCTTCCAGGACTGAGAAATCCTGCAGAATTCAATAAACGCGTTGTTTCCCCTATTGTCAAGGCATCTTCTCCTGCTGATGAGGAATAAGGACTTCTTAATCATGACTTGTGGTATTTGTAGTGACTTTTTTCTAGGATCTTCCCTCCTGATTTGCATCCTGCCAGGAAAACATTGCCAGTGGACCAAGCTGAGAGCAAGCACGTCCCTGACTTATTTTACCTAATGTTCATCTCTTCAGTAGCAAGAGGCAGGTGTTTCCCTTTTAGGATATTAGGCTCTCCCTCAGCCAGATATTCACAGTGGTCTAGTTAGGTGATCTCTTTTGCACATCGATCCTTTTTTGTAATCCTCTGTCCACCTCCAGTGGAGGAGAAGCTCCCCTGTAATTAGTACCACTGGCTCTGTCGACGGATTCCAGGCCAATGTGCAGAGTAATTGCTGCTCAAGATTACTTATGACACAAATGTTGACATTCTGTTGGCATAACTTGCAATAATGTATGCAGATTGCATCCTTCTAGTGCCTTAATTATTACTTCTCTGCAAGAAATAGTCAGGTTACCCTCTGCTTTGATTTGAAGGAGATAATTCCCCCTTCAGAAGCACGGTTGTTTAGAGAAAGGAGAAGGGCAAAAGGAGAGGGAAGGAATGGACTGAGATGTCATATCGTGGTTTTTCCTCCACATGGGAGGCATCTGTAGCTCAGCCTTGGCTACGTTTTCCTCCTTTTTTCTGCCTCACTGTGGGAGTGGGGAGGTCTCTCTCAAGGTGAAACTTTCCCTGGAAAAACAGAGGAGTGCTGCATTTAATGAGCCAAGACAGATGTCCTATTCAACACCCAGCAGCATGCATGAAAGTACTTAGTATTTAGTGTCTGTAGTGTGATAGTGTCTAGAGGCCACAACCAAGGTTGAGGCCTTGTTGGGCTAGGCCATGTATAAAACACCTAGTTAGATAAAATTCCTGACCCACGAAGTCTAAGCTATAAATTAAACAGGAGGCTGAGTGAGGAGAGAGGAAAAAGAGATCCATTTGCAAAGCACAGATCAATGTGAAAACCAGCAACAGAAATCCAGTAAATTTGACACCACCTTACCCTTATAGTTTGCATTTCCTCTCTATGTAGAAGAGTCCTGGGAAAGCTGAGAAATTATTACACAGAAATACTGTATTCAGACAAGTTTATGGAAAGAGAAGAGCAACAAAGAGCTCTGGGAACCCAGTCTAGGAAAGGAAACACACGGCTCAGATTCTCTAACATGTTTAATATTATTATTTTATTTTTATAATCTGACAAACACCTGAAGGCATTCAGAATAGAAAATGAGACACAAGAATATATCTTGCAAAGTATATCCTTGGAGAATACAGCTGCACAGCAACAGAGGATGCATTCCTGGAGCTCTGGAGATAAAACTGCTAAAGACTCATGTTTTAGACATGGGAGAAGGTGACTACTCCATGTCTTTGCAAGGGAGGGCAAAACTCTCTGCAGGAGGATATGCCACTCCTTTGACATGCAGATAATAAGTTCTTTTCTTGACCAAAGCTCCTTCATATATTTGAGTTGCGCAAAGGTTTAGTCTGTCCTGCTACATTGATCATTTATATCGACTCATTTATTCTGATACCCTGCACGAGTATCCAATGGTTTGGAGAAATCGTGTCAGTCAATAATTCACCTGTACCTGGTTCCTAAATATTGCATTACATATATAGCCAGCTGTACATAACTTACAGTGGAGAAGGAAAAAACCTTTTCAGGCCTGGCTGACTGAGTGGAGATCTCATTCTCTGGCTTACGTGGCAATTGATACTTGTATTGCATGGGGAAATAACTAACCTTCTTAAAAAAAGGGAGCCTGGTGGACTTCTTGTCTCGATAACTTCCCTGAGGCACTGAACTGTGAATGTCACCCATGTGCTGGGTGCATTTTCCTGAGCTGCCTTTTTGGTTTCACTAATTGTGTCCATGTTCTTGCACTGTCTGATGGAAAAAGAACAGGTCTGCTAAGATAAAACTAAAAGGGCTTGTGAGAAATGGGCCTCCTGAGATAATCGGTGGAGGATAATTGACATAATTGGGAGTGTTCGCTTTCTTTAAGTCCTTTTTGGTCAGGAGGGATTGATTTTCCAGGATTTAGATAAAAATGGACACCCTCCCCAAAATAATTTTCTATTATTGTCCCAGTAGCCAATTAACACAAGGAACTGTGGCCATTCTTTTGTCCTGGGGACTAACTGAATGAAAACCTTAGAGTATATTTAAGTAATAGACCTAGATACTACAGTTATCAAGTTCTCCAGCAATTCTAGGCACAATAAATGAATAATAAATCATCCAGTTTTTAGAGGGCTTAAACTCTGAGTTTTCCAAAGCAGATTCAGAGAAGTTTTAGAACAGATAGCTGCAGGTCTGGGGCGCAGTGCATCCCTCAACATTCATATTTTTGTGTGCTGGATTGAAGCCAACAGCCCAGCAGTAAAAATTAAGTTGAACAGGATCATGTTGTGGTGAGTATTTTACCCCTTTTTTGGAACTGAAGCTGACCTGGCAGGACTCTCCTTCATGAACCAATTTCATTCTGCCTTATTCAATAAATGCATAAACTGCTGCCCGAAGTGTGTGTGTATATATATATCTGAGACAGCACGGTTTTGTGCTACATGAACTTTCTCTGCATAGGAGTGTGGCTAACCCCTGGGCCAAGAACTTGTTTGCATTTTCCAGGAACATTTTACACTCACTTTCTCACAGATTTGGGAAATTTTGCGTACAAGCTGACTTCTCCCCTTTTTTCCCCTTCAGCCTGCTGCCCGTTTCTTCTCTGCTTTCCCCCTAAAAACATTCTTCTCCCTCCTCAGCAAATTGCCTTTCCTTTTCCTCCCATCTCAGCCGGACAAGGGCAAGCGTGGTGGATCCTGGCCCTTCCACACTGGGGTCTGTCCCACAGGACCTGCCCCATCTCTGCCTGCCCTAATTCCTGCTGCTGCCACCCATATTTGCAGTAGGGGAGCAAGACACTAGGGGTCATAGTGTGGGAAAGCTCCAGGATGAAAACACATGTGGGCAGAAAGGAGAGGATGGAGTGGATAGAAGGGTGAAGAGCCAGGGGAGATACAGAAAGCAGTGATGAGAGCCTCGGTGCAGTGGTTGAATCCCTCCCTGTCACTCGCAAGCAGACACTTGAGCAGCTGCTGTTGCTCCGGAGCAGAGCTGGTCCCTTCCCCTTGCTCCTGGCCCCAAACCCTTCCCTCCCAGCCAGCCCCGACCAGGGCAGGGACCAAGAATGGCAGCACCATCCCGGCCCCTCTCCAACGGGATGGGGAAGATGCCCTCTCCCCACTAAGCCCCATCACCATCCCTTCCCATCCTCCCTGCTCTCTCCTCTGATGAAACACAGCCCAGGTTTGTTTAGTCAACTTCAAGTGAAATGTGGTGTGTTGGCCAAAACCCTCCATGAAAATCCTGTTAATTTGTTTGATGAGCTGACTCCAGCTGCAGCCAGACGAATAAACGCTGATTGGCTCTTTTGCTTAAACTCTCCATAATGAAATGAGCCAGCTTTGTGCCTCGGCTGAACGTGCCAGCCGGGCTCGGCGGGAGAGGTGGATGTGTGGGGAGGCGTGGGGAGACGGGGGGGGAGCAGGAGGCAGGGGGAGATGAGTCTAATGGCATCATTTCCATTTCACAATAGCTAATCGTGCCTAAATCAATGGAGCCCTGGCATCCTAATGAAATTGGGTTGGAACTTGTTCAGTTTATGATGAGCTTTTTAACCTCAGCTTCTTAATTAGCCTGGTGCGTGGTTGAAATGGGAAAAAATGGAACATTTTTCTCCCCAGCCCATCTTTCATCGGCAGTGTAAAAATGGTGAAATTACATGCTAATCTCCTGGTTGGGTTTAAAAATAATCTCTGCGTTTAACTCTCCTTGGGGGGTGTGGGGGGAAAATAGAGCAGGCTTTTCATGTTTACGAGGTTGGCACCTTCCTGGGATGTGCAGGTGTTTCCCAGGCAGGAGAGAAAGGGGCCTCAGAGGGTCCTGCAGAAGAGGTGAGCAGGGACTATCCCCTCGCACAGACTGGGGAGGAAGGTAGAGGGGAGGAAGGGATGAAAGAGAAATCTCATCCCCCTTTGTCAAATCAGTTTGAACAGAAATGTTGCTGTTTCTTCCACAGAAATGACACTGCTTTGGAAGCAGGAGGGATATTTTGACTGAACTTTAGGCAGGTGTCTTGAAGAGCATTTTGGTGAATCTCTGAGAAGGAAGAATATTTGTGGCCACCCAAGTGCGAAGGGAATGAACCAGCTTGAAGGAGGCCAAAACACTCCAGAGAGGACAGGCTGAACTCTCCCCTGGCAGAAGTGTTCCAGGTCAGGCAATTAGCTACTTTTCCTTGGGCACAAAGCCTGTTTTCACAGCAGGGGCAAGAAAACCTCTCTGCAACTCCTTGAGCCCATCCTTCCAAGGGAAAGCAAGACCAGATGTCCACTTCTCTTTACGCCCAGGAATAATGGCTTGGTGAAGTCCTATAATACTAGCGAGAACTGGGAGGTCACTGAGAGCCATGTAGGTAAACAAGCAGCTCTTCCTCCTCTGCAGTTTTTCTCCCCACAGGGAGAGGGAAGAAAATATACCCTCTTTTCCCCATCACACTCCTCAGCAGAATAAAATGTGACTTTTTCCCTAAATAATTTACAGCCTGTCTTCTTCCTGAAAGTTTTGGTTAGTACAAAATGACACTTCTTACCCTTTAATGCTCTGATGAAATATCCTTCCATTTATAATTTAGGAACTGGCAGCTGGTAGTAGCAGGGCAGGTGCAGTGCTGGCGTCTGCAGGCAAATCCCTTGGCACTAGTTTGCTCCCAGGCCATGGGCGGAGACAGCTCAGGAAGAACTGAGGACAGGACCAGTGCAGAGACTTCCCTGCCAAACCTGTGTTTTCTGAAAGGGCAAAGAGCAACTAGGAAACCGGCTCTGGTGCAGCTTGGAGGGATATCTCACTTCAAGGCAAGCAGAAAGGCTTAGGGTTATGTTCAGCAGAGGCAGATTGGATCCTTGATTGAGATATGAGCCTAAGGAAGGAGAAATAAGGTCAAATCCTTGCTCTACTGCAGGCTTCCTTTGTGGCTTTGGTCATTACTATAGGCTTGGATCAGCAAACGTGCCTATGATATTTGTAGATTGTGCTTAAGTTTGAATAAGCTCCAGCTTTCGCAGAATGGGACATTGCATCTTTGTGTCCATAGAAGAGGAAAAACTGCTCTTTGTTTCACTGCTTTAAACAGGGAGAAAGAATTACTTCCTCTTTTAGAGACACATTTTGAAATACAACAGGTGCTTTGTTGCTCCTGGGACATTATCACTGTGTTTTGAGTTCAATTTTCAAAATCTCTGTGATGGTGTGCTCCCCCTGGCCCCATCCCAAACCTGACCCTTATCTCCTGTAACCCTGCTCCAGTGATAACCCTCAATGGCAGTGGTAATAGACGTGTTTGACTGCATCATTTCAAAGTGGATTTGGGAGACACATACCAACACAATAGTCAAGGGCTATTGTGTAGCATGCCCACCTAACCACAGTGAAGAGGCTGGGACCTGGGGTCGGCATGCAAATATGACTATGAGTCAATCATCTTACCCACCCATAAATAGTGAACAGCCCGAGAGCCCTTGGAGCTCTCCTGCACGGCAGCGGGCTGCACGCCAGGATCCCCTCTTGAGTAGGGACGCCTCTCAAGGTTACTCCTCGAGGTTGAGAGATTCCTTGCCGTAACGGATCCTCGGTAAGTGACTGATAGCATGCTAAACTTTGAAATCTTAGATAAGTGATATAAAGGATTGATTGTGCATATATAATCCTTTAGACATAAACCGTTGACCAAGTCTGGGACTAGGATCGGATCTAGCCGCCCCTATGCTCCTCTCTGAGAAGGAGTTTAGAAAGCAAGGGGATCCTTTCTGAACCTCATGATTCAATGGGAGGGTCTCCCTGACAGTTTTGTCTGACCCTGTCCTCTATGCAGTAAATAACCAAGTGTACCTTGCCATCGAATCTTGTTAAATCACTGTCGCATTTACGTTTACTATAGAACCTTTTTAACTCACTACTTTATACCAATAAAATATATTTTGCTTCTCTCTTATGAGTGAAGTGCACTCAAACTCCTTCCGTGACGATCTCAAAACCGGTAACAATCAGCAATGTTCAGGTTTCACCCCACATAAGCTCTCCCTTGCAAAATTTACCATTACATTTTGAGGACATTTGTTTTGTCTTTTCATTTTCTGCTGGTCAGAGCTTCCCTTCCCTGCACGCAGAGAGAGGTGCAGACTACCTTATCTCAAACTAACTTTTTGAACAATAGTGATGGCACAACCCTATCCCACCACTACAACGACATGAAAGAAGCTCGGGTAGATCAAAGCATGGACATGTTGCATTCAGCAGCAGGAGCATTTCCCAACCTGTACGACAGATGACATCAGGCAAAGGCAAATGAGTAAGAAAGACATCCATCTGGGTGCAAACTAGTGGCAGTACTTCTGCCCTTCTCTCGCTGCCCGTGGCCCTGCCTGTGAGGCATAACTAGCCTTGAGCTCCTGTCGCTCCCCTGTGCAATGGCTGTGCGGTGCTGGAGTGCCTCTGGCCATGGGCTTTTCACAGATATTTCATTAACGTTCAGAAATGGCACTTACTTGCTAATAATCTACCAACATTTAATAAACACAGCCCAAGAGTTTTATAACCTGTTAACTTCCAAGTGGCAATAATTAAACAAAAATGATAAATAATTAAGGCCTAATTACATGGTATCCAGTCATTTCATTTTCCAGCAGGCATGTTAAGTGCATTTGCCACTGCTGATTGGGGGCCCATTCTGCAAGCGCTCGGCACTTTCTCTGCGCGCCTGGATGGAGAGTCAGGTTCCATGCAGCTTTATGGCGGAGAAGAAAAAGGAAAATGTGCTTCATTAGCTGGGTAATTGTCCCCTTCCACCACTGAAGATAATTCCCACTGAGGCTGTCGCATGACTTTGGGAAGCCAGCAAATAGAGCCATTTGTGTCTCATGTTTCTGTGATAGGCTGAGTTGTAGGAAATGGGACAGATGCAGAAGAACAGCCCTGTGCCACTCACAGAGATACATACCTCTTTTCACTCTCCTTCACTTTGGATCTGGATCCCAAACTGACATTTGTACATTGGGCATGTACATGGGATGACACAAAACCCAGTGAATAGACAGATGGCAGGCATTTTAAACACTTGTATCAGGATCCAAACTCATCATGAGATCCACAACTGATGTAAATCAGTAAAGCTCTGCTGTAGCACCGATTTACAGCATCTGAAAATATCTGCTTCCGAAGTATTTTGGCTGGATGTTGAGGACTACCCTGAGGACAGAGCTATAGCTGGAGGGGCTCTCCACAGCCTGTCGGCTGGAAAACTCAGAAGGACAGAGTATGCATGGAGCTGGCAAAAAAGGGAACGAGTGGACAGCATTAAAGCTCTATGAGGCTCAGAGTATGCAGCCCGTGCAAATGCAGGACACTGAAGTCCTCTGTGCTCTTAATGGACAAGGATAGATGGCACAGTCTGATATAGGCTAATAAAAGGGGAGATGAACTGACAGTACAGAAGACTGAAGGTCTCTGTCTGGCCGGAGTGTGGGGATAGTACAGGGCTGGTGAAAGGATCGGGAGGGAAAGCATGCACTAAATCCACTTAGTTATCTGCTGCCAGGGCAGCATTTGTCTGCTACAGGGAATAAATGGCCTCCATTTCTTCGAAAGGAGGGAGTTGGTTTAATTGATCTCTAGTGGACCCTTAGTCAAGGAGAAGCCTTGCACATGCTTTAGTTTGCTTCCCTGAAGCTGTACATCGAGCTGGTTTGCTTCAGTTAATTTCCAAATGGTTGCAAAAAGCTTCCCGGTATTCAGGCAGCAAATTCCACTCAGTTTTTTTAGCATGTTCCCATTCATCCCCGCCAGATAGAGGGCATAATTTGACTTTCCCCAATGAATCTATTTCCTTCTTTTACCCAGCCCCACTGTTGCAAGTTTTGGTTATGTCTGACAGTCCATCGGCACTCCCCAGCATGCCAGTGCTGTCACCTTCAGCACTGTGGTCATAGATTACACAAATTGACTGCAATATGGGGTGGGGTGAGATGCGAACACAGTCCTAGAAGTTTGCTGTTTCTGTTTTTCTATTTGACTCCATTACCGTCTACTGGGTAAGGGCTAGAGAGCTTTATACTGTAGAAGAAGAGTCTGTTTAAGTCAGAAAGCATTAGCCATGCAGATGATCACGCTGAATAGCTTTGACTACATCTGGGGGTTAAGGAAGGACTGTGCATTGTAGGAGTTTCCTACCCAGCTTGCAATAGTATATCACCAGCTGCTTAATGAGCTTTTATGTTTGGGTTCCAAGGCAGCTATGGATTTTGCTTTTCAATTTGTGTTTCTTCCCCAGATGGAAAGAGAATAAGGCTCAGATACATGGTCAAGTTATGGCCACTAAGTTAGCACGTTAGCTCTTTGGCAGGAACTATGTGCCATCGGAGAGCCCACTGCAAATGCAGTGCAACACAGCTCTTTTATTAGGGCATAAGCTGGGGTGAATTACCTTACATTTGCCATAGTGAAGGAGTTCATGTCACATCAGGCATGGACCCTCAGCTGAAAAGTGGTAACTCTTAATGGGTGGTGTCTGAGTGCACATTTTCACATTTAATTGCACACCGTGGGCACTAAGAAAGAAGTCTAAACCAGCATCCCAAAGTAACGTTTATTCTTTCCGCTCTCACCAGCCAGCCCTACCCAAAAATAGCATTCACACCCCTGGCCACTCACTCATCTTTCAGCTGAGATTCAAAACTGCTTGGGGAAACACAAACTGCCCTGCTAGCAAAATCTATCCTGCGAATCACAGAGAACCCTCAACATCCACAGAGAGCTCAATATTCCCACTTCAGCAGCTGGGGACTCAATCAGGCAAGGTGTTTCTTTACCACCCGGAGCATTACATAATGAGATGCTGAGGAAACCACCTCGCATGGATAGAAAGTAAATTCTCCACGGGGGAGAATATAGTGAGAGAAGCAAGTGGAGATGCATTAGCAGAACAATGCAGATCCTCACAGAAATGGGGGCACATGTCAGCTGCATCCCACTGTGAATGATGTGTGGTGCCGTGTTCGAGGAACTGAAGCAACTTCAAGTGTGCCGGATTGCACAGAATTGAGGGACTGCTGCTAAGTAAGTGGCAACACCGGCTCGCTCTGTGTGCCTGGCTTGATCTGCCATTGGGGATGTAAGGGCTTATTCTGGCCTGACCCAAAAGCAGACGTTCTCGTGTGGGTGGGCTAACTCAGGGGCTTTGGGGTTTGACTTGAGGTTAGATGGCACTCACATGTGTGGCTTTTGAATCTGTGGATCTGTTAGAAGATCTACCTTGGAAGAGGAGGAGAAGAAAGTACAGTGGCAGCTCCCTATCTTCTAGGCACCTGCTGCTTCTAGCATAGATTATTTGTAAAATGAGGCTGGTGGAATGATTTCTCTTCAAATGACACCACCCTAGGTGATGCCTTACCCCACTGTAAGGAGAAGATAGATTGCTCCATTCTGTCCAAGACAAAATTTCTTCCAAAGATGGCTTTTTCAAGGGCTATTTCCACACTCAAGATCCCCCTTAGCAAGAAACACGGAGCTTAAGTGTGGATTTTAAAGAATCCAGTCAGGAGTGCCAGTGAAGCCTGTTCAGAGTAAAAAATAGACCTTCTCTACCAAAAGCTGGGGAAATAACTGCACTTCCCCATTTTCCAGTTGTCCTGAGGTAGCTGTGTTATTTCAGCATCCATACTTAGTCCAGCCCTCAGAGTGCACTACTGTGCTGGAGGATTTCACCCTGGGTTAATGCAGCATCAAGGAAAATGGGTACCTGCTTAGCACAGTAGTAGTTCACAGAGCAATTGCTGGAAAGGCTGGATGGTCTATCAGCAAGAGGAAAAGGACCTGCAGAATGTGCTTGCTGGGCCATGTTCTCCAGCAGCAGTAGAGAGATGGTATAGAAAGTGTGGACATTACAGCAGTGTGAATGCAGAGATCTGACCCATGGAAAAAGGTCTCTTTCAGGGTTGGAAAGACAGATGCAGAGAGGGTAGTGTTAAATCTCTGAGCGAGTCTGTTCATAGACAGATGCTTCCTGAGATGTTACCAGTCAGCCTTGCACCTGCTCCTTGGACATGACAAATGTGCTTTTTGCCAAGAACCCAGCCTGCAGGTAGCAACTCTTTGGCATAAGACAAAAAAGCACAAAGTTGCTAGAAGCTATGCTAGGCTTATTTCCACAGAAGCCACTCTCCTGCTTGCTCTGCAAAGAGCTTTCAAAGACCCAAAACACCGTTACCGTGACAGGGTCCTTTTCTTTCTGCCACATCCTGATTTGCATTATATGGCCCTCTCAAGAGCCACTATTGTACAAACTCAATTGCCTTAAATTACTAGAGGCTCTGGTCTGCTCTGCCATATATGTTGGTGTCTGGGCATTAAATATTTATTGAAAGATTCATTATTTGGGCATTAAATATTAATTCATATGAGGGAATGAATTGGATGATTTGTATTTGTTTTTTATGAATTGTTTTGGAATCAGAAATGTCTGGTTTCTAAAGGGCGGTGCTCAGGGGCAGCTGTTTTTTTCACTCCTGGCTTTTCTTTGGAAGTGCTTATTGCCTGTCCTTCAGACATCCTTTTCCCCACGGTGGCTGGCTGCCTGTGCTCTGGAGATTTACTTTGCCATCAATATGTTTGTGTTTTGTTTACAAACCGTACAGTTTAAGACAACTTCCTTCTGCCCCCCCCCCCCAATCACAAGTCACACACACACACACATACAGAAGAGACTTAACTTAAGATGCTCAAGCATCAATATAATTGTTTTTGTTACCAGGAGATGTCTGGTTGTGTTCTGTCTCTTTAAGTAAGTGAAGTTTATGGCCTGAAAGGTAATTGATTTGCAATGGTATTTAAGACAAGAGCTGAAGGATACTGCTGCGTGCTTCTGCAATACAGTAGCCTGGAGAAAACCATCGCTAAAGCAAAAACATTGACTTTTTTGGTGATGTGGTGTCTTCTGATGCACTCAGCAGGGGTGAAGTTTGCTCTTTTTTTATACAGAATTGTCTGCTATTTTTACAAAAGTAGTTTAGACACTGTACAGTCTTGCAAGTCGTGCTGTGACTTACGCAATGGGTGCGGGAAGGGAGGGCAGGACACTCCATGCTTTTAATTGCTGCTCCCTCCTTTATCTTTGGCCTTGGATTAGGTTTTAGCTTGTTTTTCCAAGGAAAAGTAGTTTCAACAAAGGAGTCAGGCAGGGTTGGAGAATCTGCTGAGGTTTAACTACATGGTATATAATGGCACAATGGGAGGGATAAATACATTGATGATTATGGGTAGGGACAGTGCCAAGATAATATTAGGGGGTAGGATTAGAGAAGGTAGATGGGAAGATTTTCCTAATACACTTGAGCCATTTGTACAATTGGTCTATCAGAAAAACTCTGTAAATTAGAGTCAGCTGCAGAGATGGGAGAACATAAAAGTCCCAAAGTCGATGGCAAATCTCCTTCTCCTTTCAGTAGGGTTTGATTTTCACCTACCCTGATTGGAGCAGGAATACAACAGCAGCTGGGTATTTTAACATTAAAAAAACAAAACAAAAGAAAACAGAATCAGACAGGGATAATCTCAGTAATATACCTGAGCAACCAAATGCAGCAAACTCTTCTTGCAGCTCACAGGGCTTGCTAGAGTCCCCATCCCAGTAACTTCAGAGCACAGTCACTTCCCTGGGCTGAAATTATGGAGTAGCTGGGATTAGTTACTACTGCAGTACGAATGGCAATAGTCAAGATGATCGTGGTAATAGTCAAATAGATCATTTTGTGCAAAGACTTCTGCCAGCAGCTAGTAGATCTTCTCAGGGAGAGACAAACTGCCAGAAATCAGTGTCTGTGAGCTTTCCAGAAATTCATCTACGCAGCTGATCAAGTCTCCCTGGATATAGATGCCCACAGATGTACATGGTGGCTTCCCATTGCTGCATGCTGTGAGGAATCCTTTCCTGGGAAAAGTGGCATTTATGCATCAAAAATCAGGGTGCAACTAGGACAGGGTGTCAGTGAGTTAGAAACCTTCTCAATTCTGTGACATAGCTTTCCAAGGGAATATCTACCATGCACTTTGACTCAAGTGAATTTTCTTTCTTATGTTAGGCAACTTAAAACTAAGGAATTTGACACATTATACAGTTTCGTCACCTCCAATGGAAACTGCATGTATTGTCTGAGTCAGCTGTCTCCAGAAATCATGCTCAGAGACCAAGCTACAGATGAGTAAAAACTACTGCGTTCTACCACATCACAGGTCAAGCCTAGATTAGAAAGTTTATCAAAGATTGTCACAAAATGGAAAACAAATAAGCGCCGTCTTCTGACTGCCTGAAGAGATCGGCTCCCTATCTTACAAAGCTTGCAGGTACCATTCTGCAAAACCCTCCAGTGTGGTGTTGTGGAAGAAGCTGAAGTTCCACAGAAGCAGGCAGTGGGAGCAAGGAGATGTGCATAGTTGTGACCCTTGCTTCCCATGGCATGGCATTCGGGAAGCTTTGCCTTCCCAAGGCACCCAGAGCTCTTAGTGTCTTTCCCTGTTTCTACAGTAGTGGACATACAGGCTTCAGCAAGCAAAGGTCTCTGCAATGCCTTTGTTGGACTTTCTGCTCTGTTTGCATATATTAATTATTTGTAATGATTTTCTAAACCAACACCTGATAGTTGTCCTTTCTCCTATTACAGGGAGTGACAGATTCTCTGCGTTCCCCTTCCTTCTCCACCTTAAGGGGAGCCGACTCCTCCCCACCATAATCTTTTATATACTCACGGAATAATAACCTTTTCTGGTCATTTACTCAGCAAGGATTTGTCATTCCAATATTTCATTAATCCTATAACATAAAAACCAAAAGATGTGTACACGGCAGAGCAGCAACGTATCATTCCTTTGGTAGCATTCACAGCTTAAATATAACACGCAGTGTAAGAGCAAATAAGTTTTGAAGAGAGGTGTCAAAACCACTACCTTCCCCCACTTTTGGGGACCACTGACTTTTGTCGCCAGAGTGTTAATTAGGCATTAGGAGCAGAAAAAGGGATTCGAGCAGATCAAAACTCCTCTGTCTCTGGGAAATCCCTAGCTGAATCAGCTGTTACAGCAATGATGTAAATCCAGGTAAATGTAATTTATTCATGTAATTTTGGTCCATCCCTGTGCCAGTGGCTCCATGTTGATCAAGGGACTGCTCTGAAAGCTGCCAGAGATGCTCTCTGCCTGCTGCTCAGGGCGCTGTCCCTCTTACACATGGTTTTCTTAGGAATGTGCCCACTCTCTGAAACGCCCAGGGAGCACTGCTTTTGTGGGATTATTACAGAACCTCCTGGGGAAAAGACAAATCAGACTTTTTATCTATCTGCTTTTCTGCTTGCCACAAGCTAGTCCCAGCTTCCAACCACTAAAGGCACTTCTGCTCTTCTCTGCTCTGTCAAAGGATTTAAGATGATCAATTTATAATGTCTACAGAGCGCTAGGATGAAAAGATGTTCTGAAAATGCTTTGGATGAAAAGATGCTGTAAAAAAATAATCTTTACCCTGATAGACTGATTACAATCTATTGTGCCATGGATTAGTGGGTGACTATTTATTCAGCTTATTTTTTATTCCTATGTACAGATGCTCTGGACCACAATGACCCCTTTGAAGTCATTATTGGCTCTTGCATCCATGAGTAGCATAGAGGGCACATTAATAAGCTGTGTATAGAAAAAGACAATGAAGTCCCCAAGAAGTCATTAAGAGTCTATTGTGTCAGTCTGACTGTAGCCCACAAAAGATACTGAATCTGTAAGCTAAAAATATCCTTCGGAAATGCTGTTGACACAGTTATTTTACATTGGCAGCAACATCCTCCCCACATATACACATGCTACCCTTGCTAGTCCTGCTCAGAGCAATGTATGTTCTGGGAAGCATCTGGCTTTTCTTGGGACTCAGCGATCTGCAAATGGCACTGTCTGCACCGGCATCTTCCAGCTTTGTTAGTGAAATGCACAAGAAAACAGGAACTTAAATTTTAACTCTGTCCTACAATCCCCATTGTGTGCAATGCTACACAAATACCCAGCTAGAGGCTGCTGTTATGTCAAAGGGCTGGCAGCAGAAATGAACAGGACAGAAAAAGATGGGAATAAAACAGGTACCCACTGTGTTTCTGCCCTTTTCGGACCCAGAGGTGCTCCAGCCTCACAAAAACACTGTTTCCTATGCCTAAGCAAATCTTCAAGAGGGAGACTTCATCTCATCCTAACAGCAGAGCAGCTGACCTTATATTTTTCTAGTGATACCACCCCCAGCAGTCTGCCTCCTACGTGCTGGCTGGGACACTCAGAGGAGCTGGTCCCGAAGGTAACAAACCTTTGCAATGGATGGAACAGCTCAGCTGACTCGGAGCTATTGCTCTGGGCTGTCTGCAGGCGCAAGCAAACGTCATCACATTTTCAAGGTATTCCTCACAATTTCTGGGCTTAGGGACAATGTTGCTTTTTTTAATGGAAGCTGGAATTTGATTGTTACTAGTCAAAATCAAGACATGGAGAGCAATATATGTTCAGCCCTTATTCTAGTCTGAAGAAGTCCTAAACGAAGAGGGCAGTTCACATCATCCTTAATGTAGTTATCACTTTTGACACAAGAAAGTAACACAACTCCCTCCAATGGCCCAGTTGTATTGTAAAAAACCTAAACAATACCAACACAGCAGACTTACTCAGATACCTAAAACTGCCCTGATCCGTTTCTGGAAGTGTGTAAAATATGACAGATATTTCAATAGAGGGTTTGAAAAGTCCTTTAATAGGGAGCCACCTCATCCTAGCATGCTCTGATCCTGCAAGAGGAGGTTGCAGAGTATAAGCAACCACTGGAACAAGCAAAGAGAAAGATGGGAACTGATGGAAAATGCAGTTCTGCTTTTCTCTTTCCTGCTTAAAAAGGATAAGGAACAAGATTATTCCCTGCCTTACTTGGCTGTGGAGACTCCAATATTGTGTCTAACTCATGCTGAGTAATGCGTATTGATTGCTTTGTTACAAGCTTTATTGTTCAGTCCATCACCAATAAAAAGTTTATGTAAAACAAGAGCTGAAGAAAGCAAGGGAGAGAAAGTGAGCTGGAGAGTGTGAATGCACACAGGGGGTAAATGTTAGTTTTATTTCCACACAGATATCCTATGCCCAGATTTTAGCAGCAGGAATTTATTTTTCATCACCCAGTTTTAAAGCCTTTGGAGGAAGGGTTTGGGTTTTGTTTTTTCCTACTTGCTCATGTGCAAGTTTTCTCAGTGAAATAAAGTACCAGAAAAGAAGGGGAAAACCAGGTGAAGATGCTAAATTTGCATATGAAACGGAGTGGCTGAGCATTTTGTTGCTTTTAAAAGGAATGGAAAAGGAAAGAATGAGGATTTACAGCAGGAAACCCGAGTTGGTATGACAGTTTTAGGGCTGGATTTCTCTAAGCACAGTACAGGTGATGTGTTGGGCATAAATACCAGCACTTCTCTCTGCTTCTCAGTGGCTTCTGCGGTGAAAACAATTTCATTTCCATGGCCAAATATTATTGCATGCTATGGCCTTCACTAGGATGATAAATGAAATGGGGCTAGTGATAAGAATACTCTTATTTGTAAAGGGGAATGCTCCCCTCTACTAGCAGCTTGACAGAGATTCACCCAATTTGCTCCTTAAACACTGGAACTATCCTCACCACTAAATAGATATGGAAATAGATACAGGGAATAAAAGAGGTTTTGATGATTGACCAAGACGACCCCCCCCCAGGAACTTGTTGCGGCATGGTACCAATATAGTAAACACAGCTGTGATGCTGGCAAAGGGCAGTGGTGCTCCCCGGTGGGTGCCACGGCTCGCAGAGCGGTCCACTGTGTGCACCGCAACCTGGCTCTGTGCTGAACCCAGCCCTCCTTGCAAGCTGCCTTTGTTGCTGGGTTTCCCTGCAAAGCATCACAAGGACATTTATCAGTCTCGCTTCTTGCGGTTCCATTAACTTTTCTTGGCCTCAGACAATAAAGCCGTGGAGTTAATTTCATTCATTTAACCAGTGGGAAGGGGGTGGGGGTGAAAAATAGACAGAATGCATTTTCTTTTAACCTGATGGATACACGATGCCGTGCTTGCATCCCCGATACAGTCAGCAGTGTCAGCACTCACTAGCGTCTTGAGCTTTGCAAATAATGACTCACTTGGTTCAGTAGTCAAACTGAAGCAAAATCATGGAGAAAAAAAGTGCTTCAAGGTTATTCAACAAGAAGTTTTGACCCCAAACTGAAAGTTTACTTTTATTTTGAGGCATTTATTCCTGTCTGTTTTGTTTTGTTTTGTTTTATTTTCTAAGTAACAGAGGATAAAGAGGCCATTTTCAAAACGAAAGTGTTATTTCAGAAGTAAAAGTGGAAGGATTTTGTTAGGAAATAGAAATGTAGGAAAACGCTTTGAGATCTCTTTTTGTTTCTTAATTTTAACTTTGTATTTTTGTCCTAGCTGAAATTATTCACATGCTGAGTCTGAACTGAAAATCACCTCCCATAGACGTCGTATTTTGGTGAATTAGATATTTCCACAAAGAACGTTGCCTTCGTCTCTTCCCATGATCCTGGTTTTGCCCAGGTGAAATGCAAGCAAAAAGCATTGTAGCAGACAACAGAGAAGTGTCTGCTGGAACACTGTTTTTTAAGAGTGGAACTGGAAGAAGAACAAACATGGAGCATCAATCCATTTTTTTTCCACCGTAGAACTGCTCTTTCTCCAGTTTGGAGGCTGCCTGCCTGGGCCTGCTTATCAGCAACAGTGCTTGGTAGGGAGGATGGTCTTTTGCGCTCCAGAAAAATTGGAGAGTGTGGATCAGAATCATAACCATGGGTCACTAGAGGGGGATGCCAGGTGGAAATCAGAGAAACAGTGCCTAGCAGATGTGAGAGTAGTGAAAAGAAGAAACAAAACCCTATTACCCACTATTATTACTAGCTTCCCTCCTCTTGGAATAAAAAATGGGCTATTTAGTCCATTCTAGTAGAATTTTGGTTAAGAAGTTGCAAGTTGGCATTGATAACTTGCTAGCAAACCCAGATAGGGAGGCTTCTTGACCAAATCCTTTTTACCCATAAAATAAAGGCATTGGTTATCTGTGTGACTCTCCACCAACCATGCTTAGTTAAAAAAGAATACACGGTCTCCTTTTCTTGTGATCCTGTTTGTGTTGTGTTGTGTTACCACATGATTAAATTGCCTGCTCTAGAAAGATGTTATTTAATGAATTACAAAGGAATCCAAATTCTGAAATGAAAGAAACACAAGAAAATAGCCTAAGGGACACCCATGACAATAAAAAATTACTTCAGCTAAGCATGGAGTTGGAGGGATACAACTTGTTATTGACATTATGCATCCTCAAATATGTTCTGTCTCTGCTGGATGAACACCCCTGTTGGTCATTTTTGGCTAACAAGAGCAAAAGCAGTGACAGGGCTGCACTAGTAGTGCTTCACCACCACTGAAAGGCAGCCACCTCTGGGCACTAACAAGACAGAACTATAGAAAGCTATATGCATGAAGGATAGAGAGAGAAAAGAGAGGGTAAACAAAAAAAACCCCACATCCATTTGAAAGCTGGGACATTTGGTGCAAAATAAACTCGGACTACCCTGGCAGAGAAAGTGTCCTGTGTTCAGCGGCTTGTCATCCACAAGAGTTTCTTGGTCCGTGTTTGTTTGAGGTCTGCTGTTGGTCTGAGATAGCTGCTGTGTGTAGATAGCTGTGGTCAAGTAGGTGCTTCACGCACAGCTAGCTGAGCCACAGCTGTACCGGAGAAAGGTTTCTCAATCTCTTAGAAATAGGATTTCAAGAGCCAGATAATCCTCGCCAAAGCCTGACGACTTCCTGTGGCAGATGTCGCTTTGGACATGAGCAACGAGTTATTTAATCTCAGCTACAGAATCCAACTTGTGATAGCTTTAACCTGTCCTACACCCACTCACAGCACCCTTATTTTGATAGGTAGAGCAAATTCCTTTCACTGAATCAGGAACAAGAGGTTTTTGCTGTGTTTGAGTGAGCAAAAACCCAAATGATTCTCTTCCTAATTAGCCTAATGAGCCTTTTGGCTCTCACATGATGACAAGTAAATGAATTTGCCCTTTCCTTGACAAGTTCTTATGGGAATGATCCGAAGCCTTTCGTAACAATGCATCAAAAGTACGAAGTCATTAAAAACAGTTGTCCAACTATGAAATTAGTTATTGATTAATATTGCTTCCAGACAGCCATATTGTTCATTCAAAAAAAAAAAAAAGAAAGAAAAAAGAATTCCAGTGTTCATATTTCTTCATGAAATTAGGTTATTGAAATACGCAAAACATTTGAGATCCTGAGGTCATATGTGTCCGTATTTCTGCGCTCAGACTTGCTCACTTTTTTCATTTGGAGCTCAACAGGGGTCTTGCACTTAGAAAAAGTAGTTGATCACTGTAAACATCTCGACTAATCTCATCTTGATATGCCCATTCCCAGCTGCAGAGATCAGCTTCTCCTGGAAGAAGCCTTACTGAAATGAGCAGAACTAGTCCTCCTGTGAGTCACAGGGACTTTGTCATCTCCCAGGGTGTGAAGCATGGTTAAAAAAAGAACAGAGGGCTCCTAAAAGTAGCTGAAAGGCCCATGATCTGTGAATAGAGCCAGGAAATAACTGAGTCATCTCAAGTGTTATTAAGGGCCAAAAGAGTGCTATTAGAGAGAACAAGAGCGCAGAACAGGCTGTGAGCAATGGCCCCGTCTCCACAAGGATGATTTCCATGGTCACCAGGCAGGTCAAGAGATGTGTGCCTGCGCTTTTATACCATTCAGCCTCCATAATCCCTTAGGATTATGGACAATGGTGCAGGGGAAAAAAAAAGGAGGATCAGAGAAACAGTACTTGGAACCACACTAACCACAAAGTCTGTGCTTTTTTAAGATGGTGGTGGTCGACGATGGGAAATGACTGGCTTATTACAGTGTTAAAGCTTTGTATGTTTAAAACCGTAATGCATTTTGTAATGCTCTCCCTTGCACAGAAGTCACATTTGTCAGTGTCTCAAAAAATTCCAAACGCAGTTTGGGTTTCATTTCACTCTGAGGTAATTGCCAGTCAGCATTCATTTGGGGGCTGAGCTGATTAGAAGTTTTCAAAAATAAAGTAGGCTTTTTTTCACATAAATATCTACTTACCATAACCAACATGTCTGGGGAAAAAAAAAAACCAAACCAGAAAAAGCATATTTCCCTGAACTTTCAGTTCTCAGAGGAGTCTGGTCCAGCAAATGGTACAGTTATAATGTTGTTCCTCCATTACAATTGCTTCAGAATGATTACTCTTCTATTTAATCTTCAGCTGATTAGTCCCTAGGCTCAATTGCTTTCAAACGAATAAAATACCATCTATTTGTGTTTTCGCTTCTGTGGGAAAAATTCTACTTATTGTGATAAACTAAATAGATTGGTTTTGTCTGTGTGGGGTTTTGTTTTGAAGAAAAAAGTTGCTGGAACTGAAATTCAGATTTTTTGGTATCTCTAATGCAACTCTTCTATTGTCTGTTGATTTGAGAAACAGTTTGCATACCTGATACGAACACATCTGGAAGCTTGAACTGAATTTTGGAAAACATAACAGAAATTTTTTCCTGTCTTTCTCCTCTCTGGAAAGGAATTGCTGATATGCCCCACACATGTCTGCATACCCATACCCACAAAAATGCTAGTATTTATGCTTTTTCCATTATAGCTATAAGGATAAGCAATCGTTCAAGAAATGCTGTACTTAAAAGATATATAGTCCTTGCCCTCTTTTTTAATATAAGGTGTTCAGATAATTTGGAAAAGTTTTAGATAGTCATCCAAAGTGAATCTTATCAGGTTTGCCTATTATTTCTTATCAAATCTAAAACATGCCAGGCATAATTTAGATAGAGATATTTGGCATTTCACAAACCCTTGCTACATGTCACTCAAATCCAAGTGATGGGCACTTCAAAGAAAACCAAGGTGCAGATTTGAGCACTTCTTTAGAAGTTTCTTTGGACCAAAATTTCTTACTTGGAAGCCTCTAGTTAAGGCTTGCATTTCTGATAAATTTCCATGCATTATTAACCTAATTGGACCCAACATATATTCTAAGATTCTCATTAATATTTTTTAAAACATTACGGCATCTTTACCCTTGAGCAGTCAACCAAGTTTTCATCTTCATAAAAATGGGTTCCTCATAATCAGACAATATCCAATCATTTCCAGTCCATAAGGCAAATTTCCTCTATATTCTTTCAATTTTGCCATTTTCTTACCAATCAGCACAATACATTTCACCCTATGGATTATTTCTCCATAAACCTTGCCACTATTGCCAGAAGTTACTACCTGGAAAAGATGCTAACCTAAGTTGGAGGACACATCAAAGAGATGGTCTCAGGCCAAATGAAAGAGGACACAACTTGTAGCATTTTAGCAGAATTTTTCCACTTATTCTTGTAATTTAGACCCTTTACTGATTCCAACCATCTTCAAAATTAATAAAATACCAATGGTATTTTTGTAATATGGTAATAATATACCAATGATATATTATTTACAAATAGTGACTGGTAAATAAATGGTACTACAGCCCACTGATTGTTAAGTTACTTCTTAATTTATCTGTATAGCAGTAACATTTTGGAGTCCAATTCCTGAATACCGCAGTCTGACATGATACACAAAAACATGAAAAGAATGACCCTAAGCTAAAATTATTACTGGTGTTTGTTAGGTACTATGGTTGCAATAACAATGATAATCAGCCAGAAAAATTATTGGGTAAAAAAAAAATTTTTTTGTATAAATTCAAAAGGTTTTCATTGTTATTATCTAGAATTGAACTATGTAGATTATTTTAACTGGGTAGATTTTTGTTTTGTATCCATGAAATTGCTACCATATTAACAAGATTTTCTAGACATTAATGGATTGATTTCTGTATAATTGTAACTATATTAATTCATCCCAATTACCTCTAAGTAAAATTTAAATTAAGTTAAATTGGAGAAATTAAAAATGTTTGAAAACCCTGTATGGAAACCTTGAGGCATCATAAGATTGTCATTTCTCATCTCTAATACCATTCATTCTGCAACTGAGAAAACAACATAAGTAGTCTCGGTTCTCCCAAGATTTGTAAACTGTTATTTTCTGTACATTTCAAAGCCAGCTTAAAGGTCTCTCCATAAAGCCAATATGATTTTTTTTTTTCGCCACTGATGGAAAAAGTATCTCTGGCTGTTTCCTCATTTCTGTTGGTTTCTTACTGAGGAAGCTGACGATCCATTTATAATGTGAAGACATTCAACCATAAAGACAGGTTTAAATATATAGTGGAAGCACTGGCATTGGTCTGAAAGAGAGAGAACAGTCATGATAAGCATAGAGGAATCCTCCTGCACCACAGGCACTCAGCAACAGCCCACAGCTCTTGTGTGTACCATTGCTCCGAAAGGTAAAAATACACTGCTTACCAAGGTCATGGCTAGGATGAGCCCTCTGCAGGGCTTGGTGGCAGATCCAGGCTGAGACAGCTTTTATCCAGTCTTGGAGAACGTAACTGTATTCTAGCTTAGCCAAGATCTGCATTGGTTATGTTGCACTAGAAGAGTTTAAGATGAAGCTGGCTTCACTTGGAACCTCTTCATCACCAAGTTCTCTCATCACCAGAGTCAGAGGAGCTGGGCTGAAGTTTACATGCAAATGAGAACTGGGACTAGAGCAGTTGCACATCTGGGAGGAATGTGGACAGTTTGGTAAAGCAGGCATACACATGCCAACTTTGCGTATGTTTTTCTACTGTGTTTTTGGGATCTCAGCACCTGATATCTCAAGGTATTTCAGCTCACTTGCATCTTATTTGCTCGTCTTGTGACTGGCTATGTCTTCCAAAAGGCCCCCCCAAAACCACATTTCTCCAGTTCCTGATTTCTACATACACACTGGGCTAGGAAGGGCCTTGGGCTGCATCTCTGTTAAGGTGGTTGACAGGCTGCATTGATATGGAGATCAAGATTTATTAATAGAGGCTGTCATGTTGCTGCTGCTACCATATAATGTCTTCTCTTTAGCTGACTTTTGCCAGTTTTATGAGCCTCTGTAGGCTTCGAGGGTTGGCCAGGTGGTCTGCCCTGAAACGTAGCAGCTAACTACCACAAATCAGATAAAAAACTCAGTTTAGATCATCTGTGCTCTGCTAGAGTTAGACAGATGCAGGTTGCACCGAGGAGAACTAACAAAAGCCATCCCCCTCCCTGCAGCAGAGTCATTCATATGGAGAGAAAGCTGCTCACAGGGAAGAGGTGGCTTGCAGAAAGGTGTTTCTTAATTGCATTTTGGTTCTGGACCCTCTGGTGAGCAGAGACACACTGGGAACAAATGAAAGTTTCTGGTGTTGGGAAAAAAAAAGGAGGAAAAAGTTTTGCCTCTTAGAGCAGGGAAATAGTTTGAGGCTATGTTTTAATTAAAATGAATATCTGCGCTATCTTAATGTTATTGCCAGTTAAGTGTAGCAGGGTGATTTAGAGTTCTATAACACAATTATACTCCGGTAATGAAGCTCTGCAGAATTATCCCAGGAATTCAAAATGCAGAGGGGAGCAGTAGCTCTCATTTGTAACCATGTTACAACAGTTATTGTTACAGTATTTTCTGTTTTCCTCAAAGATTAACTCAGTAGTATTTAAGTCTCTGGTTACATTAAAGAGAGATTGGGAATGGGTGACAGGAACTGTTTTACCATCCCTGCAGCAGTTCAGTTCAAAATATTCTTCTACCAGCAGAGAGCTGACTGCCTTAACCTGTTCATGCTCTTGGTCTTTCTACTGGGGGACAGGATGCGTGTAATTAATTAACTAGAAATATCACATGCAATGTGGTTTTGCAGATGAGGCCTCAAATAAGTGACTATTCTAGCAGGGAAATCTCTATTGAAGATGCCTTGACAGGTGGCATGGAGCCTTCAAAATCCCTTTACTCCTTTGCAATACAGCTGCTTCTGCTTCCTTCTGGTGTGCTGAGGAGGTCTCACCTGCTTGTGGGCTCCTGACTGGGGGGTTTCCATGGGGTACAATCCCTGCTATGGAAAAGAAGGGCTGCATGGCAACAGGCAGTTGCCTGCTCTGCTTAGTCCTCTTCCATATATGTGAAAAACCATTTCTACACCTTCAGCTTCCAATGCAGCAGAAGGTTACGCATATCACAAAAATTGCTGGAGTTATGTATTTAGACTTACATACCCTTGAGTCTGACCTCTGGGAAGTACCTGGGTCATGCCTGGTTTTTGCACCTCAGTATGCTTTACCATGTGAGCCAGAAACATTCATACTCTCTGTAAGGAAAACACTGAAATTCAGACAGATTCACCCTTCTATCCATGCACATGAAACACCTCATTTCTCCACCCCAAGGATTAATTTGGTCAGTCCAGAACTGAGCCAGAGCACAAGCCCTTCAAGTCCCCCCAAAATCTGGGCTGGAGCGAGATGCTGAGTTACAGAGTGAGTGTGGCAGCATAGACACACCACAGCCTGCTCTCCCACAAGGATTCCATCTCTGACTGAGAAAGGCCCAAGTTTTTGGTTCCAGAAATGGAAAAATTGTTTGGAGAAAGCAAGAAGCCCTGTCAATCTTCATTTCCTTTTGGAAACAAATTTGTTTGGCATTGAGGAAAGATGAAAACTGAAACAGAGCTAACTTCACTTGGGTTTTCGATTTGAAGCAAACAGATTAAAAGCAAAAAGGAATCAATACGATAATAAGAGCAATCCTCAGGAACACCTCCAAACTCCTGTGGCAGACCCCAGCAGTCTGATTAATCCAAGCAAACAGCCTGTGGATACTTTCTCCCTGCCTCTGTATTTTTTTTTGCACAATTTCATGTCACAACCAGGGTCCAGACTGCTCAAATGAGGCGTATCTGTCAACCTTACAGGATTTTCAGTGTTCAAATCCAGCATCATATTCCTGCAGATACAAAGATTCAAGTTCCAACCAGGTGACACTTTTTAGGGGGAAAACCAAAAAAAGATTGGGCAAAAAAAGTGTGTTTTATAAATTTGTTACTGTTCTGCTCTATGGTCCAATTTGAAATAAATTGGGATGAAAGGAATGTTTCAAATCCGAGATGTGTGGGGTTTCTTACATTTTCAGAATGGAATGTTTCTATTTGCTTGCTTGAAACTAATTTTAGTTTGTCCATTTCTTTCCAGTGGAGCCTTCTGCAACCATGTTTCCTAGATCTTAGCAATAAGAACAGCTCTTTCTTTCAGGCCCTGGTCTGAAAGCACTGAGATGTGCTTTTCTGCCTTCAGGCCTTCTAAAATATTATCCAACGGGGCAAAATGCCGCTCAACATGTGTAAAGACCTTGCCTTTCACCTTTAGGTCAATTCCACCTCTATGGCCCAAAAAGTACAATTCTTCCACTGTTGAGCTTTACCTGAGGAGTAAAGGCTGTCACCTCACAGCTGTGTAAAAACCCACAGCTTAAGCTTCAACTTGAGGAAGAAGCACACTGTTAGCATGAAAAATAGGTCAGTCCATTTTCTGCAGAAAACATTCCTTCTGCAAATTTTTGGTCCCTCTCCAATCGCTTGCTAAAAGCTCATGACCATGGAATAAAGGCTAAGGTCAAATGTCCTGGAGCTATGAGACAATATCTCAGGATGCAGGTGTCCTTGGGCTCTGATTTAGGTTTCCATGTGTCTTATTGCATTTGCTTAATGATTTTCTAGGCACCTATGGCCACAGCATCTGGGCTGCTGCCACAAATTAAATGCAATCAGACATTAAATCAAACTGTCTACAGCAGGCTGCAGAAACAGGCCTCCTCCTCCTGCTACCACAATCAGACATAAGTGACTCAGAAATGGTTCAAATTCATGCAAAACCATTGCTGAAAGGATGTATCTTGTGGTGCTCTTGGAAAGTTGACAGAGTGACTGTGGATTATCAGGAAATCCACACTCCTGAACTGGTATTCTTCCACCATGAATATCAGAGAAAATAGGGCTGGAAAATATCTCAAATTGCTTAAATATTCTACAGCCTCACTATATAGAGAACCTGCCCTTGGTCTCCCTTTTGGGCAAAATCTCAGCCATCATTTATGCAGCACGAGACCCTGAGGTTCAGATTCTGAGACTTTGGTGGTTTATGGCTTGTTATTAGATATTTATTCTCCCAGCACGACTACTTGAATTTGCAATAGCATAAGTTGAGGGAGATGCATACCTATCAGGAGCCACTGCCCGGTGTGAGTGTTCGTGCCTGCACTTGTATTTGATCCCATTTGGGATTTTATATTCTGTGTGTTACTATTGGAGCTAGACACATACATGATCATTATCTGCCTGAGTGCTAACAGCTGGAATGTATAAATTGTCTGATATAAAGAAAGAATTACCAAGAAATTTTTCCAAAGTATAATGTAAATTCAGCCCTGTTTTGAGGTACGAAAAAAAAGTCCTATCTACCACTATGACAATATGAAGTTGTATCTGAAACATTGACTCAGCTATAGTTTGTCAAAATAGCCAAAATAGCCAGATACTCATTCAGTTTAATCCCCTTCCTTGTAAGAGAGTGAGGGAGAATCTCAGGGCACGTAAAAATCTGTCTGCATGTGCCCATCTGCTTGCAATAGCTTAGTATTGCAGCTTGTTTGGAAAGTATTATTATTAGTTCTTCACACGGGAAAGAAAGGTCACTGTCCCTGAAGGACAAATTCCGCCTCTCTGTCCAACAAACTCCAGGAGTCATTGGTCACCCTTGGATGACAGCTCTGAATTGCAGGGCAATATTTGCTGCATTTATTTCTCAGAGTAATTCAGTGGGCGTGTGCGAGTGGAGGAGGGTGTCATGCATTTGGCCGAGTTCATGGTGTGAAAGAGGCAGTAGGCCACGGTCACCTCAAAAACACCGAGGGATATTTACAGAACAGAAAAAATAATCAGAAGCTGTTTACTGATTAAACTTGAAGCAAGCCCAGTCCTTCCAAAAGAGCAATCATCTGCTATTCATCACAGATTTCTGCAAGTCTGGATGCAACAGCTATTGCAAAGCTCTGGAAGTCCTTCATGTTCAAAGTCACTTTCTGTTGTTAGCAATAATGATACAGTAGCCCTTAGAAACCTTGACTAAGCCTTGTTTTAGCTTCTGGACAGAGGAAAAAAATCAAATACAGGCGACAAAGAGAGATGAAATAACATCCTTTCTGTCAGGCAGCAAGTCAGTGGCACTAAGCTAGAAAGCGAATCCGGAATTCCAGAGTCATGCTCTAACACCCCACTTACAGAACGATACAACACCTGTGACTGGAGCCCAAATCTGGGTCAACTACATCTTCAACCAACAGTTAGAACTGAGGTTAATGAGTTGCAAACTTGCTGGACAAATAAAAACTCTTGGTGAAAAACCACTGAGGTTTCAAGTTCATTTGTATCTGAATGAAAATGAGACCTTTCCATTTCTCATTCTTAAATAGGTTTCCTAAGAAAATGGGTTTATGCAATTGGATTGTCCCTCCCCGACAACTTTGGATCTTGTTGGTCAATGTTGACCACACGTGGCAAAGGGGGACAGAGATTCCTACCAGCTTTGTGAACACAGGCAGCTGGGTGAAGAGAAGAGAGCTCAGGGTATTTTATGGCCCCAGCCAATACAATTGTTGTTTCACACCCAAAAGAGTGGAGTTCTTCCTTTGGTTACTGGGAGTTGGAAAAGTATTTTTAAAAACATCTGTGCAGCTGCACCAAGTCAGCAGTCTCCTGTGAGTGTCAGGGCCTCTTCCTTATTCCATGGCACTTATCTTCTGGACTGATAATTGTCTTCACAGACTTGTATAACAACTGGTGCCATCAGACAGTAACCATCAACTATTTGTACTCATAACCCACTGAGCACTTCCAAATACAGCAGCAGTGCCGTGCGAATGGCAAGAGGGAAGAGGCAACAAATTTCACCATTGGTTACCTTCACTCTGGTTTGAAGATCGGAGTTTTCAGTGATGCCACAGCTTGAAGAGTTAAATCTGATCTATTTTCCACAACAGAAATCCAGATCACCATGATATTTTTTCCCCTTTTAGATAGACGTCTTCCATTAGGAAAAAGAAATCAATTGCCAAGAACTTTGTCTTGCTCACAGCAGAGCTGCTATGTAGGTGGAACTGTCACATATTAAAACTGCTTCCATTCATCAGCAAAACTCCAAAGGCAGCAACTTGCTTTGTCTGCTTCACCCTCAGTTTAGGAGTGATTTTCTAATACAGCTATAGCTTTGCCTGGGAAACCGTTTCACACCTTGAACACAAGCAAGAAAGGAAAGGAAGACCAGCTTGGTACCGAGCATATCAGATGCTTAGAGAGAAGATGATGCAGAAATCCATGGAAAAGGCATATCTGATGGAATAGATCCTGTGCCTGACCGAAGTGCACTCCGTAGCACTGGACTCAGAGAGAACAGGAGGTAAGGGACTGGATCTCACCAGGAATGAATAATGCCATGTACAGACTCCTCAGCTCAGAGACATCACTTCAAATATTACCCGGGTCACACAGTTACACTCTGTAGCCAGGAGAGTGCTTTGGTTATTGAAACACAGAATGAGCTATCAGGGGACATGGTTTTTAAACCGACTTGAACAATGACTCCCTGTGCATTTTGCAGCAAGTCATTTCATCTCTCTGTGCTTCTCTCCTCTGTGTAGTGAGGACAATACTTATCATATCTACTGGGACACTGTAAAGCTTCATCTGCTGAAATTATTGTTGATCTTTGTAACTACAGAGTGTTACAAGAAGAGATAATGGAAGCACAAGTGAATTTCACATCTGAGTGGTAACCATTAAGCCTTGCAAGAGTCCTCTGACTTTGAAGACATTATATCTCTTCACTACAGTGAAAGATTAGCCTTCTAGGATTCACCTTGCATATAAACCTAGAATATACAGGCCTAATTTTTGGCCATATTTCCTCTAGTGTTGTTATTTATTCCAGAGAAAAGAGGGTATGTAAGTATTATTTGGACCTGCTTCCTAGTTTGAAATGTCTGCCTAAAAATACATGCTGCTCCCACTTTCTATCATTGGTGGCGACATCAGCATGTATTACACTGCTAGTTGCCAGAAGTCAGGAACGTGCGTCTGAAATCTTCTGAAAAGTTTCTTTGGAAGCCAGCTACAGTCTCATCTCCAATTATTTTTTCTTTATGGATGTTTGATACCATTTGTGTTGTCTGTGTAGATATTTATATGTCCCTTGCTGACTGTAAGATGCCCCACGTTAGCTCATCAGTGGTATAACCAGATAATATCTTCTGTTATAGGAAAATGCCAATCCTTCTGTTTACAGATGGGTGAATGCAAATGAAGTGTAAGGATTGTCACAGGTCTCTGCAGGAGTTATTCTGTGCACATGGATGAGCATAGGGTGCACACATGGTACACAGGCACAGTGAGATCGGTGTATTTTATTGCATATGCACACATCAACTGCAGTTCATGCATACAGCAAGGCATGAAGCTTCCTTGAACTCACTGCATATTTTTTGTAGAGCTGATCTCATGCACCCGGTGGACACAGATAGCTCCTACCCAGGTGTCTACCCTGTCAAAGCTTCAGGATGGACAAGGAAGACATGTACCAGAAAACCTGGATAGGGCAAGAGGTACCAGGAAAGAGGACAGGGGAAGTCCACATGAGAACCAGGAACTGAGTCCTAGCTTCGCCAACATTCAGCCAAGAGTTCATGCATTACATTCTCTCTTGTAGCAGAAAGAATCATCCTCATCCAAAGCAACAAAGCCACAATACAGGTTTTGTAGGTTCTCAGCTAGGATGAGTCATGGACCTTTCCTTTGTGACACAGTTCAAGCACTGTGGTGGGGTTAGAAGGACCAGTTTGTCTTGCCATTTCAGTTTGTGGGTTAGTAGTGGGATTTTCAGGTCTCGGGTTGTCAGTCATTCTTGTCCCAGTGCTAAAAGTCAACAACAAATAAACTCTTTGAAATGGAAAGCACAATTTTGCAGGGAGCCAGGGCTGTAAGAATTGTGACCAAAAAATGGCTTTTTTATTCATTAAAATTCAAATGCAGATAAATAACGAACAGCTCCTCTGAGGATTATGGAACTTCTGTATTTATGAGGAAGCAGAAATATTATAAATATTGAGATTGGCTATTTTCTACCTACATACCTTTTTTTTTTTTTTAAAGAGTAATAACATTTGCTAGTCCAGCAATAATACTATGCATTTATGCAGCAGCTTTCATCCAGAGATCTCCAAGCACTTTACTAACATTGGTTGGATGAAGCTTCACAGAGTTCTTATAGAGGCAAATAATGAATTATTATTCCCAGTTTACAAATTGAGAAATGTTTCCACAAAAAGATCAAGGAATTTTGTCCAGAGGCAAAGGCTGAGAGCACGGCAAAGCTGTGGCAGAGTCCGGGAACTGTGATTACAGAAATTATTCTCCATCTGAGGGACTTCACCAGTTTAAAGGTGTGGTTAGAAGAACAAGCGTTACTGCAATAACTGACGGTCTGAACTTAAAGCGCATCAGTCACTTCATACTATCTGTCTCTGCGCATATTGTAGGTTACAGTAAGTGAGAGTAACTTATTCTTACAGATCAGCATCAATATTGTATGAATTAAATATGATCTCAGAAGGGTAGATCAACTCAGAGTTGTGTACTAAATAGCTATGTTGCCTCATGTATTTAGTTAGTTTAGGTATCTCTACATAGCACTGAATTATGCCATGTAAATGTCACTTTTATGGATAAGGTCAATTTAAAATGTGTTCCCAACAGCAGCAGCAGCAGCCACAACAACAAAAACAACAACCCAAAAGATGTTTTAAAGGTTGTCAAAGCTTCTCCTCTACAAGACTTTTTAATGAAATTTCCACCTGCTTTAAAAAGAAATTCTGTCATAAAGATTATGTGAAGGAAAAGAAAAAGTGTCAAAATCAAAGCCAAAATAAATACAGACTGAACAGAACATGTATGTTCATCAACTTTTACCATTTCTAAAAGATAAAAAACAGAAAAATGTAGGATTGTTTCCAGTTTTCAAAAGGAAAATTCTTCCATTATCTCAAAATATGGAATAGGAGACTTCGGTCTTCCCCTGCCCAGACCTAGTCTTCAGAATATGCCTCCACCAGTATCAGAAACTACCTCTGACAATTAGGAGGTTTCCTTTCTTAGATTCGGTTCTTTTTGTGGTTTTTCTTCCCCTCCCCCCCCCTTTTCCTTTTTGCTGTCGTCATGACATGTCTTTAAGTGATCAGGATTACTGGGCCAGATAATCTGCAAGCAATTAATTGGCTAAACTGCAGCTAAGGTGATTAAGAAATTTCAATGGCAGAAGAGAAGTTGATAATGAAGAAGATTATGATGATGATGATTTGATTTGTGGATTCCAAAATTTATTTTGCTTGTCACCATCACTGGCCATTTTGATATAGTAGGCTCCATGTTGCAACCTGAGTACGTGCAGCAGGTGGCATTACACTGTCCTGGAAACATTCACATGCCTTTTTGAAGTAGATTTCACAACACCGTTGGTGTACATATTGCTGCCTGGGAACTTCTCATTTAATCTGATGTCTTGTCTCTCACCCACTAATCTGTATCAATCCCTTTCTTTCCATTTACACTGCAACACGTCTTTAAATCAAGCATGGATGCCTTTTTAAGGGCTTTAAGTGGCAGGGAATCCACAGCATTTAGCTGTTGCAGTGATTAATTGCCACTGCTATTTAGAGTCCCACCTCCATCTAAGTTTGAACATGTCTTTGAAGTTTGCATCCGTTGGGCTTTGTTAGAACATTTTCGCTTCAATTTAAGAGCATTTTGCTAACAAATCTCTTCCCCATGTAAGTACTGAATGACCATGATCAAGTCATATGTGTAATACAACCAATATCTTCTGTTGGAAACTGTCATTTCAGCTCCCTCATCAAGGGATGAAAATCCGGCTCTCTGTGAAGCATGGACAGCCTTTCTCTTGACATGCACAAGACCACAGTTGTCATCCAAAGTTATTAAAGAAAGTGATCCAAAGGGAGAGTTTCAGAGAAAAATCATTGATATTTGCTCATTTCTTTAGGACTTGCATGTCTGATCCTTGACTGTTTCTCTCCAACATCAGGTAAAGCTGAGTGTTGGCATTGTTTTGTTTTGTTGTTGTTTTAGTGGTTTTTTCCTCTGGGATCACATTCCTAACCATGGAATATTGCTGGGATGGAGAAGGCAGGAGAGGAGCGGCCAGTGCTGGAGGCTTTTAGACTAACACAGCATCTCTTTGTGGCTTGATTCATCCAGTGGCAAAGCCATTGCTCCTTAAAATCCCCTTTAAGCAATTCTTTTTGGCGGCCTGAATCTACTGAACTCTCTGTCCATATTCCCAGGGAGAGCAGAAAGCTTAAAGGGTTTCTTGTTTTGTTTTCCCTGTTGACCAGTACCTGTTAGGCTGTTTTTCTACTGCTGGCCCTCGACTGATGGATCTGGCAGCATCTGAGGGGAAGGTTCATAGTCCAATGGATTAATGACGCTTTGACTGACTTGGTGTTGTTTGATGTGTTGTAGATATGCTCAGTCTGTGTCTCCTGTCTCTTTATCTTCCCTGTGCAGTTATGTTGACAGCTTCACCACTTCCCTCCTGAGCTGGCTTTACAGCATGAGGAGTTTCTCAGTAGGAATTTTTGCCTTTGTTTCCTGGATTCTCTCTGCCATCCCTAGAGCAATCTGTCCTCTTTATGTAAGGAAGGTGCTCATGAGTGTGATAACACACTTATAAAGGAAAGTGGTTAACTTGCTTTTTAGAAGAGAAAGATTCAAATCAAAAACCCTGGTCCCAAAGCTTTAGGAGTGCAAAAAACTAAACGGCTGCTCTGAAAAATCTGAATTCATCCTGACTGATGATGCCAAAGACATCTCTCCCATGCAGATTGCTTGGTGTGCCTAAACACTGACATGTGCCACAACAGTGGAAATGGCTTCCTGCCGCACGAGAGTCACACGGTGGAGAAATTCTCATCCAAAGCTGCCAGCTAGAGACTGTGCGTTCCACCAGTGTTTCTTATCCTGTGCGGCCCTATCAAAATGCGCAGTCCAAGCTACAGCACAGTTCTGGGCTCTTTTCCCAAGCTTGTGAATGTGAGGGATGCTGGAGGTGGGAAGAGGGAAGTGGGAGCTTGGGGTGCATGAGTCTTGGCACATCTGATGAGGCCAACAGATGACCTCTAGAAAAGACTCAAACGCAGAAAGAGAAAAAGAAGACAGAATCTGACTGTAGCAACACTTGGAATCTAAGCATATCCAGAGATAAATAAGCTGCATTGCACTGAGGTCTTAATCCCCAGAACTTGGTAGACTGTAAGAGGTTCCCTTTAGCCCTGGGGTATTCTGTTCTTTCACTTAGTTTTAAGTGCAGCTCTCTTTATCCTTCCATTTAGTTGTTCCATCTTTCCAGAAAAATGGCAGGATTTCTTACAAGGTATGCTAAAACTTGAAGAAGTTATAGCTTTGTGTATCTAGGTAAAATACCAATAAGGAAAAATATTATCAGATGCAGAGGGAAATTCTAGACTCCAAAATTGTCCCACTGAAAAATTAAAATGTCTTTTAAAACTTTTTCTACCTTTTCCAATTGAAATATAAATGAAAAAACTTCCATGGTTTGAATCGTGACTTTTTGTGTGTGTGTATGACTAACTCAGACTTCATCCTACATGGAGTTCTTGACTCACTGAGACCATTTTTGATGCCTCGGTGATAAGCTTCACTACCAAGAAAGTGGAACTACATAAAATCAGAGGAAATAAATTTGAAAATAAGCAACCTCAGGCAGTCACCTAGTCCACCTCTGCCCCAAGGCTCAATCAGCTACATCTAAATCTTTCTTGACAGGTGTTTGTTTAACCTGCTCTTAAAAACCTCCAGTGGTTCCAATCTCGCAGCAATCTATTCCAGTCCTTAATTGTCCTTACTGTTGGATGTTTTTCCTTTATATCTAATCTAAAATAAACAATTATCTCTATTTTCTCACCTCTTTGGAGACATGAAAGATATGCTTTCAGATGATGAAACCACGCTTTTCAAGTGAGAAAGCATCATTCGCCAATCAGGCTGTATGGGCAGCAGGTCTGTCTTTTGAATTCAGACATCCCTGTGTTTGTCACTGTATGGTTACACATTTTTCTTTACCGTACACAAATCCCCTTTCATTTTTCTACCTCTTTCTTTGTATTTTCTCTCTCATCATGTCATATTATTCCTTGTCTCTATGTCCATTCCTCTCTATCTCTCTTGTTTTTGCCTATGTTTGCGATACTTCCTTTCTCACCTCCCAACACAGCAGGTGGGAGCCGAGTTAAAGCAGCTGCAATTCCATCAGTTGATGTTGTCGATAGCTGAACTGGCATATCTGATGTCAAGGATAGCTTTCCATTTTGTCCTACTGGCCTTTCTCTGAACTACTGATGTAAATATGTGGCAAAAAACGTCCCTCATGCAGGCTGTTACTCTCAAATGAAAAGATAACATGTCCATAAAATGTGATCTATGTGTAATCATCATACACATGCCTTCAGACAGGGGGGAGAAGTGACTTGCTAATTAAGTTTTACAATCCAGCGGTTGTGAGAAAGATAAAAACATGTCCCCGGTCAATCCATTACAAAGAGAACAGAACATCTGACCTTTTCATCCTGCCTTCCGTTTGCACTCGCTAGATCCATAACCTTTTCCAGCTGGAACGGAAAGTTCAATTAAGTTTTGTTGGCTCAGAAAACTGCCCATGTCCTGGAGAGTAGATTAGGCACTCAGGGGCTGCAATTATCCATCTGGTGCCACTTCAGCTATAATATCTATATATTTATATACATACTGCCATCGCTTGCAAGGATAAACATTATGCTGAGTTGCTCAGAGGAGGGTCACAAGCCTTGCTGCTAGGGACTCTTCTGATCCCCAGGATCCAAACCACCAGGCTCCGTGCAGGGTAAACCCAATGTCAATGATGCTTCTGCCACTCATAGCCTCAGAGGGAATGTGTCAAAGTGGAAAGGATTCATTACATACCACGCAACCTTTCAGGTTTCCATCTGTGTCAATCCACTGATTTGTGGATCTGCACTTCCTCACAATCTGGGGGAGGCATATAGAACCTTTGGAAATAATTTAATCTCTGTTGAGAAAGAAATTTTATAAATATAGACACATGTATATATTATATAGTTAACACTTCTGAGGACAAAGTGCTTGGCCTTGGCAAATAATTCATGCAATTACATCAAAGATGAGGCACTGACAGCAACCAACGCATCAATCATCTGGCTGATCGATAATGCCTGCAGTATACACAATCAAACCTAATCAGACTCACATAGCCTCGGGATGAGAGAACATCTGAGATCCACACCACACACAGAGAGACTGTAGCTTCAAGGGCTCGTCTGAAAGTTTGCTGAGCAGAATTTTCCCTTTGGGGCTGTTTTTACCCTGTTTGCAGATCTCCAACTCTCTCTGAAAGGGGAGCAAACACATCTTAGATCATCACACCGAAGTTATAATGGAGTCCTTAAGAAAGGGGATGCAACATTCACATTTGTTCCTAGTAAATCACAAGGCCAGTGGGCATTGCAACTCATAACACAAGGCTCTGCCTTTACCAGAATTTTATAAAAAGATCAACATATATTTTGCCTTATCCACTGGACACTAAGAAAGCTAGGAAACAAGCATGCATTTGTATTACAACAGACGGTCTACTGTGGTGCAAGTTGCTAGTAGTTTAAGTCAGTACCATGAAAACACAGGTTGACCTGCTCAAAATGACAGCAGAAGACTGCCTCACATTATCATCCTCAAGTGGGAATGCCGGGCTTCCTGCTTCAGAAGTTCGCAGATTTGGGAGATGTCATTTCTGACCTCCATCAGGAGTCTTTCTCCAGCGATTGGCGAGCACAGCTTTTTCTCAAGTGGTCGCCACAGTCATCAAGTCCTGCAGTTGCAGAATATAGACACACCTGCCTCCATTCACACTTGTCTTAGGACATAGGAACACTCATCCTGTATCCTGGACAGCAACCTGTTAATGACCTCTGTTAGCATCAGAGCAACCTTTTGCCTAGGCAGTTTGGTTGCTCTGATGACAAATTCTACCGCTAGAGCAAAATCTGCTTCTCTCAGCAGAAAAAAATTTCCGAGACACTGTCACTGATTTCCGCCCCTCCCCTTACTTGCTGATTTGCACCTTTTCCTGGGGAAATAAAGACTCTGAGAGAGCCCGAGGTCACAGATTTACAGTGGCTACTCTGAGAACTGAGGGAACCTTTTTTTAATCTACTCCAAAAGTTGCTTCTTCCGTCCCACAGCACTCTGATGACCACCTCCACCTTGATTCCAGCATCCCTCAGTTTCTTCTTCTTTTTTCCTCCTTATTCTACCTACAACGTGAAATAAATCATAAACTCCATCCTGAAATAGTAATGTCCAGTAGCGAGAAACTGGCTGCACCATGGGCCAGGAAGGGCGTAGGCATGGCTGTTTGTATTTCAGTGTCCTAGAGCAGGAGTCTGGGCTTGGCTGCCCATTGCCCACAGCCTGCTTGGGGGCATGGCTGCCGCCCAGATGTGCCCCTTTTTCCCCAAGGGGCTGGGAAGGATCCTGCCCTGGCACAGCCCAACCTCCCTCTGCTTCGCCACCAGAGTGGGTTGAGTCTGCAGTTCTTCGGAAATCTCCCGCCTTTCCCCTGCTGGTTTCTGTGCTGTGCCTCATTAGCTGCTCAGCTCTCTTCGGCTGGGAGACAGGAATCTGGCAGGAAGGTGTAAACAGCCAGTTTAATTGGGTGTCTAGAACAAAAGAAGCAGTGGCAGTGCTGTCATTTTCAAGCTAGCTTACAAACAGGCAGTTTGAAAATCATTTCCTCTCATCTGCACAGAGTTAAATCTCCCAACACTTGCGAGCAAGCATCTCTGTGAACATGGGAGAAACGAACAAACAAAAAGGTGCCTTTTCAGAGCGTGAGACAATGTTTTTCTCCCAGCTTATATCCTGTCCTGTGCAGTCATTTATCATCTGTCTTGAGGCTGTGCGAGGTTGGGACTACACTTCTTTTTCTCCCCACCCATCTTGCACTTGTGCATGATCATGATACGCGCCTCTCTGCCTTTCACCTCATAGTGACTTTCTTGGCCTGGGCAGTGAATGGCAGCTGCCAATATGTCCAGATGTGATGACAACAGACAGATCCACAGCCACATCACATCAGTTCTGGGAATCGGGACACCTTTTCTGCTGTGTCTCTTCATGCAGCCCCCTATAATTATCAATCCCCATGAAAGAATGCTATTTGCATATTACTTTTCTTTCTGGTGGTCTGTGCTTAAATGCTGTGTCTCTGAAAGAAGGAGAAGAAAAAAAAACCTTACTAAAAACCGTCCAGAGATGTCCTGCCTGCCCCTCTAAACGCAGATGTGGATTTATTTGTGTTGCTTAGAAACCTGCATCTGTGGCCTGTCTGGTCCCTTCATGTTTATTTAAAATCACATCTAATAGAAAAAGACACAGCCATAAGGCTCAAGAGTGAAAGTTTACCAGGGTCACTGGTTCTGCCACCTGAACTATTTCTCTGATCTGTCCTCCCAAGCCAAACAAACCATTTCCATACAAATTGGATCCTGGGTACAGAAAGACAGGATTTCAGCTCAGGTATCTCCCACCCAACGTTTGTCCCCTGCCCCAAGAAAGCAATCCTTGTGTGTGATGGGGGCAGCAGTATTTCAGGCTGACAGGCATCTGAATTTCCCTAAAAGTGTCCCTTTGTTTCCTCCCTACTTGGAAGTTGTGTCCAAAGGGAAGGAATAAGTGGAAATAAACAGATTTTAATGGGGATGCCAAATATGCAGAAGTCCTGGACAAATGGCTGCTGCACATGTGTGGGTAAACCAGACGTGCCCTGGCACAGGGATCCTGATGTGCCTGGAGCACATCTAGCTTACTGCGTGAATTGTTCAGATAAATCTGTGCATGGCTGGACATTGGTTGCCTTCTCAGGCACCTTCAGGGCCTTCAAGTGCACACGTGTGGTAGAGCTGTTCCTGGCATGTTCGAGATGTCCACACGACTACATTTGTCCCTTTGCTGCTGCTGGAAATTTCCCTGTTGCATGCACAGACCTTGCTATCACCCTGTGGGGCATGATATGATAGGTGACATCATAGATTTTTGTAGAATAAACTCACCCACTTAATTTTTGCTTGGTCCTTTTTTCCTTGTTGGTGTGTCTTGTTTTCTTACAAAGAAACTGGGAAGAACATCCTATTCAATATGCCAGCTATGTATCTTAGTCTAGAGAGTCTACGTTTGGTTTGGGGATTCGGTCCCTTCTTGGAGTAAGACTGTAAGAAGCTAATTCCTACACAAATACCTCCTAGAAATGGATCCAGGATTCCAGTCTCATGCTGACAGCAAGGCTAAGGAGCATCGAAGTCTAGGTCCAGATATGATTTCCACCCCAGTTTGACAGTGCCTTAATTTACATTTAAGCACAATACCAAAATCCTTACTGTTCTCTTTTCTTTTGTTGAAATAAAAATGATCTAGAACCAAAACTTGAAATCTAACAAATTCTGAAGGTAATGGCTTCATAAATTTCAAACATGAGACAACTATGATTTATGTTCTGCTTTTTTATATAACCAAGGCCATAGATTTCTTCCACTTACTGGTTTCTGCATGAACCTCAATTGAGTTATGGTTTAAGCAGGGACATGCAGTCTTTAACACCAGTCTCAGGATGAGCAATCTAACCACATTCCCTGAAAAGGATTTTCCAGTGATTCATCACTTTCACTGGAAACCAGGTGACACCTTAATTCAGGTTTGAACTTCTCTAGCTCCACTTCTGATTGAAGTTAGAATTTCTATAGAAAGGCAGACAGAAAGTAAAGAAAAGGAAATAGCGTGTTGTCTCTCTGTCTTTTTGCATATCTCATTTCCCATCACAGGATGATAATGCAACAGCTGAAATGAAAGGCTGTTTTGAGGATCTATTTAGCATAGCCATAAGCAGAACACACAAGAAATTTCGTGAGTCTGATTCTGCTGACGTTGCCTGCCTGAATTGGAGATTCACAGCATCCTGTTTGAGAGGAAACAAACTTTCAGTGTGTTAGGACCACACCTCCGATATTTTTGAAGTTCACAGCCTATAAATAAGGCTTTTTTAACTGAAAGTCTCAGCACAAAGCACAGCCACGAGGACTTAGAGTGCTGTCTAATTTTTCAGCTTCCCGCACTGGGACTTGATTGTTTTCCATGGCCTTTTGTGCTCTTAGTTTATGAAAAATCAATACTTTAATATAGAAAACGAATCCCCCAGCTATCTGTTTAGAGCAGTATTACCTCCAGCTCTGTCGCTCCTGCTATTCTGTTCACTACACTCCAAGAAACTGGCGCATGTGTTAACCCAGCAGGAAGGGATCCCCTCGCTCAGGCAGTGTAGGGTGCAGGATGTGCATGGAAAGGCATCACATCACCTTCGTCAAGGAGTTTGGTCCCTCCTCTGAGCTTCAGCAACATGGATTTTGAATAACCAAAAGGGTGGAATTTGGACACCAACTGCTACTAAGTGTAATGTGGTTAACAGGGAATTTTCAGATTTAATAAACTTTTCCTTCCCTTGCCTGATTGGAAGGCAAAGAACTATTAAAATAAAGGGGAGAAACACATTACTGTATTTTTTCCATTTCAAAAATAAACAAAAAACCAACCCAAAACACAAAAAGGGATGGCTTGCAGAAAATAAGGTTGTTAGTGTTTATTTTGATGTTCATGGGAGAAAAAACAGGTTTGAGATGTCATTCATTTTCACTAAAAGAAAAATCAAGATTCAAAAGAAAAGAGTTTGAAAAGAATATATTCCAACTGATTAATTTCAGCTGTGTTTTGGGTTTGTTATCCTGGATGGCTTGGTTTGGGGTGAAAATTGTAACATGCCATTTAGCATACAGCGGTACGGCACAGCTGGTTCTTGGGACGGCTCTCAAGGAAGAGCCAGGTCTCCTTGTGCAGGTCAGTGATTCTGGATGAGCAGGGGGTTAGCAGGCACAATGGAGTAACCTTTTTCACTTAAGTTTTGTTGAACGGCTGATTCCTGCTCTGAGCCCGTGTCTCCGCATGCACTGCTGGATCTACCCTGGAGGAGGAGGGGAGGCAAGCAGGGAACCTATGGCAGGTCTGCAGCTGAGCCCTCCCCGGCCATCAGTCCCACAGCAGCAGTGACATAGGCACCAGAGACACGTTACGGCTCTACATTTTCTGATCTCGCTCCAATTCTGAAAGGAAGAGCTGCTGTGACAAAGCCCACTGCTGGGAGCCATCGGGTCCCCGTCCCTCCTGCTGAGGGCATGAGGACCTCGCATTGGGCTCAGCGGGGGCCCTCCCTCGGCAATATGTTGGTGTAAATCAATTTGATTTTCCCCAGGACACTCCTAATGCCCTCCAATGATTGCTCATCACTAAAACAAATCTTTTCTTTCCTCCAACACTTCCCATACCTTTTCTTTTCAAACACTAGGCCTTCTTGGTGCTGAGAGATGTTGCCTTTTCCTTGCTTCTCCTCTCCCATGGCAAAGGGGGAGGGAGGAAAACATGAGGACCATCTATTTGAAAAAGCAGAAACATGTTATGCTGCCTTTCCTCATCCCTCCTCCTTCAAACCCAGCGGCTCTTCACCCTCTCCCTCCACACCGTCATTCCCAGCAATCCCCCTGAAATAAAACCAAAAGGGTTGGGAATAAGTGGTCTCTGCAGGTAGGTAAGCAGCTCCCGTGCGCAGGGAGTTATTTTTGGCTAGGTATGAAGTACCACATGACACAATCTTCACAAAATGCCAAGCAGTCAAAGCCAGAGCTGCGTGCTCCTAACCTCTTGCACTGAGGTAAAAATAAACCTTAATAAAAGGGCTGAGGAGGCTTAGTGGAAAGTGGAAATGCAAAAAGAAAAAAAAAAAGAAAACTCTGTTAGGATGAGTCTCGGCAGATCTGAGGAGACATAATGGGATGTCTCTGCATCTGACTGTATCTCTTTTCATTGCAGGCCCTCGGTCCTCCAGGCCAGGGCTATGGCAGGCTGCCTGTCCGCACTGGAAGCGTTTGCAAGTGTTTGGTTCCTGCTTGGACAAAAGGTTTGGGCAGTGTTGGGCAGCATGAGATTGCCCGCAAAAGGCAGCCATGAAGAGAAGACACCGTGCATGGCTTGTTACTGATTGCTGACTTTGGCAGTGTCTTTGTCAGGCACCATCGATGATTTACTTCCCTATCCCTTATCCCTCAGTTCCACTTCCATGAATGGGATTTTAAAGACTATGGAAAAATGCTATGCAAAAGATGGGTGTATCAGCCACGGTGGTGGTGTCCTATGTCTTCAGTACATTGAACCTCAGTCTGCAGATAATAAGCCTCTCATGCTTGATATGTTGATGCTTACACGTTAAATCAGGCTCAGAAATCATCCTACAAAACCTCTTGAGCCCTTTGAAAACCTTAGTAGGGGGTTCCATCTCTGGCTCTGCAATTTCAGACACTGCAGATTTAGCCCACCAAGCTGACTTCACTTTACTGTGAGCTTCTACTGGGGAAGTCTATCACAAAAGTCTAGAGCAGTTTACGAGGCACCCCAGCTGCCCTTCATGTTCTCACTTCCATCTCACTCCCTATTTTCTTATTTTTTGCCAGATTTTTTTCATCTGTTTCATCAAAGCTTTTCACAAAATGGCTGGCTCTGAAAGAAAAAAAAACTCCACTACCCAACAATCCCAAACTCCAACATTGCAAGAGGTCTCTACGTGAGTATTATCTTTAAAACAAAGGGAATACTAAACCAGTGCGTTTTCCCAGCCATGACACACTTCACTTTCTATTTATGTATATATCTGTCTCAAACAGTGCTGAGCAAAGCTAATCAGCTAGAGGGTAAAGTCCTCCTGGTTGGACTGTGGTTGTCTGATAGGAACAGCATTGCAGTTCTGGAGAGTACGCCGTTCTCCTGCGGTGCCCTATCAAAGGAAGATTAAGTCCTCCTGCTAATCTGGGACTGTGGCTGTTGTTATGGGTCCTGGGAAGGTCAGCCTGTTTGCATTTTCCATTTGCCTAACAAATTAGGGCTCCTGGAGGCAGGATCTATAGGCAGCACTGCCAAGATAGAGCAGACCTTGGCTGGTCCATGTCTCAGCTCTGTCCACTGGCTCTTTGCTGCCACCTCCACTGTCCTAGGCACTGAACAGCCCTGGGCTCTGAGGAGCAGCACCATGACCATGTTGCAGAAGGGGTTTTAGAGGGGCCTCAGTAGGTGGCATGTGTTGGCTGGACACGCTGGTGTCCTGAATCATAGCACAGTGCACCTGTGTCCTGTGGCTTTTGCTCATGCAGGACTGATGCTTAAGCATCTGGACCCAGCAACAAGAGACAAAGCCCTGGCATCAAAATGGGGAGGAAGCGATGGAAAGGCTCAGTGGTTTAAGGTTGGTTTCCAAGCTCACAAGAAAAGACACAAATGCTCTGGCTGCTGCATGGCTCTGCAGCTTCTCCTCTGCATGGTAACTGCCTACCGTGTCCCATCAGCTGCCAGACTCAGCCATGTCTGGGCTGGAGGGGACAGAACGAGGCTGTGCCGTGGTCCCAGGAAGTCCGGAGCTCCCCTGCCCCATGGGGGAAGGAGAGGAGAGATGTAAGGGGGAAAAGTGAGAGGAAAACATTTTCATCCTAAGTTAAGGCTTGTCCTGGCTGTACAAACATTACCAGTCAGTGCTAGTAGAAGGGTATGCAAACCTTTTCCCAAAGGAAAATGAGGTCCAAAAGTCAGCGAGCACAGGGTCCTGAGGGGAAACAAGAGTGCATGGCTTTGCTCAAGGCTGGCCCAAGAGCAGTAAGAGGAGGAAAACAGAAGGTGGCATATTTGAAGGTCACGAGTGATTTATCCTGCTTTTATATCTGCAGACAACATTTTTCAAATGAAACTAAGAGAGGAGGGATAAAAAAATCCAATGACAAATAATAATTAAAAATCCCAGAGCAGAAACATGAGCAGGGAGCACAGGCAGCCTGACAGTTTCAATTTTCACTTAGATAGTACTTCTCGGGACTGATAACCTTCTCCTTCTGCTGACAAGCATCCTTTCCCTGCCATAAATCCCAACCCCCAGCAGCTGCTGCTTGCCTTTCTACCCTCACCCCAGCCCCAGCGAGCCTTTATGAGGCTTCCCAGGGCTGTGGGAAGGCTGAATTTCAGACAAGGAGGGGTTGATGACAGTGTGGCCCCATGCTGGAGGGAACGACTGAAGCTGGAGGAGACAGTGATGTGAGATGGGGAGGAGCAAAAAAGCCAGCATCATCAGAGGAAGAATAAATGCCTTTTCAATCGGGTTAAAATGTCTATTTGAGCAGGGGGGTTGGACTGGAGGATCATCAGATGTCCCTTCTCACCTCAGCTATTCTGTCCTGTGACCACTGGGATACTTCTGAGGAAAGAAAACATGGACAAGATACTGAGATACAGGAGACATCATGAGATCATGGTGTCTCTGCAAAATAAATAAACAAATAAAATAAATGGGCCATGGTGACTGAGTAAAAAATGGGGTTTTGGTGTTGAGACTGCTGGACATGGGGTTCTTCCCTGTTTCTCTCTGCATCTTTAGCTTCAGGACTGCTGAACACTGACCAGCACCACCGCACAGGAACACCTTAAAGTTTTAAACTCTCATGTTAAGGAGTGTTGACGACGCTGTTACTGGAGCAGGAGAGAGACACCAAGACAAAAAAAAAAGAGTGAAAAAGACCATACCAAGCCTCAGGAACTGTAACCCCACCCTGAGCTCAAGCGTCAAATGTTCAAACCCTGGCATTGCCTCCCTTTGCCTGACAATGCCTCCCAGTTCATTAACATTCAGAGTTAAACCTGGGGGAGTGCAGGAAAAGTCAGGGATCACAGAGGGAGTGAACTCAGAATTAGACATGGACCTGAACCAAACCCCTGGGTCAGACCAGAACTTCTCTAAAGGACAAGCAGGGGGGGTGAATTTTGCAGCTCAGCCCAATCTATAATTCATTATGTATCTCTGGTATTTCTAAGAAGGCTACAGCTGTGATATTTAAATGCCAAACCTTTGTGCATTTTTAGACTCATACTTTTGTTGTTGTTTTTGAGGATCTGAAATAGTTTTTGCTCCTCCCTGCTTCCTAATGAAACCGGAGAGGGAGAAAGTGCTGGCAGCATCCTAGAAAGGCTTGATTCTTGTTATTGTAATATCAAGGACATTTTGAATTAGTGAGTCTGGAGCTCAGAGCCGTCTGATGGTTGGTTCACCCTCAATTTCAAGGTGGCTCTTCGCTGGGCAAAGAAAAATTGCAATACCACCACCCCTCCCCACACACCTTAACAGGCCAAACTTTGTGATTTCCGTGGCTTATGATTTTTACCACATTTTTTTCCTATGAATAAACAGAAAAAAGGGGCACGAACTGGTATTACCAACTGAGCAGATAAAGAGAATTCTGCAATAAAGAGCATGAAAGAGTATAAGGGGGAAAAGCAAAAGCAGAGCAGGAGAAGGTGGTGGCAGTGAAGGGAAAGCTAAATGACAAGAAGTGATTTCAAACACACGGGGATCAAGAGGCCAGCAAAGGCGTTAGTCAGGTCCCCAGGAAACAGCAGACACAAGGTGGTTGTGAGAGTGATGCTGCAAACACAGATAGCAAATTATCTGCATGATCCGGGCTGTGTTTCCTCCAGCGCAGAGGCAGGGGCCGATTGTGCTCAGCCCCAGCAAAGCTACTGAATGCTGCCACAGTGAGAAACGATGCTGAGATGTATATGGAGGACAAAGGAGCGTGTGGTTTAAAGCAATGCAATAACTTCAGGGAACTGGTCTGAATTTCCAGGCTTCCCATTTGATTTGGGGCACAACGCCCAAACTGGGGCTGCGACTCCTCGGCTGATTTAAGGGGACACAGGTGGGGCTGCTGCCTCCTCTGCCCCATCCAGGAGGCTCTGCCCCTGTTCCGCATCAGCACTGGCCTCTGCCCAGGGAAGATTTTGTCATTTCCCTGATCCTGTACAGCCTCACAAATAGGGAACAACCATGGGACCACACATGGAGGCCTCAGATCCAATCTCTAAACTAAAAGTATTTTTTTTGTTGTTTCTCACTGGCTGTCAGGTTTGTCAAAGAAATTTCTGAGCATTCTGGGGGCTGATAATTTTTTATATACAAAAATGTGCATATATGCAACAACTAGTTGAAATTCTTCTCATAAAAGCTAGACCAATGTATTCATTGACATTTAACCTCCTCCTTCCCCTGCAATCAAAGTCTTTTAAATAGAAATGGCGTCAAATTTGATTCCATTTTGGCAGTTGTATCTTTTGAAAGAAAAAAAAAGATGGAAGTGGGAGAAAAAATTTTGAAGTAAAACAGGCTGTGACAAAGCAATATGTATCTGCAGAAGAGAAGAAAAACCTTCTAAAAACTGATCCTGTGGAGCCCTAGAATTAAGACGTCAAAGGAAGGAACACAAGGAAAGGAGTGGAAGAGGGAAAGAAATATATCAAGACAAATACCAATGGGGTTAAAATACAGCGATAGTGTCCCAAGTTCGTAATGTCCCAAGCCACAGTTGTGCTATGACCCAATTAGCATCAGCCACAGCTGACGGAGGGCTGGGGGCAGGCTACAAAGCCCGTGGTGCTGCGGGAGGTGAGGTGAGTGATTCAGTAATTGATGCTTTTCTTTCAGACACAGCATTAAGCAAACAGTTGCAGCAGGGTACGAGGTGGAGACAGGCTGAATCAGAAAAGGGTCAGCCTTTCAGAGGAAAATGTATGGTGAAGGCTGCATTCAGCCGAGACTGGGAGTATCTAGTTCACCTGAGGAGGGACGGCAGTTGTGTTAGCCAGGGCTGCTCTGCCAAGCCTTTATGGTAATCCCCCCTTCATTTGTACAAAAGCAGCTTGTGAGAACAAGTGCAATAGCCGTTGCTTTTCACATTTTGATTCATACACCTGACATAAGCTTCACCAGCTGCACAAGCTGGCTAGGTGTGTTTGTGGTGGGATCACAGCATGAAGATGCCTTAGCTTTTGCGCGAGAAGCCATTTCTGTTGTGCAATGCTTCCACCATGGGACACATGCTGCATTTCTCCACATAGACAGCAACTTTTTGCAAGGTGGTGAGTGGATAGCCTATCTCCCTTCATGGTCTGAAAAGCCCTTTGGGCCCCAAAGGAATGAGAAGCTCCATACGATGCTTTTATCGTTATTAACGGTAACACTTTTATTTAGAGAGAGATGGAGAAGAGATTTGGGAAACGTGACACCTGTAAGTCTTGATTCCAGCAGTGGGAGGGTTATAGATACTGGCTACGCTAATCAGCAACAGAAGAGGGAAACCACCTAGGGAATTGCGATTTAATTAAAGATAGCTGCCATGGATTCGGAAAGAAAAAAAACAAGTCCAACAAATTGTTTGAAGGAGCACACAGAAAGGAAAAGATGCCAAGGCTGAGGAGGGGAACGCTGTTACCTTTGGCAGGAGGCAAGCTGTGAATAGGCAGCACGATGTCTCTGCTGAGCACATTCTCCCAACAGTCAGGGTGGAAAATGTTGGCATATCTGTGCAGACAGCACAACTGGAAGGAGACACCAGGCTACGGGATGTGTGGAAAGTCTTGGGCAAACACTGTTAGATACGTGGTGGGCAGGGAACCTGTGCCAGCTCCCTCAGCTGAACCACGTATACAGAGAGAGACAAAAACTTAACTAGAGTCCAGCCCCTCTTTCCTCCTGACAGTACCTATACAGGAGTAGAGCTTTTGGCACTGGCACAATTCATTGAGCTCAATGATATAGAGAGCACAGACTCACTGTGGGCTGGGAAAGAGAATAAAACTGACTGCCTGTTCCTGAATATTTTCTTCTTCTCTCCTTAATGATTTCCTGCTCCTTCTTCTTAGGCAAGAACTGCATGAGGAAGGATTAGGGTGAAGAACAGTGGCTGGGGCTGGGCAGGGGTCCTCCAAAGCAAGGACTGTGGACAGAGAGGTCACATCTGTTTGATTTTTCTCTTGGCTATCCAGGGAGAGCATGTTTGAGGGCAAGATTTTTTACATGCAGAGGGTAAAATCCATCACTGTCAGAAACAAAGGGGAGGTTAGAGCAATATTGCATGGAGTAGGGCTTCCAGCTATTTCTTCCAACCTTAGGAAATAAATCTAAAAACTTGAGAAGGTCTGTACTGTTCACCTGTATTATCAAAGAAAATCTCAGGAAATTATGAGTTCTTTCTTTTTCTGCTATATTTTTTCCATCCTTTTTTTCACCCCTAGATAAATGCATGTCTAGGGATGATCTGGAGCACATTGCTTGTGTGCGTTTGCCGCACCAACGAACTAAAATTCCTGGAAGATATCATGCCAGGCCATTCAAATTTGGAAAGACTCAGAGCTTTCTTAACTGCTGGAATCTCCAGGCCCCAGTAGACTGGCCAGGAGGGCTGCTCTGTGCTTTTGGGCAGGTGCCCAGACACAGAAGCTTTTGCTCTGTTGTCAGAACAGGGACACCATACATATTTTGGTCACCTTATTGTATAAAGAATATTGTAGAAATCAAGAAAACACAACAAAGTGCAAACATCATGACACCAGCAATTGAAGAGCTCAGGTTTTCTCAAAACGGGAAACAAAGTGTATTTGAAAAAAGAAGGGGACCTGGCCAGATCAGGCACTAAAAGGAAGAGGCAGAGTAGATATAAATTTAAATGTCATGTGAGAGAGGTGACTTCAGCTTGAACTTGCTTGCTAATCCATGACAACCCTTCATTTCAAGTGTAGGACTTCTTTCATGATGCTGGAAGTCCCAAATACAGCTCATGGGACCTGGATTATTGTTCCACTGGATGCGTTTGAACATCTTTTCCCTTACAGTATGGCATCCCTTGCCCTCTAAACCCATTACTAGTTAACAAGCTTTGGTGCTTCCAGAAGCTCCGAGGGAAGCCAGGGCTGTGGAGCAGTGACTCCTTTCCTCAGCGAGCATTTTTGTTGTCAGTCATCTCCAAATCCCAGCACAAACAAGCACCTAATAGGGGAGAAGTGTACACAATGCCAGTGCTGTACTCCTGGCAGGTTAGATGTACTGCTTCATTTTCCTTCTGGGCTCTGGGCAATATTAATTTTTTAAGGCAAGGTTAGACCTCAAACATTTGTCAATGGCATCGCTTGTGAAGCTGAGATCCATCTCCTTCCTCTTGCCACTCCCTTGCTTTTTTTTTCTGCCTCCCTCACCTTAAACTACTCTAACCTGTCCCAGAAATCACAGCTTTCCTCTTTGCCTCCACCCTTGGATAAACCATCAGTCACTATTGATTATCCTCTGCTATAGAAAAGGTGATGACTTTTCCAGAGAGTCCTGGAAATGCCCGAGTGTGATCTTGGGCAGAGACAACCACATCCTTGTCACCAGAAGCACAGGGGAAGGTGTCCCACTCACTCAAGTGAGATGCCACCATGAGGCAGCCTCTGGGGGAAAGAGCTCTGCTGGAGGGACCATAATAAATGGTCCTTCAGTCCCATCCTTGATGGGAGTGACCCTGGGATGATATCTCCAGGGAATCAACCTTCGGAAGCAAACTAGTAAAAACTAACCTTTTCATGAGCACATATCAGAAGGTTGTTGTTGAGTTTGGGGCTTTTTTTCCTTTCTCTTTTTTTTCCCCCTGTCCCTTAAAAGGAGAATAAATTAAGAGTTTATCTGTAATTTTCTCAGCAGGACAACTGCATTGAAGTGCCAGGCAGGATCCCCCATTGTATAAATCAATGCATTTTATCACGAGCTTGGGCCTTCTGGTAATAAACTAAACAAGAGCTGCTGCTTTCTTCATGGATGTAATCAGCAAACAGGTGAGCACAAGAGCTT
>WAAD01017956.1:1319397-1397611 GCA_013389945.1 Fregata magnificens | reverse complement strand
TTTTTGCAGTTATCTCTCCAAGTCCAGCCTCTGTGGCTTTCTGTCTTATTTCCAGTCCAGACATGCTCTGGAAACCATTACCATATTTATAAAGCTACCTGGACTCACCGAGCATGCATGAAAGGGTTAGAAAGACCTATCTATTTTACCAGCTGTGCAGCCAGCATGTGTAAGTGAGAAAAGGAGGAGAAGGAGGAAAAAAAAGAGAGGTTATTCTGCATTTGCTGTGTAGGAAAAGTGCATATAGTCCTTCAAAGGTAGCATCCATTAACATTAGAAAGCAGAACTACCCATCTTGGCTGGGTAAACCTGCTCTCGATGGCAAGTAGCAGGTTACCACATGCCCCTACATAGATTTACCACAGTGCTAGGGCAAATTTCCATGAGCGTGCCTGTTTTCTTGCATTATAGGGCAGATAAGTGGAGAACATGAGCTGCGATAAGGAGATTTGGGGGACAGGGAGCAGGAGGAGTCTGTGTTGCAGGTTCTAATTCCAGGCTCAGGCATGGGTTTAATATGTGATTTTAGCCAAGCAAGAGGATTATGATTATAAGAAAACACATCTTCTTTACCAGCTAACGAGCATTGGTAAGAGGCTTTAAATCCTTGGACAGGAGATGTCCAGGATCTAAAAAGCATGATCACAGCTATTCTAAATAAAAGGTTCCTGGTATGTTATCTCTGTTATCACTCATCTAACCCTTTAGTGGTCTGGTAGTCCTGAAGACAAAGGCAATGAAAAATAATCTTGAATAAAATTGTATGATTTATATGAATATACTGCATTATTGCAAAGAGTCCATTGCTTGGCCTGGGGCACTGAGGACTCGCTATTCTACAGCAAGGATATTTGGGGAGTGTGTCTTTTTGGGGAAGCCTGCAGGGGATTCCCATTCCTCCTGAGTTCACACACTCAGGTTTTAACTAGAGCACCTCTTTCAGCTGCTGGGAACATGCTGTTTCATCTTCATCTTTGAACAGAGGATGATAGAGTGATTATAATGCTGTCCTTCACATGTTAGGTGGAAGAAGCAGCTACACAAGCCACAGGGCTGGTTCCCTGCACAGAGAACAAGTCATATTTGCTAAGCTTTTAGTAGGCCTGAGAAGTGTGAGCTAAAAAAAACACTGTCAAGGTTAGGGACAAAAAAATCTTTGGGCTTCCTGGACTTGTCTTTCTGTAGTAGCACAGGCTTGAAGAAGATAACACAGAGAGATGATTCACTTTGCTTGCTCCTGTGAGAGCGGATCAGCGGCTACTTACACCCTATATAAGAAAAAAGAAAAAAATATTGATCCAGAGTTCCCACATCTATGATCTACATCCTTGTGCTTCCCCTAAAGAAAATTTATTGCTCCCCATCAGCAATAAATCAGAAGACAGACTTTCCTGCTCCCTCTCAGACAGATACACTGTTGTATAGCATGAGAGAAACTCCCCGAAGTGGAGGATATGAGGGTTTAACCCACAAGCAAGTTCGGATAACAGTTCAGAGCTGAGAGAAGAAAGACAGATCAGATGCCAATATGATGGAAAATAGTAAGCTTTTAATTATATTTAATTCATTTAATAGCTGTATTTCTTTAGTATACTAATGTATAAATAAATACTTGTTTATACTAATATTTATAAATGTATGTATAAATATGTCTTTGTAAATATATATTTATTAAAGCAAACTAAATGAATACATATTTATAAGGGAATATTTAGTGCATTTAATAAACATACACAACTTGCTGCCATACTGGAGGATAAAACAAGGTGAAGAAAATTGGAAGCAAACCTAAGCAAAAAATAACCTTAGAGTGACACTTTCTCCCTAATGGATCCCAAAGCTCTGTTTTACTCTAATTTACACACCAGTGAGAGGTTCGCTTCTGATGTGCGGCAGTCTCCGAGATGAGATACAGTAATTGTGTAACCAGAATAGCAACACCACAACTGAGTGCAGGCTGGGAAGCAAAAGACTGCCTTTTCAACGGGACCTGGACAAACTCCTCAGACAGGTGAAATTATTCCTAGTTTATAGTGAGTAAAGTCCTAACCACAGTATCCAGCTGAGAGGTTGTCTATATTGAAGGTATATACAGGGGAAACATAAGTTTTCTAGAGTTAGATAACAGCATGTTGGAGGTCGATGAGGATTACAAAGCCCTGAAAAAAAGAGTAGAATAAATTTGCCCACTCTGAGCAGCATACTGCTGGTTTAAAGCAAGCTTGGATACTTTTACAGCAGTGCTGCTGTATAGCCACTGAATCCTGGAGGAGTTCAGAGAGGCTGGCATTTGGCTTTGACCCCAGGGTTAATTTAACTGTTCCTGCAAAATGAGAAATAGGAACCCAGGTTCTCGTCACCTTTGCTATCAAGTCAATTGAGTGACACGAAGGTAAAATTGGCATGAATGAGAATTGGGATCTGTAATGAACAGGAACCGCTAGGAGCTTTCCAGTACTTGCAGGAGACGTCAAGATGATGACTGCTCCAAACAGGCTGGCACAGGAGGACAGAGAACATTTTGTCTTGGGTTGTTTCCTAGATGTGTTCTGGAAAGAGCTGGGATATTTACTGCAGGAATTCAACCCTGGGATCAATCCTACCTTGGGATCCACAGGTACCTTAATTTCTCTGACATGCTTCCCTCCAAAGGAATTTCTCTAAGACCCAATGACAGACATGAGTCTGGGACTGTTCTCTGTGTGATGTACAGAAGTCCCCTCTAGTGTGACAACTCAGACACAGCCACACAGGGGTGCTGTGCTGGTCATTGCCCACCTCCTCCTCACCAACAGAGGATTTCCTCCTTCCCATCACTTGCCGAGGTGATTATTCCTCTGTAGCTGTAGATTACTTGTGTCAAAACCTCATCCATGGCTTCTTCGAAGAGTTCAAAGCTGCTCTCAACCTAAAGCTGCTGGATTAACTCCAGGTCTTGACTTAATTCTGCTCAGGCAGTTCATCCTAGTCCCTCTCATAGCCACCTCTTCTAATCCTGCAGTTATTTTTATGGTCCTTAAGCTTTCCAAGCCCTTTCGTCTTTCCCCAGGCGCTGCACAGAGCAGTCTGCGGCTCCAGACAGAGGACTCGATGCAGGAAGAGAGACATGTACTTTGCTCAGGTGGAAAACAACTCCAGAGATACAAGGGTTTTTTTTCTTCTTTTAAAAACCTAGCCTTTGGAGGAGTGCCAGCTGATTCTAATACCCAGGGGACAAGTATAATTACCAAAGAGCGGGATGCAGCCAGCTTTGCTATTACCCTCACCACAGACAGGAAGCCATTCAGCCAGATGCCTTTTGAGCGAGAGATCAGGTCATCTCAGCGCTGACTCAAAAGCAACCAACCCCTCTCTCATCACTTAGGTTTAAATCATAGCTCTTTTTCCCACTCCAAGGTCTCATTAATGCCCCTGGACTCATGATAGGAACAGTAGAAATGTAGTATCCTTGCCAGCTTGGGATTGTTATTTCCGTCATACTCAGCAGGAAAGCGGAGCACTGCTTGGTTTAGTAACTGGATTAAAACAAACTGCAGCACAGGATTTGATCTCAACCCTCCTACTTTTCAGCAATGTGATTTAACCTAAGTCCATCTTCTCTCTCCATGCAAGAGGAACATCATGGTATCAACATCTGTCTTCAGCACTCGCTGCTCTGGGCCTGCTTCGCATCCTGGATGGATCTGTGAATGAATACTTTTCAAATGCTATAAATATTTTATGAATTTCTATCCACTTACTTTAATGGGGGATTGTAAAAGCATTTAACCATATTACACCCAATCTCTCAGACACTGCATTATTTCAGCAGAGCTATTTTATTAGAAGCAACTGGAAGAGTTGCTGTGATATTGTTTAAATATATATATATAAAAAAATATATATATATTTCTCAAGCCGGATGAAATCAGATATCAGGGAAACGGAAACAGCCATGGAAACTCTATGTCTCGGGTTCGTTCTGATGCACTTGAAAGATTTCATTTGTTGTGCTTTGCATGCCTGTATGCAGGCTTTTTAAGTGTCTCTGTTTTTATAGACTGGGCTAAGACTTGAGTCTGGATGTCTGATAGTCTTTCTCCTGCCCTGCAACACTAAATCCAGATGCAAACATGTGGCATTGCCTAGAAACACAGCCAGGGAGAGTCCCTGCTGCTCAGCCTGAGACATCCCTCATTGAGGACACCACAAAGTCCCCTGTCTGCCTGGGACTCAGCTGTGAGATTATTTCTTACTTTGCTTTTGCTGGTGACCAGCAGAAGCAGGCAGGAGAGAGATTTTTTATCAGCCATGCCAAGTAGGATTCTTTCAGATCTACTTAAGGCTTCTGCCAAGAGACCCAGAAGTCCCTACTGCAACCTGATTTCTGCTTTGGCAGTGAGATGCTTGTGGCACAGCTCTAGGAGACCCAGCCCCAGCCTCCCAATGCCCCTCAGCACCAAGTAGCGAAGAAAGGCCACCCTACATCAGACCAGCAGCACCTCACTCAGCAGAGGATGAAGATGCCACTTTCTTCTTCTCCTCCCACCCCCTCCATCCAGTGTTTATTTCCAGTGTTGCACAAAGGCCTTTAAAAGCCCATTGAGCTGCTTTTGACTGTGTCTCTGTTGGGTAAATGAATTTATGGTCTGCCAGCCTGATTTATGAATGCCCATTCTACTTTGAACAGGAGGGCTGGTGATTTTATACCTTCAGCCATGCGGGACAGTGAGCTGTTCTGATCAAAGAAGCACTGATTTTGCTGGCGTGATTGATTCAAGCCTGAAGAATTACAGCAGGATCACACTCGCACATTACAGTAATCGCAGGTCAGAGGCGTCTTCTGCCATCAAAGACACCAAGTCTGAAGGCTGGGGTGCTGGAAGAATTTTACCCTTATACCTCCTATTACCCCCAAAATCAAGCAGCTCTTCAACCATGTCTGAAGTCTCTAAAATCCGTTGATATTAAAATGATAACATACAAGTTGGTTTTACTGGTTGTCCCTCCTGGATCTCAGCTGTTGACACACCAGAAAGAGCAACTCTGCAGCGCTACCAATATTCCAGCCCCAGTGTGTAGGTACTTAGTGCTGATGGACTAAGGCACCTCGGAGGGTTAGCCCTCCATGATTTGTGCAGTCAAGGAGTCTAGCTACCTCACTGGTTCTTAATGTCAGTTATTTAAATATTGGGCATGTCTCTTTGCAGATGGCAAACTGAATTTTATATAAAATTCCATATATAGTGGTTCAAATTATTTTTTAAAAACTTTCTTATCAAATACCTCTAAGTCACAAATAAAATATCACAGAGACTTTTTTTTTTGTGGGCCGGATAACACACACAAAAAGTTTTTCCTCCTGTGGAGTTGTTTTTATTTTATTTTTTTGGTGACAAATGCTACAGTTTTCAACCAAACACTTTTCTCCTCCATGCCAATATCTATCCAAGTTTTTTTTCCAAATCTTCTCTACATCATGACTCCTAATCAAAGTCAAAGAGGTATAAAGTGTAAGAAATTCAGAATTTCTCCTTCCATCTGTCCAGAAAGGAAGGTCACAAACTACAGTAACTTCTGGACCTATTCATCAAACTCTTGGAAGTCACAACTCCCAGATTAAGAGAGCAGTGATTGATGATACCTTTTCCAGGGGTTACATTGGAAAAATGTGCTCCTTATAATGGAAACAGAGAAGAAATTAGTTCTCCTATCTCTCTTGAGTCTTCGTGAAAATGGAAAACTGCAGATAAGAAGCTAAATCCCAAAGTCTTTCCTCCAAAACCCTGCCCACGGAGCTTAGAAGTTCTTTAATCATCTTCCTCCCTTTACATTTTCTCTAGATGCCCCTTGCATAAGAGGGAGTCATGATATACCCTTGGATAGTGGTGGCTTATCCTGATTATTTTAGCTTCATGAAAATAGGATGCTTTTAGCATAAACTTTAATTAAGCTCTTCTAAGATTTATTGGTCCAGGACCAGTAAAACCTATCATTCAAGTTTCGCAGACAACCTTTCTGACTTTTAACAAAAACTGCATAGTTTCTGTATGCCTTTAGTTTCACGCTTCCCTGTCATGCTTTGGTCTCATGAGGTGGTCAGGCACTGCAGCGATAAAATTTAGGGAAAATAAGGAAATATTTGCAATATGACTCATTAATACCACATGCCCCTCAGTGCACCTGTGTAAAGTCACCCTGCTGGAATTCATCACTCTAGCAAAAGAGAGAAAGACAGGAGATATAAAAGAGTGGCCCAGATAAGATGTAAACTCTCAAATGTAACAGGGAGATTTATAGCTGTGAAGGACTCCTCATTCCCAATCCCAGTGACAGGGCTGTTTTGACAATGCTGAGAGGAGTGGGATCAAAAGACACTGATCTGTTAAAGGACTGGACCCACAAAGAAAAAGAGGACAAAGCTGTCAAGAGCATAAAGCCGGGGGCTGCAGCAAGCGTGCCGTAGTGGTTCCCCAGGAGAGCAGATGACACCAAGGCAAAGTAAATGCAAAGGATAGACATTATGGGCGCAGAGTTTTTATTTCAGCTTTTTCTCAAAGCACAGGGTGTTTTCAAAATAAAATATGACTTTCATTGTCAAGAAAAGCTGCTTCTAAGTTATTGCTCACTCTTACTTGCCGGAGGCTCTGGAAGGCGGGGTGGAAGGGTACAAACTCTGGCTACCACTTGCTTTGTTGATGCTTTTAAGAAGCATGGTTGGGAAGGATCTGATCAGGATCCACTGAGAGATCCAGCTGTTGAGAGGCCAGGTTGTGTGGCCCTTACTACATGAAAATGAAGACACAAACTGGTCCCTTGGGAAAAGTTCTGTCATAGGGTTTGTATCCAGGGCTAGAGGGGAATCAAACATGCTGTCCTACTCCTGTGCTTACAGAGATGTTATACTCCACACTGTGGAAATCTCTTTTGCTGCCTGCAGGGGAAAAAAAAAATCTGTTCCTATTATAAACAAATACTGAATAATGACAAACAGAGAAATAAAAAGCACGGTTCATCAAGCAGTGTAATGACAGCTATCAGCATCTGCAGAGAGTGAAACCCATCCCCACAGCCACAGCCAGATCCAGGTTGGCTCATGGGGACCTGGGGCAGAACCCCATCTCTTAGCAATACTGTCGTGACATCCTTGTTTTAGATGTACCCACCACTCGCAGAAGAAAACCCTATACATGCCATGTGCCTACGTGAAAGCCAAGACATGTGAAATATGAAAATGATCACAGCTTAGACGGGGGATGTCAAAGCTAGTCTGAGGAGTCCTGGGTGTTAGCCAACAACTAACTTACAATGCATAAGATGAACAATTATCCAAAGAAAAATCAGTGCCATGCAATTTCTAGGAAGGCATCAGGCTGTCCTTTCTACACTGGATAAACACCACCTGCATTGTTTCTCCGGGATAACAATGGTTTCTCTATTTCTATCGCTGTACTAGGAAATCTCTGACGTCTCCTTGGAGCTGCCTAACCATCACTTTAGGGTCATAAAGGCTAGTGCAAAGATTTTAATTTTTACCCCACTGCTTTCCTGCTGCTTCTTAGCTCCTGCAGTGTGTGTATCCCCATGCTGGCCCTGTAACCTTGGGCATCAGCCCAGATCACAGTCCGAAGCCTCACATCCAGGCTATGCCTCTTAGAAGCCTTTTCCCTCGTAACATCTCTTGCAGCCAAAACTTTTGCCCAGCCTCTCACTTCGTATCTCATAATGACTGCAGGGACTGCCCTTTCCTCTGGTATTAACAAATGCAGCCTGGCTCCACTCACACATCTTTCCAGGATACAGATGCAGAGATCCCTTTCCCAGCCCACTGGTGTCAGTGTGTCATCCCTCCATATCCTCCCCTCCGGTGGCACCTTTCTCTATCACTTCAAACATATGTCGCACATACTTGCTTTCACGGTCCATCTTCACCCACCCTCTCCCTCATCTGTCATTCAGCTTGGAAAGGTTGGTTCTCACCTTCAGTTGGCCCCTGGTGCCAGTATTCCCTCGCCCACTTCTTCCATCTTCAAACAAGTTATCCTTGTGTTTATCCCATACTGTTCCTCATGCTCTCTTAAACATCTACAAGGCTATCTCATCATACTCCCCCAAACTGCATCATAAATCAAACTCATCATTGTGATGTCTGCAAAACCCATGACAATTACTCTCCTGGCTCCGGTCTCTCACTCTGACCCACATCATCTCATTATTTCCCTACATTCCTGTCTCTCATGCATTTCTTGCTTTATACCTAGACGGAAAGCTCTTTGAAACAGTGTCTGATTTTCATTCTTTATGTACAGCACCTAGCATATATGTGACCCAGTCCCAGCTTAAGATGAGTAGTGACACAGAAATGACAAAAGACAATTGTGTGTCCTTTTTCCTAAGTGGAAAAATACTGCTTTAAATTTATGCGAAATTGGATTCTCATTTGCCCTCACATCATGGTCACAATTTTGCCTATATAACAATGATGCTCCAGCCCTCAGCAATGGCTCTGGGATGTTACTGGCACTTGCAGTATTGCATTAATATCTCTGTATTTGTGTGTATTTTTACAGAAATACCGTACTTTCCTGTTTATGGCTTGTAAGAAGGACTAGAGAAAACACTTGAGTCTGCTACCCAAGAGGAAAACTCTAGAAATAGATAGCAGGGGATGTGCCAGGGGCAAGTGAGAATAAATAGTAAGAAATTACCCTTGGATACTAGAACACATCATCCCATATTCCTAAAAATGAGAGCATTTTTGCCTAGTTGTGTGACTGGTAGCAGCATCTGTCACTTCACCAGAATAGCAGCCCTCTCTTGGTTGAGGCAGGGAGAAAACAATTTACAGGAGGAAGTTTGTTCTTTTGACATGTGCTCAGGACAAATCAGCCATCAGTCACTCACTTCTCCTGCTAATGCTGTTTCTCAATTCAGCAGTAACTGCAACATCTTGTCCTGCACTTCCCAGCCCTGGCTGGCTCTGTATGCTTTGTCCAGACCACAAGCAGAAAGTAGCAGTGAATTTGGCTGCGAACCTGTGTAACTGCCCCCCTGCCTCCGACTGGTCTGAGCCGGACCTTTGCAGGGGAGAGACTTTTCTCAGAGTATTATTTCTCATTCAATACAGCAAACATTTCAGCTTGTGACAGCCTCTCGTCACTCCAGCCACCTGGTGTCTCGCATCTGAAATGCTAACCAAGCTGGGGAGTCAGGGTCCGCTTCCTCTGCTGACTGTTCTGCCCTGAAATAACAGGTCTGGGATGGCAGGGGAGGGTAGGGGAAATAATAACCCATCTACTCTGTCATTTGATGGGACCCCCACTGTTCGCATGTCCATCGGCTTCCCGGCAGGCAATCACAAGGCATTTAAGGCCTTTGGTCCACGCTTTCACTGTAAACTTAATCCGTGTAAAGCATTTCCTGAACTCCCAGAGCCTGAAGACCTTTTAGATGGCTCCCTGTGAGGATGCAGGGAGAAAATGCAACAGGCAGAGCTGAGGTGAACATCAGACTCGCTGAAAGCCCAGTACTGGAAACGAGAGTGGCCGCCAAGGAAATGTGAGTGTGGATCTGACTCTAGCTCCTTGCTAAGAGCTGCAAAGTGACCTGAGGGCATAAAGAAACTATGAAGCAAAACTTTAAACGTGCAGCAGTACGCATTTGAACAATGCCCACCTAACCTTCGAAACGATATCATTTCCCGGTACCACATTTTCTGTTTGTGCTAAAGTCACGTTTAGGGTGAGTTAATGCCACCGAGCAGAAGAGAGGTGAATTTAAAATTAAAGCAGCCACCTGTGAAATCAAAATTACTGTGTTTTGTACTGAAACAACATTAAAATGGATTTTGCGGGAGGATCTGGGAACAGTTGTTAATCAGTGCTTTGCATTTCTGTTCTTCCCTGTGATTTGCATTCCTCAGCTGGACTTCAATTCCCATCACACACTGTGTTCCTCCCTTGGGTCAGGTGACTGTCGTATTAACATCTACTGATTCAAGATGAAACTACTTTTTGAAAGACTGGAGTTTCCTAAGGGATAGAAATTTTTATTTGAAACAAACCCTTATTATTTAGTCTGTACTTGCAGTTCCAAAAGGAATTGGCATAGAGATTGATTTTATGCACTGATAGCCAGGGAATAGGAGGACTTCTGGTGCATAGCTTTTATTCTGGAGGTAGAAAAGTACATATTGTTTACCCAGTATATAAATAAGATATTAACATCTCTCCAGGAAATTGCTGGACTTAATGTAGTTATGAGCAAACAGCAGAAAATAGTGAACTACTTCTCGTCCCTAGAAAACAAAGTTTGGGATATCTTTGCATTTCACAAAAACGCATTGGTAAATTTTAAAATAGCTGTACAGCCTTCTCATGAATTTTTGCCCTGCAGTTGTAAAGGAGCCCTTCCCTCCAACCTGCCTGACGTGTTTGTTAGCTTCTGTAACTAGATTCTGAATATATATTTCCCCTTTATTTGTTTGCAGCTGTAATCCCCAACAGCATCTAAATTGGATCCCAAGGGTCCAAAGCATTGTCTGTTTCTAGAACTATGTCAAGTTTGGACAACCCTAGTAGATATACACGTGGGTACCACGTATATAGTCTCTGAAGCAGTTTTTGGAAACACTTTGAAAGTATTTCATACAGGAATAACACAGCTATCTGTTTGAGAGATGGGGACATTCCACGTAAGTACTCAGTGTTCAAAAATTAATGAATGCCATTGATTGAGTTTATCCTAGTAAATTAAAGAAAATTCTTGCAATTTTAGGACAGAAAAGGTACATTTCCTCACATGTACATTACCATCTGGCGTGGAGATGTATTAATATCTTGCAATATTTAGGTCATAAATCAAATCTAAGCCCTTATTGCACATTCAGAGAAAATTACTTTCTAGTGACATATGGCATAACCTTCAACTTCTATAAATTAATAAAATTCTAGCAAATCTACTCAAATTCAGATATTTTGTACCCACATTTTATTTTTATGGATGCTGTTAACAACTCGTAATGTTGGAGGTCTTAGGTCAATACAGAGAGTTTATTGCAAAGCTAAAGGAAATTACCTTTCAGTGACCCAGGGCATGAACTTCAGTTCCCACCAGTCAATGAGGGGTTCTGACCTTACTGGCTGTTGATACATACAGGACACCAAAATTATGTGCTGGGTCTTATTAAAGGGTTTTTAGAAGGGACACAGTTGTAGCTGGTTACAGAAATGCTTGCCAAGGGAATCAAGTTTGTTGAATTGTGTGGATTTAACATATGTCTCGCCAGAACTCACCTGTTACAATTCCTGTTCTTAATAGACTCTTTGTGACCTCAGAATTTATCAGGCAAACATCAGAATATATGGGCAATTTGTCTTTCATTAGTAGCAGTATTTTTATACAGCTGCGTAATAAACTGCTTAGAAGACGGGGGAAAAAATCTTACTTTACAGTGTCTTGGTTAAGTTTTACTTTTAAAATTGGGTCTTATTTGTTAATTTTTGCAAAAGCCATGTTTGTCTGAATCATATTTCTCTGTTATTGTTGTGCAAAACAACACTGAAATTTGCTGCTTTCAAGTTAAGCTGTCAGGATTTAGGTCTATCAGCTAGAAATGTAGAATTAGAGACAGAAGATGACACATAATGTGTCTAGTCTTTTTCTGGCTCCTCGTCCATGCTTGCAACTGGTTCACCAATCCACATATTTTGATTACTTACCATGTCTGATTTACCTCTTCAGCCCAAATCTCTTCATCCGTCCAGTTTTGCACCTGAGTTCATATTACTGTGCCATCTTCCCTTGGTTTTGCTGCTGCTCTCTCAAAACCCCCACCTTCTTGCCTAGGCTTTCCCTACCTCTCAGTATCTTTCTCATCACTGCTCTGTTCCTTCCAACCCCTCCCTGTTCCCTGAGGAATGCAAGGTAGAGATTGTTTTTGACTTCCCGTTCCCCAAAAGATCAAAAAGATCATGAAATCCAGAAAATCCTAATCTAAGTCTCTCCTTTCCTCTTTCAGTAATGCCCTAATAATATGCCTGCCTTGGTCACCATGTTGCATTTTTGCATTTTTTTCCGTCTCAGTGGATTACCTTTCCCTCAGTCTGCAGTTTACAAGAAAAACATTTTCTAGAAAGACTTAGCATCTCTTTTTCTCTCTTTCATTTGCACACACCCACTTCTTCAGCTCCTTCTAACAGATAAAAGACCAAGATCAGGTGGCTGGAATTTGAGGTTGTCAGTGTTGATGTCGTAAATTAGAGACTCATTTTTAACAATAAGAGCAATTAGACATCAGAGCAGGTTCCTAAGAGGTATGGTGAGTCAGCCTCTTTTGTGAAGCTAACTAACTTTTCCAAAGGCTGTATTTTTGAATTAGAATCACAAGTTCTTAAGCTTGATGAGAGAATCACTGGGCGAGCTCCTGCAGTTTGTGTTTTACAGCAAGTCAGGCTGCAATCATCCTAATAGCCTTCTTTGGCCTTAAAAAGATACGTGACTTCTGTCCTGGGTGGATTTCAAGTTCACAGATTTTCTTATCTTTCCTCCTGCCCAACTTCGTCTTGCTTTTCCTCCTCTGCTCTTTCCATGTCCTATGTACTGTTTACTCATCCCAAGCAATTTTTTTTGTAGATTTTTCAGTAGTTCATGTAGTTCAGTAGATTACTGCATGGAGATCTTTATGTCTGACTTCTTTTGATGCAAGTTTGTAACTGTCCAGGATCAAAAAATAGTTCAGACTATATCCCTTTGGTCACAACATCAGCAACTTCAGTCAGCATTAAAATGGGAGATAGAAGATTTCTGAAGAGTTCATCTCCTGATCCTCAGTGTACCTGCCACTGATCCTAACCCAGACTAATCAGAGGTAGGAAAAGGATCACAAGGACTCCCAATCTGGGAAATGCATGAAGGAGAAAGAAGAATTGCTTAGGATGGTCTGTGGGAAACAGCGAGAGTTCCTGTGCTCCTCCCTGGCGTCATTATTAGTAACTTCTAGAGACAGGGTAGTGGCCTAGGTGGTGTTCTCATCTGACCGAACTGACATTTACAACAGTACAGGAATGTGGGAGGTTGCAATAGCAAAATGATCCACAAAAATAATCAGCCAATTCCACATGATTTAAAAATTCTTTACAAAATGTATATATAAATAAAACCCAAAGCTCATGTCTTAATGACAGTCCTTTTTCCAATACAGAAGGTATTTGAAATGTCTCCTGTTGAGCTCAGGTTCCTCTAAATAATGATTCTTTTCCTTTCTTCTCCTTACAAAGCATTCTGGGCAAATATATTTTCTATAAAACCTATGGCTGCAACAGAAAGGCAGGCCTCGGGAGGAAACTTTTGCACATTTCTTTGGTAGGTTGGCAATTTATCTCGTCTGGCCTCCCCTCCCCTTCCCTCTCCTCTCTTTCTAACCCCTAACTCCTGGCTTTAAGTACTTCCTCTAATCAAAGCATAAAAAGTTTAAACAAAACAAAAAAGAAAACTTAAGTTGGATGTCGGGAAAAGATTCCTATCAGTGAGGTCTGCCAGAGTATAGAATAATCTCCTGTTGGGAGCAGTGGGAGTCCATCACTGGGACAGACTAAAACTAGATGAAACTAAAATCAAAATCAATATCATCATTAAGGGAAGCAGCCTGAAAGGCTGAGGGATGGACAGGAAAATTTGATGCCCCCAGAGTTTAAGAAAATGCCTGTGACCTGCTGTCTAGCATTTAACCACGGTTTTGATCAGAATGATACATGGAAGACGAAGGGTTTTTTCAGCACAATTTTTTTTTGTGCTTAGTCGTTGAGTAGTTTTCTGCATTTTGGGGGAAAGGTCTTTGGGTATAGAAAAGACACAATATTCAATATGGTATTTAAGAAAAATACGTGAGGAGTGTGACTGATAAAGTAATTTATTAACTGCAATTTTCTACAATGAGGAAATAGCTCAAGATCTAGCACTGGCCACTGATTATGCTGTCTAATAATCTAAACAAACAAACTGTACGAGGCTGTCTGCTTTTCCTTGCAGTCAGCTGGAGTGCAGCTGTGTGCAGCAGCTTGTAGGATCTGGACCTTAGTTAGCTTTCAGCCTGTCCCTAACATCTCCTGGCTCAAGTACATCTATTTAAGGTCAGATTTTTCCAAAACCAAAAATAAATTGGACCAGATGCATTAAAAAAAAAAAAAAATCATTCTGACTTCTGAGCATGGGAAACTTTGGCTGTTGGTGTGGGCATCTGCTCACTGCTTTGTTTCCATATTTTCACATCCTTGGAAGAAACACTCTGCCAATGGGTTATGTGGAGAGGTCTAGTGTGCTCCCATTTAACTAGATGCAGCAGCAGTATGTGTGACTTACTTACACAAACAGAAATAAACAGCATGTCAAGGCCTTGTAGCACTATAAAACATTGCTGCTAAACATTTTTCATTAAGAAATCCTCCAACTACTGGATTCATGCAAACTTTGGTCTAAAGACACTTTATATCAGATCTCCTTAACAGGACTGGGGTTTCCATTGGGAAATACCCAATGACAGACCCAGCTCAAAAAGCAAAGTCAAAAACCTCTTCCCTGATGGGAACAACCCAGAGCCTTGTTCTTTTTGTCATAAACTCTTCAAACAAAAACAACAACAAAAAAACCCCCCACCCTGTTAGAAATGCACCCCTTCATTTCTCCTGCAATATTGCCCCGACACTAATAATTCCCGGTGCTCCCCATCTAGCTCCTTGCAGTACCCACCTTGCTTTCTCCTCAAGCACCGGCTTTTGACAGCCTTTATAAAGGATAGCAGAGAGTGTGTGTTAGCTGCAAAATAAAGTCATGTTTTATTGTTCTGACCTCTGTAATGCCAGATTTAAATCAGCCAATTGCCTTTATTAATGATTTGTAGACAGCACTGTTTGAACAGAACAGTTTTGTTTTATCCCAGAAAAAAAAAAATTAAAAAGAAAAAGAATCTCAGCTCCTGGAGATTGATTCCTGCTGTCAGGAATCATTAGGTGTTTGGTACTTCTGGAGGTGTTGGGCTGTGGGCCCATGTTGGATAATCCCTCAATCCCTAAATCATTTCACTGTAAACATAATCTTTGAGTAACAAAGTCGGCCTTGGGTATCTGCCAACATCTCGGGATGAAGCTTGTCAAACGATTTCTCCAATTGCCTTTGGATGTAAATGGCTTGAAAGCCCAAATGCTTGGCAAGGCTGGGGATGCTGAATCAGCAGTGAAAAAGCAATATGCACCCATTCTGCCCCAGAACCCCTTCTGCTTCCATCTGGGAAGCCCCAGATGAAATCGCCCCCAGGGTCACATCAGCCTCCAAGGAGCTTGTGCTCACCCACTGCCTGAGCCATCTTCTTCCAAGAAGCAGACAACTAGTCTTTCTTAATTACAGTGGTTGCCTTTGGCTTGGGACCCGTATGCTGACTTGTTGTTGACGTCTTCCTCCAAGACCCTGCTGCGGGTCTGAGCTCTTTTTCTGGGAGTTAAAACTCTGCTTTGCAGACTTCTTGTTTTTCCAAGCCACAGACTGCAACTCCATAGCCCTTGTGGCTGTTCCTTTCCAAAACACTGAACAGAGGCAGATTTCTCCCAGCATCTCTCTGATGCAGCCTGTCTGGGGGTTGCAGGGAAGGAGATGAAGCTTGCTGCATTTGTACGGCATAGAAGAAATAGCTGCTTGGTATTGTACACGGCTTATGTTAAGATTTACTGTGATCTGAAAATATAACAGATCTCTTTTTGAAATATGTTTTATTACTTTTCAGTGTATCCCAGACTAGTCAGGACTTGTCGAAAATATCCTTTACTTATTGGGCATTAGTGAGATTGAGAAGACTACCCATGCAGCACTGAATGTCAAGAGAATGGACCATATTTTTCTCATGTGAAAGTCTCTTTTAGGGATTATACCAAAGGAGACTTTGATGCAATACAGATTACATGTTTATGGAAGGATTTATAGAAAGGTTGCTTTTTTGGACACACAGATGACAAAGGAGACCAGTCTAGAGCAACTTGTTTGAAAAATAAAGGAAAGAGAGATATACAAGTATGTTCAGAGTTGCTTCAGCTCCTTGGGCTGCAGAGGGCTGACACGGGAGCAGGCAGCAACCCTGTTTTCCTTTTGCCTCGGCAGGAAGCACAGAAGATCGTGAATGAGAGATCTTAATTTTCTTAGAGGATAGACTGGAAAAGATGCCTTTGCTTAGCCTTAGCCACACTCTGTATCACCCATAAGCTGCTGAAGGAGGGTCAAAATTTCTTACTGCTTTTACCATCAGTGGTCTGATTATCAGGCACCTTACTCCAGTTTCCCTACTTTACCGGGTCTATGTACGCCCACTAGATTTCACCCTGGGTTATTTTACTATTCACTGTTTCCTGGGTCTTAGCTCCCTTGCCCAAGAGAGAGATATCGTCTCTTCTCAGCCATTATATCCCAAACAAGCTAAACTCTTCTAGTCACATTTCTAAAACTGAGTGAAGGAAAGGAGAGCCTTTCAAATGGTATCTCTGCATCTATCCACGTTGAATTTATCTTTTCTGACCTTGGGTGACCAAAGCTGTCATGCCACATTTCTGATAAAAGAACATTAGGGCTTTGCATAATGGCATTAATATGTCCCTCTCTCTTTGGAGAATTCTTTGCCTGGTACATCCTAGGATATTGTTTGACATTTTCATGGACAAAACTCATTGGTGATTCACAGTCCTCCTTTGATCAGCTTGTACACCCTGATGTTTCTGCTCTCATGACATTTGCAGAGGATGTGTTCCCAGTCCCAACACATGTAACAGTGTGAATTACAGCATCACACGCCAGCCCCTTACTCCAGCCTTTGAGATCATCCAAATCTTCCTCTGTGCGATACCTGCCTGCTTCTGTGAAACCTTGCCTCCCAACTCCCAATAAACAAATGCTTGATCAGAGCTGAAAAATTGTAATCCAAGGTCATTCTTGAAGAAATCTTTATTAACTTCCAAAAAAACAACTCCTCTTTCAGTTTTATTTGTTATTAGATCTCCTTTAACCACTAGCAAAGACTAGTTTACAAGTTTTATGTTAATTCGCAGCAAAACTAATGAAACTAATATAGCTCTGTTGAAATATTACACTGAAATCAAGATCAGTTAAATACATCAGTGTTCCTTTCTCTCTTTCAAAAAAAATATCATTTCCTCGGAGAAATGAGGTTAGTCTGGAACCATCTATCTTTGGAAATGGAGCTGATGAGAATGATTTCAGAATGTCTGGATATTTGCTGACAGGAATGGATCTATTTTAGGTATTTACGTAGTTCATATTGTTATAGCATGTGAGTACATCATGGCTTGCAAAGTATTTATTTTCTACAGACTCCTGAAAGAAGTGAGATGATGCCCATTTTAGTGATGGCAACATACTTGTGGCTACATAAGATGTATCAGTAACAGAACTAAATCCAAGTCTTTGCCCACAGAAGTAGCATTTCCTAGTGGCTGTGACCCCAGCCCAAGAATTTTAAATCTTTTGCCTCAGCATTTATCTTCCCTTTAGACTTCTTTCCCCAGGCACCCTTACATTTTTCAACTAAAGTGAGTTCACAGCACGTAAATGCTATTTGGTTCTGAATGCTGCCATAGACATAGCATTCACCTTCCTGCCACTAAGCTGGGACTTGTTCTCTCCCAGGGAAAAGAAAGGCCTCATTGACTTCTTTCCAAATGGCAAAGTCTTCCTCTTTTTCTTTTTTCTCCTGGTGCCATAATATTTTACTGTCATGCAGCACCTCTCCTTCTGCTGGGTCCTTAAGCACTTTGCAGATGATCTGTGCAAAGCATTGTTTCACCTACCACTGAAATGCAGCTTTTGCTGCATGGAAAAAAAAAAGAAGCAGTTTGCACCTATGCCACTGGGATTTTTGAGACGCAACGGGAGGAACAAGAGAAAATGCAGAAGGAATGAAAGCAGGGAAAATTCAGTTCACCGGAGACCTTCACTGCCTTTCCTCCTTGCAATAAAATAGCACAGAAATCTGTATTGCAAGCAAGGAACTTGGGACTATATTATGCCTTGCTCAAAATCCATGTCTCTAACGTCTCCAAGTCATCGTTCCTGCCACAAGATCCTGCCACACCACCCTCTGTATTTCAGAAGAGGGTAGAAATGCTGAGAGCTCCTTCAAGGGGTAAACACAACCCCAGACATCAATCCAAAGTGTCCAATTATGAATTCTTTGGGGTGAAGCCATCCTGGTGGCTGCCCCGCACTCCTACAGCAGCTTGGCCTGTTCCTGCTGGGCACTGCAGCACTGCTAAGGGCAGAGGCAGTTACGATCATGAACCACAGATGAATATTTTGGCCTAGATGCTGTAATGAAAGCCTCTTTCAAGCAGAGAAAGACAGGCCCTGCCGTCACTAACATGACATCCCTTGGCCCTGCCAACTTCAATGGGGAAGGATTTACCCTGGTCTCCTGAGGGATCTGTCAGATCCACCTGATTTATTTCTACACCCAGCTTGTGTCAGCTGTAGCTACGATTTGCCCTGTCACAACTTTGACCCTGACCTGGCTGGAGGCTACAAATATCCCTCAGAGAGGCTCCATTTAGGAGGTGGCTTTACCACTTTGGACACCATCGCTGCGTTCTGGCGGCTCCTTATTGATGCCGCATCCAGGTCCCTTAATGCTCCCACTAAAACACACTGATTAAATCATGCCTCTAATTGGTTTCCTCATTGCACAGACATAAAATTCCTTTCCCTAACAGAGAGCTGAACTATTTCAGCCTGCTCGTCTCCAGCTCACTGCTGAACATTCTCCAGCAGCTAAAGCAGCTTCCCCGCTGCCCGCTCCCCTCTGTGGCTGCACCCTGCAGCCTGCTCCACTGCGGACCCCCAGCATCCCAGCCTGCTGCCTCCCCCTGCTCCCTCCATCCCCCTCTTTTTTGGGAGGTTTGGGGTCGACTCCCTCCCTCGAGCTGCCCTCCGGTGGCCGCGTGGGAAAAATGCAGCATCAGCTCTCCCTGCAGGGTACCAGGGACATCAGAGGGGGAAACCCCCATTTCCTCCTGCCCATGCAGCCTCCGTAGGTGTCTTTTCCCTCTGAAATACAAATATTCCTCTGTTGTATACCTATCCTTGGCCACCTACATGTGCTTGTTAGCAAGAAGATCTGTAATGCACGGAACATGGGACTGCCTCGCTATCCTACTCTGTCCCATCACACCCAGAAGCGGAGAAGGCAGATGGACAATATTAGATGCTTTCACATGATCTGAAATATAGTAGAAATTAGGGGGAGGCACCTCATAATCAGGACTTGGTAGCTTCTGTAGAGGCTGAACTGGGAAAGGACTAAACTGTGATCACAGGGATCATCTCCAAATCCCAGGAGAGCTCTGAAGGCCATGAGGGAACTTGTGTTTGCCCCCAGGGCTTCTGGGTGCAGTTTTCTTGCATCCCCATGCCACAGGGCCATCTCACTGCAGTGACGGAGCATCTCTGAGGCTGGTGGGTGCCGTGCTTATGCCTCCCCACCCCTTGTCCTCCTGACTCATCCAGCCCCAACCAGCTCTTGGCAGTGTTATTGTCATAGCATCAGAGAGCTGTTGGCCAAGGAGCCAGCTGGACCTCATTACTGGCACTGCTGGACCCAAGTTCTTCCTGCTGGGGCTGCTGGAAGTTTCCAGTCAGGACCTCAGGTTGAAGGGATGGCACAGAGCCACCATCTTGACAACTGTCCGCGGAAATAGCCATTTCCCTTCTGGAGTCAAAGCCACCTTCCCCTCAGGCCTCTCTGTGGGAAGCGGGACGGCCATTAACAAGTCCAGCTGAGCAGCCACATGGCTCTGCACTTGTCTGAACCTCCTGAAGGTCACGGCTCTGCAAAAGGACAGGGAGAAACCTGTGGGCCTCAGACCCTCTTATGCACTAGAAAACTACTTTGCATCATTACTGGGAAAAGATGCACACAGACGACCACCACGACTCTCCCTGCTGCTCAGGATGATACTCTGTATGATGCTGTGCGTTAACTCATCACTGGAGGGAAGGACATGAGCAGTGATGAAGCTACTGTTGTGTGAACTGTGATCTCCACACGCAGGTGAAGGCCAGTATGTGAAGAGGGCCAAACACCATGAGACGTTGCCTAAAATAGCCTCTTTCAGAAGTCAATGCTGTCTCACAGCTTGAAAGAGATCATGATGTGCAAGCCCAGAACGTGTCAGGTTTTTCATATCGGGCCATTTGTAGCTTTCCTCCTGCGTTTCACACTTCCATCTGCTACTGCTGGGTTGGCTGCCAAAGACTACCTCTGTGTCTTTACAGCCTAAAGACCTGCTCCTGGGAGTAGCCACAGCAGAAGGACACTGCCAAGACTTGAAGAAGGGTATAACATGGAGCTAGGCTGGTGGGGAGAGCAGGAGCCCAGAGCTCCCTTGCAAGGAGGGTTGAAAGACCACAAAGTTTTCAGCCGTCAGAGAACACAATCATTTAAGTGCAATTGGCAAGAGAGACAGATCTGGAGAAATCCCGGAGGAGCTCAGTCAGAAACCCAGTGATATTTTAAGACCATATTTGATGTGTCAGAGCACAGGTAACAGGCACTGTTCTTATGGAGATGAGGCTGTGTGCTGGTGACTAAGTCCACCAGGTGTGAAGCTAAATCAGACACTGCTCAGGACCTGTGTCCCATTTAATTACCATCTTGAGGAACAGGTTGGGCCTGGATCCAGGAAACCTGGTGGACAGGAAACAGGAGATCTGAGTCCTGCTCCCACCTCTGCCACCGAACTAGGAGGCGAATGTGGGCAACTCTGTTCCCCATGCTCCCTCCCCTCTGCAACATGTCTTGGCTATTTAGATCAGCTCATTGGCCCAGGAAATTTTAGCACTGTGCATGTTTGTGCAGCATCCATCACCAAACTGAGAATGTTTTAATTTCTTTTTTGCAACGGCAAAGTCCTCCTAAAAACACTTTGGAAGTTGCTCTGGGAACAGCATCCAATTACAGAAATAAAGGGGGATGACATCTGCCGCCAATTCCCTAGGGGAGAGGATGGTGGAAGGATGGCAGCTACTGTCATCTCTGAGGATACAAGGGGAGATGATGTCCCTTCTTTCTAGAGCTGCTATTTCTGCTGCAAGGCATGGGCTGACCCTGCTGTCAGCTCCAACACTGCACAGGAGGAGGGGACGTATTCTTATGTCTGGGCAGGAATTGCGAAGGTTTCTTGGTGCTGAGCTGCCGTCCCTTCCCAGCAGACCTGGCTTGTCACCTTAGATTCACTCCAATGTCACTCATTTAACTGAAGTGACTCCACTCCCCCCAACACGCGGGACTGGAAGGACAGATCTTGCTGATGAAGCCAGCATATCTGCTAGCAGGGATGACAGCCAGCAACAAACCAAGGGTATCTTTGCTCAGCACCATTTCTGAAGGGCACAGCTTGGATGCATGCACAGACCAAGCCAGCTGAGAACCTTTTTCACAAGAAGGCTTCATTTTCCTTTGGCAAGTCAGGACCACATATCCAAGGAAGTGACCTATATCTGAGGATGCTCCTTTGAGAAAGCTCCAGCAGCATTAGTCTGGCGAGCTGGTTCCTGGCAAGGGGCAAAGAAGATGTACCAGCATATGTTCCCAAGAGGGTTTCAAGGCACCATGCTTGGCTGGCCCTTGTTCCTTGTCTGTCTGTCTCCCCTTACCTTGTCTGCTGCACACTGGCATTGTGGTGACTCATTCATGCCTGCTGACTCCCTGCAGTAATTACCAGCGGAGCTTTCTGTCGTCACAGCTCTTAAGGTGGGCTCATGCTGTGATAAATAAGCTGCTTAGCAGCATGGAAAGAAATGGTATTTAAAGTTTAATATCTTTTTTTAGCCCCTTTTCAAAAGATGCTGATTTTGTGATCTGTTTGGGAAGATGCAGTAGGCTTTGTTTCTTTCGTTCTGCAGTGGGGAGGGGCACAAAGAGAGGAAGGAGAAATGGGTGTGCGCCTGTACATGTGGCATGACAGAGCCAGGCTGCCTCCCTTCCCTCTCACCTCCCTAAGCTTCACAAATGTGACTGACACCCTAATTATACAGTTTAATTCAGGCTGGCAGCTTAACTTGGTGTTGTGGCTCTGGATATATCAGTGCTTTGCACCCATGCCCCATTTGGTTCCTTCCTCAGCAATAGAAAAAAAACTATACGACCTGGCAGCAGTAGGCAAAGATTGCTGTCCACATTCCCAGGGGACCCTCTGGTCCCTGCTGTGGGCTTACGTGGTCTGTGGGTCTCAGCTTTCTGGACTGACCATCCTAAGGGCCAGAGCAATACGTGGGGGAGCTCATGCAGGAGTGTGACAGCTCAGCTTTGTGCAGCTCTTGAGACTTTTCTCCATAACCCTTCTCGAAGCTCAGCGTTTACCTTTCCACCCCTAAATCTTGCAGGAAGGGGGAAAAAAATAAACTAAGCTCCTCTCTTTCTCAGCCATGCAATCACAAAGCTTAGCCCTCCCATGACACTTTCTGTCCAAGTGCTACAAGCAAGGATTGCAGCTCACTATGGAGTTTAGCCAACACTTTGGTTTCTCCCAGCCTTCAAGAGGGGGGTTTAAATAATTTCATGTTAAATCTCCTGATACCTCCCCCCATGCATTGGGAAGACTGTCCGCTGCCTTACACTTCTGATGGGGAACCTGAGACATGGGGAGGGGTGGTGGTGCAGCCCTTCGCCGAAAGGAGGTTTAAATCATCAGCAGAGCAGCAAAGGGACACCTGGACCTTCCTCAAGCCAAGTCCTTTTGCTTTAATCACTAGGCAATATTGGACCTTTTGGGGTGGGGAACATCTATCCTAAACCAGGGTGGTTGAGATTCAAAGGCAGTAGGGAAAAATTTTCAAGCCATGCGACAATGTTTTCTCCCTGATTCAGTCACTCGAGGGAGATTTAAGGAAGGCACTGCTGGCCAGCGGGCATGCAGGGACAAGGAGGCTGTGGTGGGCACAACTCAAAGTCCCTTGTGCCTGGCGAGATGGCAGCCAGCATTAAGCAAAAGGGGTTGCTGCTGTTGCTGTGAATTATGCGTTCAGATTTCATGCCTCCAGAAAAGCTGGCAGACTCCAAACAAGCTCTCTGAATTCAAAGCCCCATGCATCAAGTTACCAGGAACATGTGAGTGATTCCAAAGGCTTGTACTGCTTTGAGTAACAATTTATAACAACAAAAGCCTCATTTAAGACAGGGACCCCTGTGGGAATGTTCCTATTCATTTCTCTCTTCTGTGGGTAATTGCAGAAAGATGACATTTAAGTTGTTTTACAAAAGTGGCAAGGAAAAAAAATGAAAAAGGGGAAAAAACAGAGAGAAAGATGGTATGGTTGGATAGGGTGAAGGAGTCTGGCTAAGATTCCCAGAGGCCAGGGAGTTTACAAATAAGTGGAGAAAGGTTTGTCCTGAATAGCAATCTCAACTCACAGCATGGTGACATCAGCTACGTGTACTCAGGACAGTGGAAATGAGGCGTGGAGGTAGAAAAACAACACTGGGCAAGGGAGCACAGCTCATCCCTTGGGTTGATGGGCAGATATAAAGTGTGAGTGGGTGACAGACCCCAGATACCACTGCCCAGGTACCAGTAGAGGATTGTGATATGGCCATGAACAGGAGAGCCCTGGCTGCCTGAATACCTCAGGGCTGGGAGCAGACTGTCCAACCCCTGGATGCAAGTAGCCAAAGAAGCAAAGGGGTGTATGATCAGTGACAGGGAACTTCAAACCTCTTCCAGCATCCTGATGTAGAATGAAGAAGACCAAGACCCAAAGGTTGGTAGAAACCCCCTCTGTCTACACCAGAGAAATCCCTCTGGAATGAAGAGCTACATTCCCCCTAGCTTGTATGAAGGTGATGAACCCTCTTCTGTTCTGCAGATTTTCAGAGATTTACTACCTATTAGAGGAGTTTAAATGCATTCAGTGTAATTAAACCCAGGGGGAAACACAAGCCTTTAATATCTCATGATTTCCAAAATATAAAAAAAATACATCTTTCCTTGCTACTCTACAGTACTCCTGCCCGTGGTGACAGGTTTGAGGAACCCAGAGCTGGGACTGGCTTAATCCACTGAGCCGAGCAGCTGCACGTGTGCATGTGTGTGTATGTGTGTGTCTGTGTTTGTGTGTGCAAAATCATTTTAATGATCCATAGCGGAAGGGCAAGTGGGTGAGGAAGGGGGGTGCCAACTGGGGCATGCTCCTGCAATGCAGGGATAATTGGCCCTGCAATGGTAATGGCAAGCTGCTGTCAGCCGCTAACAAAGTGTGCGAGAGATGAAGTGACACCCTGACAGGTCCTGCTGATGTCCTGGCCTGCCCTGCCTCTGCCAAACAAGTGATTACAGCCTTTCTGCTGACATTCAGGAAGCTAAATTGGAGGTAATGACTCTCCTGAGGGGCCTGGAATAGGTATGGTAAGAGGGAGCCTCACAGCTTTGCACCTCACCTGGGACATCTTCTTTTTTCCTCACTCTTCCCAACAAGCCCACAAGCTTTTCCCTTAAGAGTACACACGTAGATGTGCTGAGGTTATGCCCTCCCAGTTTCCCTTCCCCAATACAGGTCTGTGGCAATTCACCCATGCCAGCTCTCACCACCCAATGAATCCTGGGCACAGAAATGGGATAGAGGTGATGACCCTTCAACATCATCTGGGAGTGAATTCACCCAGTCTTTGGTTTTCCTTTTCTTCCTATGCTACATCTCAAACTCCCTTTCACACTCTACTTGCTTGATCTCCAAGTATTTGCAACTTTCCCTCCTATACCGAAGTAAGGGGCCCATGTTAGGCACATGCAGAAAAGACCGCAAAAGGACAATATAAAGCACTTGTGTAGCTCCTACTACAGCAGTCTGGTTAACTCCAGTTCTGCCTTAAAGCTGAATCTTACATCACCGATGATGCATTGCCATACATGAACAAAATGATGAAAATCTCTGTAGGTATCTAGCAGGCTGCATTCCTGCTGAAATGATTCAGTGCAGCTGGAATATTATGTCACCGACGGCGGTGTGCTCTAATCTAAATCCAGACAGGTTGTTGGGAAATTCTCAGGTCTTCCGTTTTTCAGTAAAGTCACATTGTTATCACAGCTTATGGCTTAAACTTACATTGTAATGGCCATACAAGGAATTGCATTCATTATGACTGGCAGGAAGTAAGAGAAAGGGAGAGGGAGAGAAAAAATTAAACTTGTTGGCTGGAAAGCATCTACTAGAGCATACAACAGCTCTACCTCCTCGTGATATTCAAGTTCATCATATCTAAATAAATATGCTTGGAAATTGTCCATCACAAGGGAAAACAGTCATCTCAAGGGTACTGTTGAAAGCATATGTCAAAGGTAACACCATGGGCATGTAAATTGATTCAGAGTACTTAATTGGCACTGTTTTCTTTAGTACATTGATGTCATTCCAGAACAATCCCAACCCCCAGCACACTAACGTCAGGTCATATTCTGAGCCCATTTACTTCACAAGGTTATTTCCTTTGACTCCAATGGATTAACCAGTCCTACACTGCAGTAGAGAGAGGTCAGATGTAGATCTCTTCCACTTATGTTGAATTTAATTGATTTTTTGTATCTGTTTAAAAAACCTTTTAAAATAGAACATAATGGAAAATAAGTTTTCGTCACTCTAACCCTCTCAAACACAGCACAGAACCCACTGTGCCAGGTGGTGTACGCACAGTGACAGAACAAAAACTTCCTGATTCATGGGCAATATACCCCAAAGAGGGAACAGCTTTCTCTCCTAAATGAGTCAGAGAGCTATTTTACTCCCTGAAAACACAGCCTTTCAACAAGCTCAGTTGCTTTCCTGGATAATCCCTCATCTTTTCTAATCCTTCCTGAAGATCTCTTAGCTCAATGACTAGCAGTACTTAGAAACCCTTTCTCTTTCTTTAGGTAATTGCCCTCTTTGGATACTACTGATCCACAGACTGATAAACATCCTGAGACAAAGCCCTACCCCTGCCACCCCAACACAGAGTCCATCATCCAGTGACCCAGTCCTGCTCTCCTCTCAGTTATTACCCCAGCTAGTGCCAGCTGCTCATCATCAGCAAGGCCTCTTAAACCAGGTGGTTCAAATTTGTCAGACCCTTCTTGACTCCATTAACGCTTTGTTTGCCACTAAATTTTGGGAAGGTAAAAGAAGTTACTGCAGTCACTGCAAGGAATTTTGCCATGATTATTTGCCATTATAAACCTCTTTGGGGCACTGGTTTCTTTTCAGCTTGAACAGCAATGTGCTTAGAAATGGTATGTATATGCATTTTCTCATGTGAGCAGTCCTTCGGCTTAGTCCTTTAGAGTTCAGTGAAGTGACCACCACAGCAAGTTGCCGTTGCACAGGCACCATGTGGTTACCACTTCCAGTGGTAAAACTTGCTAAGAGCCATAGCCAAGTCCTCAACTCCTGCAGGGTTTTCAGGTGCTGTTTTCCCATCAGTGCAGCTGACAGAAACTGAGCTCAGTTCTGCTCTGAGTTCCCCATCTGAATGTTTTTATTTTGCTGTGGCAGCTAAAGGACCCAACTGAGAGCAGGCTCCATTTTGTGCTTCATGATGCACAAAGATAGTAAAAGATAGTAAGGGCTTCCTTTGCCCCGAGAGCTTGCAGTTCACAGCCAACAATTCTCCATGTCACACTGTGTGGCATGATGACCTGCTCTTTCTTTTTCATGACAGTCTAGCCATTGGTGTCACCTCATTTCTATCTGCCCAAATATCTGAAGTGCTATGAAATCGTGGCTGCTTAAGGATTTGCTCAGTTGGCAAGTTCACATCCATGGCTTTCCAAAGGCTCTGCCTCAGAGCCATTGCCAGGAAAGAAGACTTTCATAAGTTAATTTTGGGAACTTCTGTTCTGTGTTGTTGCCATAGAAAGAGGTCTCTGAAGGAACCTAAGTGTCCAAAGCGATTGCAGTGCTGATATCGGCATATGCCCTCGAAAGCCGTAAACATTTATGTTGTGTTGCCACTGTAGACCAATTTTTCTCTGGTGAAAGGAATTTATATTCTATAGAAATAGCCATTAATAGTCAACAGACTATTGAGACCGTTGGGATGAACCCCCAAATTGAAGTCCTGGCTTGGAGCATGGATTTGAAACTGCATCTCCTACCTCTCTAGCTTAAACGTTTCTGGCAATCAGCATCTGTTTCTGACCAGAAATTCCACCTTGCACAAAAACTTTAGTTAAATGACATATTTAAATGAAAAGACTGAGATTAAACAAATGCCTATTTTGAATGAAAAGCAGGTTTGGTCCAGCTGCACTGGCCTCTTCAAGCAGCTTGTGGTTCCTCTGTAAGAGTATTGCCGGTGGCCCGTGAAGGACTTTGGACAAGTCTTCCCTCATTGTCACGCATCGATCTCACGCATCGCAAATCCAGCCAGTGGCTGAGGAGTGGGTATCTCTGCTAATTGGTTACATCTGCCTCTAACGCCTGGCTACCAGCTGGCAGAGGTGATGGCGTTTGCAATGCCGCCTTGGCAGGGAAGCTCTATGACTGCCATCTGTTGGCTTCCAGAGTCACATTTCCTAGACAAACATGGCCTCCCCATGGGAAATGTGACTTCTCATCTGTGACGGGTGGAATGTAAAAGGCCCCTCCAGCTTTCGTGGGATCCTCAGGAACCCGCTGGGCCATTACCAAATGTGAAGCTGTTATTTTATAATGGACGTAATCCTTCTCCTTCCTGCATCTCATGTAAGAAGAACATACTCCATTTCCAAAGAATCCATAAGGAATTCTACCTTGCCACCAAAGATTTCTGCATTCGAACTGAATCAGAAAAGAAATGAAGTTTTCCTGTTTTGTTTTTCCCTTTGGTGATGCCGAATATTTAATCACAGCTGCACAAGGATGTGAATTTCTCTTTGGATTCCTCCCTGAGCTGCAGTGGCTGATCCTGGCTCAGGAACAGATCTTGGGCTGGTCCCAATGGACTCTCTTGTTTTTTCCAGCCTTGGATGTTCTTGTAAGTTTGCTGAAAGGCCTTCAGGTACTCAGAAGAAAAACTTCTGCGCAGATGTATGTACGTGTGTATGGGCAAAATAGATATACATTCCCAGAGGCTTTATAATAATGTTTTTGTAATCGAAATTTCTTATTGAAGAGGAAATTTAATAAACTATGAGTTTTGTTCTGAACTGTTGTCAGGGAAAGCTGTTTGGGTTCCCTGGGTGCAAAAGAATATCTGGAGTTACATCAGGAATTTCTAGCAATTTTATATGTGTCCACTGAAATCCACAAAAGTCAGTCAGATCTTTCCATGGAGTTCTTCTAACAAATGAATAGCTGATGATTATGGTATTTGCCCCAGAAGGTTTGTTATTTCTTCTAAAATTTGAATAGAGGAGTTCAAAACTTTAGAAGATGGGTATCATCCAGAGGAATCTGCATTGTCTATGCTGACATAACCATTTCTGACAGGTTGATTAATAAATATAACGCCAGTACTCATGGCAACAGGATCACACAGGAACAAGTACATCAGTTAATAAATAATGCTGGTCATAGCTTCTCTCTTAAAAAAAGTTAATATTCAACCTTTTTAAAAAACAATTATTTGGGAAAGATTACTTTAAAAAAACAGCACCTGCCTGACTGAAGAATCTTAACCGAAGTAAGGCTTATTGTCTTCCTTTCTTTCTTATATTTAAAAATACCTTGACAATTTCAAAACAACAAAAAATATTTCTTATGTAAGACTGTAAAATGGACGTTCCTTAAAAGGCTCTGGCTACTCTGTGGGCTTAAACACATTCCCAAGGGCCAGAAAACTCTGGGGGTCTCAGATCAAATACTAAAGTGGATACGCTGGACAAAGCATCCGGAGCGTTTCCTCTGAACCATCAACTCCCCCAGGGCTGATGGATTCGTGTGTTGACTTCTCATAATGGAGCCTTCCAGCCTCTTTTTCCAGGACAGGCTGCCTGTGTAACTGAAGAACCAGGAATTGCTGTTACCAGGAACCTGGCTTCAGCGCCCCAGGGCTAAACAAGCTCAGATCTGTGTTTTACCAGTCCAAAGAGACATTTCATGAGTTTCAACCAGCATCACAAATATGCTGGATAGGAAATATGATCTAGGCTGCCCCAGTCGTCAACACAGAGAGTCTGAGTGCTGCACTAGAGCGGGCAAGCCTTTGAGTTATATGAAAAACAAATATAGAAAAGGTATGGTTTTTTCTGTGTTTTTTTTTTCTCTTACTATTCTTCCAAAAATTAAACATTAGGGGTTGGGCTCATTAAGAAGTATGGGACTGTTTGTTGTAAGCAATTTCATTAAGACACCAGGCTCTGAATCAACAAGTTACTTAACATTTTGACCACTTAATTATATGCACAAATGAAAATCCTGTTGACTCCAGCATGTGCTTAATGCTCCGTTGAACCAGAGCCTTAGTCCAGTTAGCAAACTTGTCATGAACTGATCCTGATTTATACGAATGGGTTTATCATTTGTAAGTATTCACCAAATAGGTTGGACAAATAATTTTTCAACCTATCGGCTTTTACTGTTTGCTTTAGACTGTTTGCTAGTAATTCATTATTCATTATGGTTGGTCAAGTGCAACACATGATGCTTCTGAACAGGAAAGGTGGGGGGGTAAAAAGGAAAAGATTAATGAATAATGAATAACATACTTCCTGGTACGAATCTTCATGCTGAAGTGAGTGAAACATTAAAAATTTGCAAACATTTTAATAAATTCTCTGTTGTTGCCTGGGTACTCGAGAAAATAAATAATATGACTTCAAGAATCATTGTTAACCAGTAGGGCATTTTAATACGCTTAGGGTAGATACTCAAAGGCAGTACAGTGCCAAAAAGTGCCAGTGGACACCCACTAAGACTTTCAAAGGTGCTTAAGCCGGCAGCATGCCTAGGGTGCATCACAAGCAGATACTCTCGGGCATCTGAAATTCCCACGTAGTCCTTATCTGCATCCTTTGAAAATCAGCTCAACCCCACCCAGTGATCTCAGCACGAGGCCACAAAAGCATCCCCTGAAATCTTTACTTATGAAACAAGAAGCTTATCACATGTTTGACGTGAAGCACACGCTTGAATCTTGCCGGAGGTTGAAGTTATACTAAGAATATGTATGTGAGTCCGCCAAGGGGAGAAAAAGGCAAGGAAGACAGAGAAGATGCTGTGATGCCTCCTGGGTTGCTCAGTCATCTGCAGGTCAAAGAAGTGACTCCTTCAAGAAGTCAGTGGAGGAATAGACCTGGTTGGGCACAAAGGTTTTATTTGTTTGTTTTCCAATGGGAAGCAATAATATTTTATTTAAAAAAAAAAGTGAACACCAAGTTGTTTTGTCTTTTCAGCTGAAAAGCTTTCGATTTGAACAAGCTAACAATTAATATAGAAATCACTATTTTCTATAGAAAACATGGAAATACATTCAGCTGAAAACGCCATTTGTATTTACTGAAAAAACCCTTTCACTGAATCTTCTGGAGAAGGTTGGGTAGATTTTGTTGCTAGGATTTTGCACTCAGGGAGGTGAAATCAAATGAAACTGAGGGCACTGTGCTTTGGGTTTAGCTAGCAAAGCACAGCTGAGTCATTTCCATTTGGAAAAAAACAACCCCCCATCCTTCTCTCTGTAAAACTTTCTACGTCTCACTGGCCATAAGATATTTTCTCTCCTTTGCACACAGAGGTGTTTTGAGCAGAGCTTGTCCCAGGCTGCGCAGGGGCATTTGCCTCCTGCCCCGCTGCCTCCTGTCTCACGCTGTCCGCCGGGTGTGAGAACCAAGTGTCAGAACTGATCGATTTATGAGCTCGCCACCAGCCACAGTGCCCCACTCATTAGAAACAATTTGCATGCTGAACATCAGTATGACAGCCCTAGCGAGGGATTTGTTTAGCTAATTTAGAGTAATGGAGAAGATAAATTAATCACTTTAACACTGATGCTCCCTGGCACGGCAAGGCTGGTAGTCATCCCCCCCCATCTGTCAGCAAGGCACCCCCAATTCTCCCCCTATTTCCATGCGTGTTTGCCCCCAACCAGACAGTTCAGGGATATAATAACAGGCCTGGAGTACCAGGCCAGAAGTTGTCAGCATGGAGAAGAAACAAGGCAGCTACCGAGTGCTTACAGCAAGGTTAAAGCAAACAGGATTATCTGTTCAAAGCACTCGAGAGTGCTGATGCTCTCAAAACAAAGGACAGGGGCAGGAGCCTCAGCCATCTAGCTGTGCTCAGCTGTCCCCAGCCTGCTCTGCCTCAGCTGGGGAGAAACTCGATCGCGAGCTATCGCTTCATTAATGATTGATTAAGGGAATAGTGCTGGGGTGGAGGAATCCTGCATGTGGTGACCACCGCTCCTCTCCAGGTGTTTCACTCCCCTGGGAAGCGGAGGGCTGTGAGGTGAGGGCTCTAAGACGACAGTGCCCAGCGCTAGGTCGACAAGAGCTGGGCTCAGGGGTCTGGAGGAGAAAGTCTCACTTAGGAAGAAAGTCGGAAATCAGTTCATTTTCAGCTCTTTTTTTTGTTTGTTTTTTAGTGTCTTTCAACATAAACCTTTTGGTTTACATACTCAACTATAGAAAAAATTATCTATATTAAAATATTCTGCTCAGCTAAGTACTGAAAACATTCCCTTTATCAGAAAAAACCCATGACCCTTTAAAATCTTTCCTATGTGTTTTGCCACTCCCAGGTATATTTAGCATGCTTTAGGCATATACCCTTTCCAAATAAATAAAGATATAAGTTCATGACAGCTGTGACATGAATAGAATCCATATTGTGAACTCAAACAGATATCATTATAAAGCGTTGTTTGTTTAACATTTATGATCACTCTACTCTCAGATGTTGTCATGCGTGGCAGTCTGTATTCTTTCTCCCACACTGTTGTTTACAAGTCTAACGTGAGTATTGTTCCCTGGTTAGACCTCCTCAGCATATTTAATTCCCCCTGTATTGTTCCCTAGTCCTCCTCTAATGCCTGGAAGAGGTAGGACTGTTTTCACGTGGAGGTGGTTGTCTCCCATTTCTCTGTTGCAAGTGTGCCCAGAAGAAAGTTTTTCTGACCTTCACTATCAACCCAGATCATGGGTGCAGGCTGTTTTCTGTGGAGTTCCTCTGATGTAGGACTTCCAGTCACTGGAAAGCATTAGAAACCCACATATCATCATTTATAGGTGCAATCCAAAACTCATCTCCTTTTATAGGCCCTACCTTAATAATTGTGGCTGCAGAATGGCCACTGGTATTATTCCCAGAATAAGAACTACTGAACTTAAACAAGTGTAATGCAATAAGGGAGAGATGGAAGTACCAAAGCTTTTATGTACAGAAATGATGCCAGATTGTAAAAATGTGAATGCTGTAAGATAATGTCTTTAATTATATACATAGAAAGAAGGTTTTCAGCAGCAGATGTCTAAAGATAGACTCTCAAAGCACAGACCTGTCAGTGAACTCTATGGAAAAAAAATGGAGAAGATATTTAGATATGGACTGACAGGGATCGTTTCAGTTTTCCTTAGATGAATGTGTGTGCATGTGTGTGAGTGTAAATCCAGAACAGGGCACTTAATTGCAATCATTATAATTGATAGGAAGATTTAAAAGAAAGATTTTGTATAAGAAATAAGAGCAGGAGTAATGGACCATGAATGATGCACAGTGGTAATCCTGAACTCATTGCTCTGGCCTTTGAATTGCAGAGTGACAAGGGCACCCCACAGAGCTCGGAGGAGACCTACGCCAAGTGCTGCACCATCTGGATACGGCCCTGAGCAGAGCAGGTAAGGGCTATTCCACCACTTGTCCTAGAGGCTGGTTTCATTTAACAGTATTTGCCCTTCGCAGTGCAGATGTAGCAATAGCTGTAGGGGACCTTATGGCATCGGCTATTGTGGGTCTATTGTCAGAAGATGTTAGGGGATGACTAGCAGGGAATCACTGAGGATTTTCTGATGATGAGGCTAGGACATATAAAAGCATCTTTAGCTAATGAGTGTGTCCTAGTTGTCTGTCTTGAGGTATATGATGAAATTCCTTTGACATGGATATGAAAAGACAGATCCTAACAGAGGCCACGCTGATCCCATGGCTCATGGTCCTCAGGGCTGGTCAGGTCTGGGGCTCCCACACCTCCAGGAGAAGCCAGCTGAGATGCTCATCAGTGGCTCTCAACACACGTCCCACTGAAAAATAAAATTTTAAAAAAGCGCCAATTACATCCCTGGATTCCTTTTTCTTGATTTCATCAGGATTTCTATCACAGCCAAACAAAGGTATTTTTGTCCAAGGCTTTTCAGTAATTGGAGGTGTGTGGGGAGTTTCACCCAGCTCTTAAATCAGAACAATTGCCATATTTTTAAAAGATTATCCTAATGTTGAGCTTTCTTTTTTTAATGTTTTATAATAAAGTCCCAGAAATAAAGGCTACAATGTAGTTGCAATAGAATTTACATTAGCATATTTGGAGAGTTTTTTGATCATTTTTGCATGCATTAGAATGAAATATTCTGTAAAAATTAAACATTATATGCAAATGAGTGCAACAAACCTACATTTTGAATAATAATAATTCATTATCCCCCTATAATAGATGTAAGTGGCTTCCTCTTTTTTTAAAAAAAAAAAAAAAAAAGGAAATGCACTGTAGACATTAATTCAGCACAGCAGAAGTTTACAGAGGAGATCTACTGAAATTATAATAGAACACATTCCTTGTTTGCATAAATCCCAGAATCCCACCTGCCAAAACCCTCCAGCTATTAATAGGTGATATGAATGTCACTCGATGCTCATTTATAATATTGTCGCTGTGATATAATGCATATTTAGGGCAGATTTTAAGAATCATTGTAATTAACAAAGCACACCATTACCAGCAAGTGTTTATTTGTGTTATAGGATAAAGATGTTGCATTTGAAAACAATTATAACTCTAGAGGTGTCGAATTACCCCCTTTGGAAGTGTTGCCTTCTTTTAGTGAGTGCAGTAGATTTCCACAGGCTAGCTGCATGTAAAAAAATGATTTAAAGTAATGGCAGGTCTGTGTACCTGCGATGTTAATAATAACTCATGTGCCAGGCCATGTCTCTATGACATGTATTTATTCTTCACCCCAGGGCTGTCTATGTTCGAAACGTTTTTTCTCCCCTCATAGTTCCTTATGGGGAAACTGAGTTACCGATCTGTGAGACTAGGCTCTTTGAAATAGCTTAACAGAGTCAAATGCACATTTACAGGTGGAGTTACTGTGTGCTCTTCTGTTTTCACCATTTTGAGTCCTGTTATAATAAGGTAGATATATCCAGGACAGAGTGTGACTTGGTGTATTGGGTTATATTTTCTCTCCCCTGCCCTGATGAGGAGGGGGGAAGTAATAGAGCGGCTTGGTGGGCACCTGGTGTCCAGCCAGGGTCAACCCACCACACTTGGTCAAAACTTTCTGGAAGCAAAATGGCTTTCTGGTAGAAATTACACAGAAAGATTGCATTGACGGTTGGACTTGATGATCTTAGAGGTCTTTTCCAACCTTAATGATTCTATGATTCTATGATTCATTGCTCAGGTTGATAATTCCTTCCATAGTAATTCTCCGGCTTATTCTAGCATGAATAAGGCCTCGCTAAATGCTTCGTGATTTGGCCAAATACAAGTTTCTTAAAATTTAATCACCCACACCCTGCATCAGAGCCGTGGCAGCCAACCACCAACCAGAGCTGCTGGCTGATGAAGAGTTTCCTGCAGTTTCTGCATCCCTAGACAGAGGCAGTGATCCCTCAAGAGCTCTGCCTGGCTAGGGAGGTGGTGGGAGGCAATGGGAGGCAGAACGAGAAGGAAAGAAATGCTCTCAAACACAAGAAAGGCACCATGCTTTCGGCTCGGTGCTTGCCAGCAAGCCTGCCTGCCTGGGGCTTGCACTAACCTCTGTGCGTGTGTGTGTTTGTGTGCAGAGGGTGGATTTCATGAACTGACTCTGGGCTTCCTGAAAATTGCTTTAGAAGGATAAATCACCATGAATCTCCATGCTCAGCCTTGCTGTACGGTCTTTCTCCTTGAATCCACTAGGGTTTTTACCCTCCGTTTACATACGTCTCGCTCAGCAGATGGTACCAGGACAGAGAGCTTCCTCGGGGCGCCAGCTGTCCCCTCCGCCAGGGGCTCTAATGAAGGACCGTAAGCCCATCGGGGACTGCACACAGTCCCTCCTTGCTGCTGAATTAAGCTCCTCTGCTGGTATAGATGTTGTCATATGTCCCACCTTGGGGAACAGTCCCCATGCCCTGGCTGAGAAGTGCTAGAATAAAATCTATTCCAGCAATAGCAGAGTTATAGGTAAAGAGGAGGCAAAATTCTCATGTCTTTTATGCGAGTGGATTTATTCATTCAAATTTGAATTTTTAATGCAAATCTCTTTAAAATTTCAGTTTTTCGAACATTTCTACCTCTTCCTTTATAAAACCGGTTATATCCCGCCTACAGTGCAGGGTTGATTGAGGCAGACGTGGCCATAGATTTAGTAGTCTCCAGATTCTGCTTAGGATAGATTTCAGTTTAGATTTCAACTAACTGAAAGAAAACACTCTGGCCTTTCCCCACCCTCTTTTTCTCTCTTTCTTTCTCTCTTCTGAAATATTTCAACAACACTGAAAAATAATCTTCAGCACTTTCCACAGGGGAAAAAAGAAAAAAAGCAACATTTTTTTGTCAGAAAAACTTAACCAAATTTGATAGAGATACATCTGTTCAGAGACTCCGGGGAAAAAAAAGAAAAAGACAAATGGAAACTCTCCCAGTGCTTGCCTGAGCACTGCTGAGAACAGAGACTTGTTGATCCTCAGGCTTTCTGGTTGCCTGAGGAAAAGAAATAATTAAAAACATTAAGTGAATGAAGCACTCTCTGAAGAAGAGAGCCAATCTCTTTAGCTGAAACCCCATCTTGTCTTTTAAAGACCTTCAGATGGCAATCAGCTGACCGGCTCCCACACTCAGGCCACTGTACAGACCCTTCCAGCAGCAGCGTGTTTCACCACCGCAATTATTTTGCAGTCCCTGCTCCTCCTGCGGCCTGTTTTTATGTGTCACCCTCAGCTCAGGAAGAGCAGCGTATTATATGAGACCAGCAGTTTGATATGATCAAATCCATCTCAGTTTATGCTCTTTCTCGGCTCAGCTGTGGCAATCCTTTGTAACGGATGTTACGAGTCGCAATCATTGGAAAGTCACCCTGGGTCATACGTGGGTTCAGATGCACTTTATCAGATTGATGCCACTCCTTTCCTTGCCACATCCTCTAGCAGTTTTCTTGTTTTGATGCCTTCATCTAAGTTCCCCACTGGAGATCACCCACCCCCGGAAGGGCTGGAGGGAAAATATCCCTCTGTAAGAGTGATCAGAGTGCAATAGCAGAAGAGAAGCCTTTGAGCTTTCTGTGTTTTCGATGAAGCGGCTTATGAAGCAATCACCGCGCTTTAGCCTTGTGCCTGCCCTGGTGTCCTGCAGGCTCCCCCTCCTGACTCCCAGGCATGACTTTGAAAAAAAGAAAATTAAATTTAAAAAAAAGAAGAAGAAAGAAAGAAAACAGCAAAACAGACTATCCCCTAGAGAACTGCTGTCTGACTTGGCCAGGAATTAAGCACGCAGGCTGCAAGGGGCAAGTACAACTCCTGTAGAGCAGCAATGCTTTGCAGGGCAGGTATTTTCCTATCGCAGGTATTTTGCTGCTCGTGGGCAGCTTCAAAAACTGAAGGCAGGGCCTCAGGGCTGGCTCTTTCTCCCCGTGGCAGCTTTCCCCACCCTGGGGTGCTGTGTCACTGCTCCTGCTCAGTCTAGACAGATGTGGCATTGCAGCGAGCAGGTGTCAGCATTTCCCTTGTCAAACTGCGTGGCTGGCTGCACGCAACGCAGGCAGCGACGGCAACGGCAAAGCAGATCCCAGCAGGCTTCTGCAAGTGCGTTCCTGTGCCTGCCTTGTGCCTTCCTCTATCACATGCAAAAAATGCAGATGCTAGGCTATAGATCTGCCAGCCCGTGCACACACGCACTCCCCAGAAATACGCAACCACCCCTCACAGCTACAGCTTCACGGGCAAGTAGAAATCCAGCCTGCACACACCTATAGACCCAGGCACACACGTGTGGCAAACCCAAGCGAAATGCCAACGTGCAGCCACCCACAGACACTTCGCGCTTCCCCTGCTGCACTGAGGTTCCTATTGCACGCAAACCGCACACAGCTGCCTATAAATAAACACACCAACACAGCACCAGCCTCAATGTCAGCTCCCCTCAGCCTTTTGGTTTAAATATAGGCATGGGCTCTGCTCCAGGAGGAGGTACAAGTGGTTTCAGACTCAAACAAATTGTTATGAATCCCATTTGCAGTGTGAATGTGCTTAGTGGATGTTTCTTTCTCTAATGAGACCAAAATAGCAATTAACAGGAGTCCTAATGTTACAATTCCTGAGAAATATACACATATATCTTTTTATCCTTAAGATTCTTCTCATCTGGCTTCAAATGCAGAAGCCATCTTGTCTAAACATGTATGACACACATCACACCTATATCTGCATCTTTCTATTTCACACTTAGGCATGGTCCAGGTTGAGGTGTGCAGGGGAAAGATATTGGCTTTGAATCACAGCAGATCCAAGTCCTCACTGCCGCTAAATCCCAGCACCTTTTTTCTCTCCTGGTTTTGTTTTTCTCCTCTTGAAGATGATGCAGAAGCACGGCTTTTTCTCCCCCCTTCTTTACTAGCTGCATTCAGGTTTTCCTATCAAGGTTTTCTTTTTTTCTTTTTTTTTTCCTTCCCTTTTTTTTTTCTTTCGCTACAGCCAACAGAGTGGTTGGTGAATACAAAATTAGCCAATTCAGACAGAGGCCGAACATCCCGAGAGAGCAGGAGAGAAAGAGAGAGAGACATGATCAGCCCTTGCCAAATAGGCTCTCTCGACTCCACCGTGCATTTCTCCCTTTCTCTGAAAATCACATGAAACAAATGAGAATTATGGGGAATGCAAATTCCCAGTCTATTCAGGGACTGGCCACCAGTGACCCTCCTGCCTGCAGCATTTCCCTGCTCTGCCCATGCACTGCCGCAGTACAGAGCATTTACATCCCAGGCAGCCTTCTGCCTACTTCCCCGAAATACCTGCAGACAAAAGGGCCTTTTTTTATCTTTTCCATATGAACTAGCAAGTCTGACCAAAACCCTCTGGGACCAAGCCACGCAGGCGAATGCCCCTCCTGCTACTTCCACTCATTTAAGCTGTATGTAGATCTTACTTGTCCTCTTAAAGGGTATGCTTTGGCCTGAATTCCTGGTGGGATGAACACTTGAGATCACCCCTGGCTTTTGGCACCGGGGACTTCCAGGTTGTGTCTCTGCGGTTGAGGCAGGGGTGCTTTTTGATGCTCCCTGCTCTCCTGGCTTCCAGCCTGCCCACACTAAGCACCTGCTGCAGAGTGTTAATGAAAATCATGGGGTTCAGAGCCAGGTTTTATCCTGATCCAGAGCTGGGACACATCTTGGGGCTTCCAGCTGCCATGTGCACAGTGCAGTGAAGCCCATCAATGCAACAGAGGAGGCAACGCTTGTAATGCAAGCATGATGAGTCTGCATTTGCAGGCCTGCACCCAAGGTGAGCTTCACAGTGGGACCTTGCTTCTCTGAGGAGCCAGGGAATGGTTTGCTCTCCTCCGCTTATTAATATTTGCTTAGTGCTTTGAGGATGTAAGCTACACTGAGAGTCTGTGTGGTGGCATAAGATGATTTTAAACGTTTTGCTTGTCCATTCCTAGTTTTGGGAGGAGCTGATAATGACTATTATGAATAATGGCCTCTATAAAGTGGTCAGTCAGCTCGGAAACATCAGGGGTGCTCTGGAATATCCTTTTCCTGTATTGCATCCTCCGAGTAGGGGGAGCAAAGAACTTTAAATAGCAGGGAAATCTTAAGGAGACCGTCTACATTGACTTTTTGCCATAACCTTTCAAGGTTCCCCTAAGTGCCAGGGCATCCAATCCATAGAGTATCCTGTAAGGCCAAGTCAATAACGTTATTGACTAGTATCAGAAAAAGCTCCTCAGGTGCGTAGAGCTGGGACTTTCGTGTAAGAAGGGGAAATAAAACCATCCTAAGCAGATATCTGCAGCAGCATGTCTAGAATGACAGTATTATTAGCAGTAGCAGTAGCGCGTAGGTACAAGGCTACCAGACATCACTGGAACTCATGGGAATGGGGTTTTAGTTGGACTGGTTTCCAGTTACCTGTTGTGCAAACTCATTTAGCCTTGCCAGAGCCCCTGACTTTTCCCATCACCCCTTCCCTCACATTTCTCCTCTCCCCTTTCACCAGTTCCCAACCCAGCTATATCTCCCAAGAATGGCTGATTTCCAAAGTGCCAGCGAGTGCCTGAGAATTGCGTAATTGCAATATAATTAATGAATTAAAAGAATGAGATGTTTTAAGTGCTTTCAATATGCCAGTCCCTATAATTATCTACAGAAAACGTGTTCATTAACAATCTCAGAGTGTGAGGCTGTGGCTCCTGCTTCTGAGTGCTTCTTTCTCTGGTGGGGCTGGAGGTGGAAGTGGGAGCAGGGAAAGGTTTTTTGCAAATCTTTAGAAAGCTTTGCTTTCTCCCTGGGTTTAGAGCAAGTCAGAAGAGGAGCGAGAGTCTGCAGAATATCTGACAGTTCCCAGCAGATGCGGAGGCAGCACGATTTGCTAGACCAAGGTCATAGGACCTGTGTCCAAATCCTGGCTCTGTTACATGTCCTGTGCATGAACTCAGGTGGATGTGTGCATTTTAGAAGCCGCACATTTATCCCCTGCCCCAGAAAGCCCCATGCCATGGATGGAAATTGCAGCCACTTCTGCTAGAATAGAACGGGTTCATGTATAAATAATTGTACACTGTTTTTCAAGGTACTATCATGGCTGGTGCCGAGCCTAGCAAGGGAATTGCCAGGGATCACTTGTACTGGTGGGGAAATACTGGGCATTACCGGCATTACCTCTCCTGGATTTGCTGAGCAGGACTGAGGAGAGGGGAGGCTTAGTCTTGCCGGAGCACTGGTCAGAGGAAAGTTCTCGTTAGGAGGTTTGCAGTGCTTTAATCAGAACATGGTGGTGTGCTTGAAGAGCTTGATTTTACTTACACGGGTGTAAATCAAGAGCAATTCCTTTGATGCCAATGGAGTGGCTGACATAAGTGAGAGGGGAACATGGCCTATTGGTATTGAAAGCACTTAAAACATCTCTTGAGGGCACTCTTATGAGGGAGCTCGCTCTGTGAGACTGATTGACAGGGTACAGCTCTGCTCAATGTCTGTCCTTCCCGGGATCCTAAATTGTAAATTAACTCAGCCATAGATGTGACTAACACATTCTCCGTCTGGAACATTTTAGCCACGTAGTGGGCTGCAGGCTCCATAAATTGTTTTCTGTTAAACTTGGGGAATAAATGGCCAGTTCATTTGAAAGGGTTGAGCAGGCAGCACACAGATATCGGCCCACTGTCCAGTTTAGGGAAATTACAAAGGATGAATTACAGGGTTATCTCTGCACTTTGACAAATCCCCGTGTTTCGATTGCAATAACCTGTTCTTGCTGAAAAGGCAATATCCTCCAGCAGACAAGGGTTAAATATCCAGTGGCCGAGGAAGAAGCTGAAAGCGCAAAGGAACTATGGTGAGGGCAAGCGTTAATGAAGGGAGATCTTTGCTAGCAAAAAGAGCAGTCACTGGTTGACAGGGTTGGGCCCTGGCGGGCAGGAAAGCCTTGACACTTTCATTCACAGGGACCTATGTCCGGAGCGCACGCTCCTCTCCTTGGATGTAGCTTTCAGCATCCTTAAGCACTGCCACCAAGGGAAGAGTCAAGATTTGGTGTGGTTGTGCTTTTTAAGCTTAATGGGACAGAATTAACTGCAGGAACACAATTACAGCAAGAGCTGGTTCCTATTACTGTTTTCACATGGGAGCGGGTGGTAGCAACAGCCCAGCTCTCTGCAATTATAGCTGCACATCCCAACCTCAAAAAATATCAGATTTGACTTTCAAAGCCTGGGAGCCCAAGGAGGCTGTTCCTGCCCTGTATGTAAAGGATTAATCAGTCACTTAGTATTATAGGAAGTAAAACATTTCAGTGGAATAGGGAGAAAATGGTTTCCTTGTCTTGCAAACCTTTTTTTTTTACCTTACGCTGTCTCATCCTCAGTCAGAATGAGAAGCCAGAATCTTGAAAATGTTCACAAAACTGAGCTCTGGAAAATATAATTTAAATAATTTTGCATTATCGTGCTTTGGTTTGGGCATTTTCTAAAAAACTACTTCAGTTTGTAACAGACAAGTAATTTTAAAGGGGAAATCTGGAAGGTTTTGTTTCAAAGAGAGAAAATGGAAATTTTGGCAATCTTAAAAGGAATAATGTTTTTGCTTCATGTAAAAAAGTCATGAAAACTGTCTCTTTACTGAAAATATTTTCATTTGTGATAGTTTGCTATTTTTCAACCAAAAAGTGTTATTAGAAACGTCTGAAAATAAACACAGAAGGAAAGAACTTCTCTGTGTTAGGAAAGACAGGTACATTTCTGTGAAACAAAATGAGTTTCTTGATGTCTGCTGAGCACTGCTCTTAGACTAAATCCTGAGCACAGAAAACATTTTTGGGCGTTTTTTTTACCATGTCAGGAGGTCAGGCCATACAACTGCTTGTAGTGTTTTGGTGATACCAAAATTCAGCAAATATATCCTGAATATAAAATACATATTAATATATAATGGGTATAGAGATCAACCTCTAACTGGGCTGATTCACCCATGGGGTGAAACAAGTCTGCTGTGTCAACCCAACTATTCAACCTCTTTGCACTTTAATTGTATTTCCAGCTTTTGTGTCCATCTGCCAGCAATGAGCCAAGCGCTGCACTGGCGTTGCCAGCACAGGGTCCCTGGCAGAGATGAGCCATCTGGCCACCCCCATCCCCAGTGCCGGCAACAGCAGCAGTGTGGGAGGAAGCCAAGTTCGGCTTTCGCTGCAGCATAAGGCAGGAGTCGGCAGGTGGCTCTCCGCTGGACATTGGCTCTTCTTAAAATCTTCAGCCCGTCTGTGAATTTTCAGGGTGGTAAGCCATGTCCTAAAAAGCCAGGACATCATCTGAGAATTTCAGTGCATATCAGAGAAGAGCAGTCTTTTGATTTTTTTTTTTTATATCCTGTGATGGCTGCGACTGTTGTGTTCGAGGTAATATCTGCAGGAAGAGCAGCTTGTAGCAGGGGAAAAGCTAGGGGATAATCCAGAAGAATTTAAGGTCAGCCAATGTTACAACATAAAATATCTTCTACATCATGAACAGGACATCTAGATCTATTCCTTCTTCTGCTACAGTTTCAAAGCATAGCTTTGAAGAAGAACTTTAACCAAACCAGGTCTTGGTTTTCTTATCTGAAGAACATAAATTATAACACTTTGCTTCCTGATATAGTTCTCAGCAAGTGCAATTCATTAACTTTCCTGAAGTGCTTTTACATCTCCTGTTTCAGGCACTACACAGGTATTCAAAATAGAGTTCACAGAGCTAGCTAAAACCACTTAAAATGAAATTAAAATGCCATAATTCCAGATTATGATAAATCATACTCAGAAAAGTTCTGATGACAGGTTTATGAATTTTTCTGTGTTTGTGGGGGCTGCATGAGTCCTAGGAGATATAGGAGATATAAAAAAGCAATTTTTTTGACAATCATTCTGAGATTGAAAATTCCACAATATTTTTAGAATTTAAAATTTCAGTTCCCTGTTGCAGAGCTGGGAAAGGATGGAGGAAGAGCTGGAAAGATGGAGAAAAAAGGAAGCGAGTGATGTCCAGCCTCTCTACCTCTCCTGATCTCCAGGAAAGCTGCTGACACTTTGAAATTCAGGCCTAAAAACTTTCAGCGACAAGGTCTGCCCGGGCACAAGAGATGAAGAGCTGCTTCTACCCCGGGGACCCAGGTGGGACTGACCTGTGCTCCATCCCTAACGCCACCAGGCGAAGATGCCTGAGAGGGACTAAGCTGTAGGTGATCTGACAGTCCACTGGTTAATATTGAAGGGATAGGCAAGCTGTCCTTTTAATATGTGAGCATGTCTATCTCACTCTCTCTGTTCTCCCTCTGTTCAATAATGTAAATAAAGTCTTTAAGAAGCCCATTACTTTCATCTGCAGTTCTGAGAGAATTGCTCAGATTCTCCCCTGGCAGTTCTGTTTGTGCATAACAATACTAAATAAAAAACCTCGGGAAAGCGACCGAACCAAAACAAAAAATATAATAATAGTAAGAGTAGTAATAAAATAAAGTTCTGCCCTTTAAAGATGTTTCCCCCATTTGAAAGAAAAAAAATTTGCAAAGACCTTGCTGGTATGAAACTCCTCTGTCTGCACTTGCAAGTTTAACGAGGGGCAGCATTTACCTTTTTTGAGACAGGGGTGCAAGAAATGTGCGACTGAGCCAGCACAGCGAGGCATGCCGGGCTGGGCTCTAAGAGCCGCAGGACCAGTCCCCTGGCATTTGTAGCATCCATGGGCCAGCTGGCGCAGGCTGGTGTTTCTTCTCCCTTTCACACTAATTTCAATCTGCCTTTCAAATCTTGGTAGTTTTTTTTCTTTTCTGTTTCACTCTTCAGGTCTCTCTTCTCACCTTTCACGCTGGTTCCTTTGTCATCTCATCCAGCCTCCACCTGCCATCCATGCCTCTTTCATTTTGGCCTTGAGCTGGTCACTCGAATCACAGGCGATGGAAATGTGCTTCCCCGCTGTGCACTTGTTCTCCCAAAGAGCCTCTGAGGGTCTAAGCCTGATGCTAGTGAGCTCCTTGAGATGCTCTGCCGAACAGCACATGAAGGAGACAGCTACCATTTTTCCTCACTTGAAAGGAGTCAGGAAGGTTTCTCTCCCCATAAATTTAACCATGGTAGACCTGCATCCCTTGGACAGAAGGTACCTCACTAATGCTCAGCGGGGCTGACTAGAACAAACGCAAGGGACCCAGGCTTTGCTGGATCTTGGATTAAGTTGAAACCTTTTGTAAGTCATGTTGCTTTGCTGAAATGTTGTTTTGGAAAGAGAACCTAGTATGGGAAAATTGGGGAAAACTAAACAATGTCAAACTAGCTCTTTTAACGTTTTCACTGTATCACATTTTTGTTAGAGTTTTTCAAAACCTTTCCACTTTGAATTGAGTTCTTAGTGTACAGTTTTGCTGATTGAAGAATAGAAATAAAACATTTTATGGAAATAAGACGTCCATCCAACTTCAGATATGTTATTTGCTCGGGTGGGGTTTTTTTCTTTGTTATTTTTAACGCTTCTACTCTGCAGAAAACTTTCAAACACTTGTTTTTTCATGCAATTTCGCACTATGTCAAGTTTAAAAATCTAGACGGACTTCGCAAAACTGAGCTGTCCCAATCCACCACCAGTGTCTTGAAAACTTTCCTTGCCATGCAGAGAGGACAACACCTCTGTGTCCCTCAAATGGTGTTCCTTCAACTCAATACCACGCTCCTGTTCCTATCCTGAAAGCCTTACTTTTCCTCTGCCTAAACGCCATAATGTTAAAGGAGTCATTTTAAGATCAAGTTTGTTTTGTTACATTTTTCCTGTGTAAATTGAACCAGTCTAATTGTGGTCCTCACACTGCTCGCTCTCTGGTTTACACAGCTCATCACCTTAGTCTCTCTTCCCTGGGCAAACCTATTTCCCAGGGAAGGAACCTATAAATATTTTATTGTCCGTCTTTGTGAGTCAGTCTTTGCTTTGATTGAATTCAACGAGTTAGGGAACAACAAGTAAACACTGTCACTGGAACAGACAGCGAGGCAGGCGAGGGATGGTCCATCGCCAGCTGCTGGGGCGAGCGCTCAGTGGAGACAGAGGGTAAAACAGGGGCCTCCGCGTCCCATTTGTGGACCCCTTTGGAGTCCTACTACTCATAACAGCGGGATCTGCAAAACTGGTTAGACAACATATCATTTCTGTGTTTGAACATCTATTAGAGTTGTGCAAGTTGCCAGGAAATAATAAGCCAAGAACAAAGTTCAAATCCCGTCTCTTCTGGATCATGCTGTCTGCTGCTTCATCCCCCCCACTCCACCTCCCCTCTCCCCCGTGCAATCTCCAGCAAGATTATTTGAAGTCTGAAGAATAGGTTTGGTCTATAATTAAAAGAATGGGTTTTTTCTTCATTCTATTGAAAAAAAATATAATTCTATTGAAACAAAATCGTGTCTCAGTAATGCTTCAATTTCCATCACATTTTCAGCAGAAGAAAACATAAACACATAGTTTTGCTTTTCATTTTGTTGAAGTGGGACTTTTTTTTTTTTTGGCTGTGGTAAAAATGTTCATTTTGATGATATTGTTGAAGTCATGCTCTTCAAACACATGGCTTATATTGAAACAGTGAACAAATATTATTTGATGTTTTCTGCTATGTTCGCTTTTCATTACAATAGCTCGACATTGTTGGAGTTGAAGATGTTCATAAAAATCAAGCATCGTGATGCTTCCCAATAATATTTTGACATTTTTGATCTGGGGGTAATTTTTCATTTGCATTTTGATGTGAAACAAAAACAAATGTTAAAATTTCAGGGAATTAGCTCTGCCTGTTCTGACCAAGGGGGATGGAGGATTTCCCAGTGACTGTGTTTGGACAGCGGTTGTGATGAGAAGCCCTTCTGCAGCTGATTTAGAAAAAGAGGAAATTTTTTGCTATAATTAAAGAGGGTTGGCAGTTTAAATTTGTGATGTTAAAGAATTAATTATTAACAAATAAAAATGCTTTAGAAATCCAACAAAATTTTATGTAGCAAAAAGAAGAGTCTTTCAGGGGGGAAAAAATCAGAGTTTTTTTCAACCAGTTCTCTCTCTGTTTAAATTTGAATGAATAGCAGGGGAAGAGCCTCACATCCATCACTCAGCTTTCCTAAAAATACAGTTTTTTTAAAAAACCCCAAAACTCTGTCTTGTTTGTTAAATTAAGGTATTAGAACCTGTCTCTCTGCTCATCTCTTCTTCTCCAGGCCAGGATTATGTTTTGATTTGTAATAAAATTTGACACAAATCTGACAATATTTTGACCAGGTTTTGCATTCTGGAGATTAAAATAAGCATCTGAAAATGGCAGCATCCCTAGCAGTTACATTCCCTGGCCTCCTCTCCTTCCTGCTGCTTCTCTGGCTGGTCGCCTCTGCCTCCCGCACCCCCGACACCTCTCTGCTTGCCACTGCTTTCTTGCTCCTCATGCCCTGGCTCCACGGAGCCTCCGCAGTCCCTTCCCTCTGCCTGAGCCCCTCGTGTCACCTTGGCGAGAAGGACTTTCACCCACTCCCTCTTGATGCCTGGCTCCCTTCTGCTGCCGCGTCCTCACGTCACAGCAGCATCGCACGGGTACCGTCGCTGTCCCTTACATTCCCTCACAAATTGAATTCATCACGAACGTATGAATAAATCCCCAAGAGAATAAAAGTTCTCGGAGGTAATTGAATCACACAAGAGTGATGGGGCTTTCTTTTTTTTTTTCTTGACTCATTCCCAGCCGAGGTTCAATCAGCATTCATTACTCCCACCTCCCTCCATCTGAAACGGCAGAGGAACTGGGTGAAGGAGGACTCTTAGACTTCTGATTAAATCTTCCAAACATGATGGCCTATCAAGCCCAGTAATTTGTGAGCCAGGAAACATGAGATTTTAATTCAACACAGATAAAAAGGCACAACCCATAGAACCAGCTGAGAAGAACAGATGAAGAGAATCGTATTGAGAGTATCACGGTTTAAAATTTTCTTTTGAAAGGACAGTTTGATTAAAAGTGTTTGAAAATATTTTCAAGCGTGGAGCCACTTACAGTAGAAAAATGCTGAAACAATTAGCAATCAAAAGAAAATCTTCTGATTTGACATTTTTGCCCTCTTATTTGATTTTGCTTCGGTTTAAGGAAAATATTAGAAAAAAACCCCTAAAATTGAAGGAAATAATAGCAATATTCCGCACATACATGCCACTTGATTAAACATTTAGATTGCACTGTTTTGACATTCTCAAAATGAAACATTTTGACATTATGAAATGGAATTTTTCAATAAGCTTGTTTTGATCTTTCTAGATCAAAAATATCCTGGAATTCTCCATCAAAACGGTGTTTCAAGAATTCACTTCTCAGGCTGATTTGAGGAAATGAGATTTCTGCTTTGTAAAGGCTCCAGCAGCAAGCAGCACATGGAGGCTGTCAGACCAGCAGTTAGCGATGGAGAGGCACATCTCTCCTGACGCCGGCCCCAGCGAAGGCTCTGATGTGGCACCTCAGGATTACATGCAGAGGCACAGCCGAGTACATATGTCGAAGACTCACACATGCCTTTATGCCGATGAAACTGAGTCAACCCTCGGACATATACAACGAAGGCTCCGATGCCCTCAGCTGGGATCTAACCTGTGACCTTTAGCACTAAAACCACAAGACTTTTCCACCTGAGCTATAAAGAAAATATTCTGCAGCTGCAAGAAAATCCCAGGCTCTGCAGTGCTTTTGCCCACTAGAGGGAAGTGCATTCACACGCACACGGGGTGAGCGGACAGCAGTGCACATGCGATGGCTTTGTACGCTCAGTCCCCACGCCAGGACCAAGCTGGACCCAGCGGGAAAGCTGCTGGAGCGTTCGGCTGCCCATCGCGATGTCTCTGCCAAAGTGCCGATGGCAGCTGAAGGGGGCAAGAGGCATTGCCCGAGTGACTGTATCCACGCTCCCCATCCCTTGCCATTATCAGCACACTTGCACAGGCACAGCCCCGCTGTTGGCAGATGTCCCCTTAGTGGATAAAAATAGAGTGGCAAAACTTGAGCTCTGCAGGGAAAGGATTGAGCTGCATGCTCACTTGAAGAATAACTAAGTTGTGCTTGAATTGGTGGAGGAACACTGAAGATCTGGCCCTAAGCCATTTCAGCACTGTCTGCACTTGGAAAACTGCTAAATGCACAGATGCAATCCATACAGATGGGTTTAAACATGAGCATCCCAGGCAATGCATAAAGTGCATGCAATGACAGTATGTATATCTAAGCAATCAAACACAGGCTGTATGAAATTATATATATGTGACCAAATACACGCTGTGCTGTCTGACTGTTTGTTCAGGCAGCAAGGTTAACATATATTCTGCTGAGCAGATTGGCTTTTAAGGCAAAGCTCCTACATGTTAATGCAAATGTAAGAGAAGATATATCTCCATGAACACAGAAGCAAGGTAAACGTATTTGTGATATGCAGATTTAAGCGAGCTGCACAAACCTATGGATATAAGCTACCTAATTGCCTGTATAAAACTGGGAAAACTGACATGTGACTGCACAGAAACACATGCAGCACTCCTCAGTCCTTTGTGGATGTACTGCTATGGATGCACAGAAAGACGGTTGCATGCAGGAGTGCACAACCTCCCTCCCCTTAATACAAACACGCTCCAGGTGTGAACAACCCTTAGAAAAGGCTACAGACAAACCAAGCCAAATGCACCTTTACAAATCTTAGCTAGAGACCTCAGGATTGAAGAAGTGAAGCAGGAGAGAGAGAATACACCTGGAGAGGAGATGATGAGAGGTCACGCTAAGGAAACCTTCAAGTGGTCTGAGAAACCGTGTCCCTCCCCTGGGATGCTCAACAGTGAGTCACGGCTGCCAGTGTGTGACTGTCTCTTCTGGTGGCTATGGAGATGGTAGACACTGTGAAGCGTGTCCTTCCCTCCCTGACAGGGGAAATCACTCTGTCCTTTCTCCCTTGGAATCTCTGTCTCCCTGTGGCTCCATCTCCCGGGGAGTCCAGTAATGCTGATGATACTGGTCTTGCACAGAGACTGAGTCCAGCAGAGTCAAGCATGAGGTAAAAAGCCTTGCACCTCAGCTTTCAGCTTAAAACACACTGTTGGACAAGAGTGGACATTATAGTTCACCTGTTGATACTTCTCCCCCCTCCCCGCAAGTGTTCAAACTTTTGTCAGCTTTTACACTTCAGCTAGTTTTTTTCTCTGCTGTCTAAAGGGCTGTCTCCATTCTTCGGGAAAGCCCATTGCTATTTCCACTCCTGTTTGGGCATTTTGTTGCAAAAACTGCTAAAACTTGTACCTTTTCCCTAGTTCACTCCAATGGCTCTCAAGAGCAAAGTCTTCAGCCAATTTAAGTTTGTGATACCCTGTGGAAGGCAATAGAGATTTAATGGAGCTACTTTGTGTTAGAGCATCTGGCCCCAAATTCTCCAGGGAAGCAGAGTATCATGTATCAGATCAAAGGGCCAGGTTGATGTGTGCTACAAACAGGGAATGGGGAAATTTGTTGAGATGCAAAATGATTTTGCCACCTGCTTCCTCACCTTGAGCAGGACCTAAAACAAAGTTCCTGGCAGGGTTCCTAAATGGAGTTATATTACAATAATTAACAAGAATATTGTTACTACTAGTACTAATTTTTGACTTACAGTTTCATGTTTGTTCCTAACTTCTTTCATTCTTTCATCACTCGAAGAAAGAAGCAGCAGAATATTTACGAGATGAGGCTGTCTGATGTCATGTTTTAAATATATTTGACAGCTAGAAATATGGAAAACCTGCAAAGGAAAACTGTCCTGATACAGTGAGGGTAATTTTTTCCTGATCTGGATATATTGGTGGAAATTCAGCTCAGATTTGGGGTGTTTCTCCACCAAGAACATCTTGAGTTTTGGTCTTACTTCTTGTCTCAGGTGCCAAGTTCTCTCTATCTCCTGTATCTTTAATGTAGGATCACGGCAAAGATCAAGACTGGAAGACATTGCTTATCAGTATGTTAATCCCATGCAATAATAGCATGAAGCAGAAACCACATGGTGCCAGCTTTCTGGCCCTGAATTTTCCAAATCAGAGACAGACACTAGTGGGTGACTGAGGGTTTTCTTCAGGTCCATGTTGAAAGATAAAAGAACAGTGTTCAACCTTACACATGAGCAATAAAACCTAGGTATGATTTAAAATGTCAAACTGGCTTTTAAAAGATCAAAAGTAAAATAGAGACCTTATCCCAGATTATTTCAAAGTGACTCATGGACACCGTGAGTGGTAGTTCTGGAGTGAAAGAGGTCCCATCTTGATGACACCAAGTGTTCTGCCATTTGATGATCCAAACAGCCCACTCGGCACCAGTCTTGACCATCTAAAACATGGTCTATCTACTCTATCAAATCAGCAGAGCAGTTTATGATGGCCTTGGGGGAGATTTTAATCTCATCAGGTTTCTTCTTTCCCCTTCTTTCTTTCCTGTTGTGGGAGCAGTTGCCAGGTCTCTACTCTCATTCTGTAACTGGAAGCCCTGAGACGAAGCAGGCTGAAGAAAAGCCAGTGTATTTCGTTTACTGATGCTGTAAACCCTGTCCAGCTGCTCCCCTTGTTCTTGTGAGCACCACAGCCAGGACTGCTGCTGTCTCCACATTGCGGTGCCTCTGTCAGTGTGATAAGGCTGCAGCAGCACACAGAGAATCTGTCATCAAGGAGCAGTGTGACAGGACAGATTCCCTGACACTGTACTTGGCAAAACACACCTCTGCAAAGAAATACGCGCGTAGACCTGCAACAGTGTATGCGCACATTTGCGTGCATGCTAATATATAAACGTACATAGTCATCTGCCTGCACCTCAGAAGTCTACACAAATACATTCCAAGGATCTCTATGGAAAGAAATGTATAAAGCTGCCCCCCCCTGCCCATAGGACTGAAAAGGAGTGGTTTTTTATTGGTCTGATAAGTTGTGTATTGGAGACAACAGGACAAGTATCAGAAATAGCAGAATTAACTCCTGTGCAGGGGTCACATGCCACCAGCTGAGGCTGTGGAAGGGCATAAGATAATCCTTCCAAAAAGACGGGGAAGCTGCCTTTTTCATCAGCTTTTGGGGGGAGATTTCCGAGTCTGCTACTGCTAGCTGAAAGATTGATCCTGGCTGGCTTCTACCCAGTGAAAACCTTGTCTTGTATCTGTGCTGTTACCAGGAACAAAATCAGTAAAAAACATTTTAGGATATATTTTTTGTGATTTGAGTATATTGGGATTTAATTCTTAACTGTTGTATGTTCCCAGTGTGACCCTGATCATGGTCAAGTCAGCTTTACAAAAAACTTCACATGGTAAAAGAAATAATGCCTATAGGGATTCACAAGAGTGCTTACACAAATGCAAAACGTTGGGCCCATCTATTTCCTTGTTGATCTAACTTGTATATGTACTTTTGAAAACCCTGCCAACCATCCAACCACCTCTGTGACTTCATCCACCTCCCTACTGTGGGAAATCAGTCTGAAGGGCAAAAACCAGAGATATATTAGATGGCTGAAGCTGGAAACAACTGAAATATTAATTAGACAGGTTTAGGGATGTTATTTTGTGGGGAAGGGAAGAACCATTCTTCTTTTAATTTTTTTCTTTGAAAAAATGGAATAACAGATCTTCTCTTCCAAACTTTCACAATAATTTGTCCATGTGGGCATTAGCTTCGGATGCATGGATACCCCCAACTATGAAGGCATGATGCAGTTCAGGCTCAACTACAAGGGTGTGTTTGCAAGCTGGGATCAAGCTGGCACAAAAGTTGTGGTCAGGTAAGGAATCAGCCCTTCCTGCGCATGTACCTGAGGCTTTTTCAAGCTGTCTAGCCCCTAGATCCACCAAAATCGATGGACAATATCAGGTGAGCAGGTTTTCTTCCTGATATTTTTGTCATTTTCTCTTTGCTTATGCTTCAGAAATACTGTCAGAATCAGCTTCCTTCCTGGTATTGCAGGACATCTGCGTCTGATTCCAGGCGGAATCAGAATAATTGAAAAACATTGAAATGAAGAGTGAAATATTCTTTTAATGAAAAGGAAGACTCTTGGGTAGGAGTTGGAGGCTTATTTTATTTTTTTTTCATTAATCTGAACCAAGATTCTTCAAGCCTTAGATCTCAACCAACATCTTTATCCTAACTAGGAAGCATGTCCCAGTAGGTCTCCACTTTAGCAATGCTTCTCACCTAAAGTCTGTCTGAAGTGGAGGAAAAGTGAGTGCATCTGTTTGGGTTTCTTTTTTCCCAGCCATTTTTGTTTTGCTCCTTTTGTTTACACAGGCTAATGATAAATTAATGGGATAAACCAAAGGCCTTGCTGGAACAGCTGTAAACTCAAAGCAGGAAGTCATTCAAAGCCTCCGAAACCTGGCTGGGTAATGCTGGAGGAGTTAATGATGAAGAACTGAATCCTCAGCTGGAGCAAATTGGCATAGTTTGCTTGAAATACATGAGTTCCACTGATTTACAGCAGTTCAGGATGTGGCGTGAAGTGTCTCACTATTCTGCTTTGTTTGCATTTTAAAGTGATCTCTGCTGGTTTCTTAATGGTTTTGCCTCCTATTGATGTATTCGTGGGATGCCAGTAACCAAGCCGGTCTCCAGCAAGCGCAGATGGTAGAGCATGGAAAAGCACTAGCTCAGTTTCCTGGGAAAATCTTTTTCTAAGAATTTCGGAATAGCACTGAGGCTATTCCTATTCCTGCAAAGGTTTCTATGGGCTGACAGCTGGTACTGCCACAATATCTAGTATCTGAGGTTCGTCTGTGCTCTTCTAAACATGAGGCAATTTAATTTTGGAGTGGCTCAAAGATGGTCATACATTACAGAGGATATTTAGATTAGCTTTCTGACACTATTGAGGGTGAAGTGCCGGGAAAAAATAGCCCAGGAAGATGGAGGAGTCATGATGACTGGAGAGTTTGAAGGAGACTGGAGAACACCCTTTGCAGGGTGTTCCCACCAGCACCAGCAGGCCTGATCCTCCCTTGGACAAGTGGGATTGACTCAAAATGCCGGCTGTGTTCCTTTGCAATCTTACATTTTCTAATACTAAAATTAACCCGGCTTGAAAGACTGCTAAATTTATCAGGAGAAAGAGTGAATAAGAAATGAGTTATCCATTTGTTCTTTGGCAGAGCCAGAGCTTTATCAGTCAGCCTAACCAAGAGATAGTCTTTCTTCTGCTGATCATATCACCTGATGATCCCAGCATCATCTGGATCTCCAGTCTGTGATCGAAAAATTGTTAGCAGTGGCAGAGAATATTTTGACAGTTGTTATAAAGGGTTTTTAGTGAAGAACACATGAGCATTCAGCTCTGCTTCTGCCTGGAAATGAAAGACTTAAAAATTGGAGGAAACAACCTTGCTGCAATTAAGCATAGGCAAAATTGCCCACAGTTATTTGCAGCTACTAAACTGGAGGCCACTCTCTGAAAGCCAGTCTATCAGACAGAGCAGCTACTTCCAATTATATCCTACTGGAGGGGACTCCTAAGCTGCCAAGATTCATGGAGGAAAGCCATTCAGAAAAATCGTGACAAACTTCTCCCCACGGAAAAAAAAAGCTGCTTTATCGAAGTCTAAACATTTCTTGGAAATATACCAAGTGCAAAAATATTTCCATAAGGAAGATTTATGAGATCCAAAGAGAAATTTCAAAAAGCAGGAGAGAAAGAGAGACAAATAAACAAACAAACCGAGTGACAGAGGCCAAATTTAAAAGCGGGTGTTTAGGGAATAGATCTGGGGCACAGAGAACAAGGCTGAATCTCCAGACCCCAGAGAACGAGCCTGAAGCTGGGGATCCCTCACCTGAAGCAGATCTGGGAAATGCTGAACGGTATCTGTTTTGCTCCAGATTGGAGCAAAAATATAAATATGCTCTGCATTTTGTATTCCTTCCCCAGCTGGGATAAAGGATCTGTCTACTCTTACTACTTCTCATAACCCGTGTTCAACTTCAGCTAGGGCATCACCTCAATCTCTGTTATCCATTGCATGTAGTGTGCAACAGTCCCGTCTTCAGAGAGCTGAAAGGGATTAGCGTGACCTCAGTCACCTTGCTTAACACATAGATAACTAGAGGAACCCAAACGGCCTGTCCAGGGGAGGAGGTGGACCAAGTGTCTTTCTGAAGCCTTTGGGCTTTAAAAGCTGTGAAATCAGGAGAATGACCAGTTAAGGTGTGGCAGCTGGATGCAGAGAAAAAGGCATGCTCCAGTAGAGGAACCGGGATTTTTTTTTTTCTTTTAAGATGATAATTCAGAGAGGGCAGGAAGACAAAAATTTCTGGAGTGTTATGTTGTGGAGTCTGTGACTAGAATTTGCTGTTTCTAAACTGGTTTGGTTCGAAGAGATTTAGAAAATGGGATTTCTGCATGGATATTTTGTAAAAGGTGATAGCAAGGAGGGTAGGAAGCAAGAAGTCAACAGGGAAATAAAATAGAAGTCATTGCAACAGATTGCTTTGTACAACCTGTTCTGATTTTTTTCCCAAAATTATTGGTTCACACTGCCCTTAACATTTAGATTTTCATCTGTTTGCTCCTTTTTGTGAGAGGAAAACTATGTTAGGAATCTCATAAATGCTTACATGGAGATGTTTCCCATCTGCTTGCAGATGCACCACGCTTGCTTTCTGCTAGGGACCTGGCAGTTCTCAATGTTTAAATGAAACTGAACCCACTCCATTTGCTGGATGGGCAGAATCCAAGGAGCAAAAAGGAACATTTCTCGGTGCTGGTGATTCTGTTACAGTGCACTGAGCTCTGAAAATATTTCCAAACATCCGCTGCAGGTTGCTTTCTTAAGGAAGGACCCCTTTGGTTAAGACCAAGAATTAAGACATCCCAAGCCATTCAAGAAGCATGCATGCTCATTTGTATTTTGTGCATAAGCAGAATTATTATTTCCATTTCCCTGGCCCCCTTCCAGCTAATTCTCTTCCTTCACCATACAACATACGTACCTCTTTCTGATCCTGCAGCACCATGGTACTTTGCCATACATTGTTCAGCGTGGGCTGCCTCCATCCCAGGATGGTTTCAGTTCAACAGTAGGTGGGAGGTCCCATGTTTGCTGCGTTCGCTCTGACACTGAGGTTTTGCTGGGCATTGCTCGTCACTGCTTTTGGCACACTTTGAAATACTCGGATGTGTAGGGCTCTGCTCTGCCCTCTTCTCTATAGGCAACCCAGCCAAAATCCAGCAGTGCCATCCAAACACTCAAAACCTTCCCAGTTCTCTGCTTGCGTGAATCTCATCTGCCTCCTTCTCTTTTGATTCGCCTGCCTCCGAAAGGTTTGTGCATTTTGCAGACAGCATGGAGGCGGAGGGCGGGGGTGGCAGGGAAGATGAAGAACTCAGGGATATACTGAGTATATAGAACAGTGTATAATATACTGAGTGATGTAACAGTGAGAGAGCTAAGTGAATGCTACTGCCTTGTGATTTACCGCTTGCAAATGGCTTCTCTTCTTCTGAAATACTGTTAATTTAATAGACAAACATCCTAGGATAAAGGCTCGCCAGAGACTCAACTGATGGGATAAACATTGAGAGATTAAAGACCTGTGGGCAAAGTGTATAATTCTGTTATTAAAATCCCAAAGTGCTCCCTTAAAATTAGACCCTAGCAAAGGAAGAGGAGTGGAAAACCTATGCTTAAAAGGGGGAGTTATTGTGTTGAGCACTTCAGAATCATTTGCTAAGCAAAGTTAAAAGGAATAATAACATTGAGCTGGGTCTTCCGCTTGTTTTCTTCCTGCTGTCCCTAACTATCAAAGTGGTATCAAAGAAACCTACTTATTAGCTATGTCTTGAGAACATTTTCCAAAGGCAGCCAGAAAGCCATCAGTGACAGCATTTCTGTGACCTCCTAATTGCACACCACACAATGTGGCTGCTGTTAGGCCCAGAAGACAGATGCATTTGCAAAGTGTGTCCCAAGTCATTATATCCCAGCTCACGAGTGAGCATGCCATGCCGAATGGTGCCTGTTAGGGTTTATTTTTGCAATATCTAGTGATTCCAGCTGAGATCAAGCTGTCAGCAGACCAACAGTTGCCCAGGCTCTGACACAGTCTATACCTAAAAAGCACAGCCTCAACAGGGAGACCACACAAAAGGAGTTACCACCACCACACTGGACAGCCGGAGAAAGCTGAGGCATAGGGATCCCAGTCCTCTGGATAACCCCAATCTGAACAAACCTAGCTCTTGATTCTTTATACACCATTGACCTGTTTCACTGCAGATTGCCTAAACAATAGACCAAGGTGGATGGCTTGGGCTTCCTTGGTATTGAACCCCCTCTCTGAACGTTTTCCACGCACCCAGAGCACTGCTGGGTGGGTCTGTTCTGATGTGCAGGTCACGGAGACAGGTAGTTTGGTTTTCTTGGATGAGAGAAGGTCCTGATCTAAGGGACTGATCTAATGCTGAAGTAATTGCAATGACATATGGAAGGGATTTGAGGAAGACCACTGTGAAGCACGAGAGGTCTGCACTCCCTTGCCACCAGCCATCAGCTAGAGGGACACTGCTTCTGTTGGTTACCAATAAAATAACAGCTTGGCAGTGGGATGTGAGCGTTAGGTAGCCAAAGACAAAGGCAAGGAGAGGTGTAGTACCTGGCTCTACTTTCTGCCTGAAAGCCAAATGTTCTGACTGCTTCTGTTAGATGAGCATTACTGGTGATATCATGTGGGTACAGTGGATAAATAATTCATGAAGACTTAGTTGCTCATTGCTCTGGACAGTTTAGCTGGATACAGGAGAGCTTTTTTGACAGGAAGTTTCTCTGGATATAGCTACTGATTAGCTGGTCCTTTCACTCTGAAGGAATTTTCAATGCTGTGGTCAAAACTTGGAATTTCTGTTTCAGTGCACATTCCAGCTTTTTAACCTTTTTTTCTAAGGTGTACTGAAAAGTCAACATTTTCCTATGACCTATGATGGGAAAACTCTGAAGAAAATATTTTTTTACCAATCTCCAACTGTTCCGCTCCCCCCCCCCCGCCCCCAATACACACCTTTTTTTTTTTTTTTTTTCCTATGAGAAGGATAACACACATTTAGGGAAAGGACAGTTCTTTAAGATTGAAAAAATCAAAATATTCTGTTAGCACAGACTAAACAGCTGTCTTCAATTGAAATTTTACTGAAATCAGTGTTTGTTCCTGTAGCACGTTTTGATTTTGACAAATTGATGTTTTCCTGTGGGAGAACATCCCATCAAGATGCCAGCTACTTCTGTGATCAGTGGAAACGAAGCTTGTTTTCCATGAATATGTATCCTGTAGTTGAATTCCTGGGTGTGTAGCTAATTAGGAACTCCAACAGAATCAGCTTTTTCATGAAACTTGTGAGAACTTAATATTTTTGAGGCTGTTAATCTCTATATCACATTTGATTAAAGCTGTTCAATTAGTTTGAAAGTTATTGGATGGGACTCTGTAGTGGAGTAAGTAGGTAAAAGTTTTCTCATATGTTTGCACATCCAAACACAGAGCATGATTTTGTTAGGAAATTAGGCCAACAGGGCACCTTTTAAAGGTTAATTTTGGCTCTGCTTTGATTGAGGTGTGTTGTGTTTTCCAGCTGGACACTAGACATGAATGGTGTTCACACTAGAAATCTCCCTTGTTCCCCAGATGTTTCCAGTGAACCCAGTGACACTCAGGAAAACAGTGCCATAGACCATCCCATACAGCGGGTCTCTCCATGAGTGGGCCACTCCACTTCTTGTCTTATGCAAGGGCATTACACAAGGACACAACCATAGCAGGACTCCCTCCAGACACATCTTTTGGAGCTACATCAGGAGAGAGTGGAAGAGAACCCCCAGATTAACAATTGTCAATGACAAATTACTCTGAAATCAACCGATCATGACAAAATGCACTTTCCTACTTATTAGTCACATATCACTGATAGCAATATTAGAGTCCATAAACATGCTTTTAATGATCAAATATTATTTAATGTATGCCGAATCTCACAGTAAGTGGAATTTAAATGGACAATTTAGTGTATCATATCTATGCATAGGCTCAGAAGCATTTCTCCAGTGGATAAACATTGACAATAAAGCTGTTGTTCAACAGAATACTACAGCTGCCAGATGTTAAAGGTTTTGGCCTTTGAACATGTTGTCCCAAAGAAAAAGGTTGACATTTGCTGTTATACTGGCATATATTCTGTAGTGAGAAAAAAGGAATTCCAATTCTATTCTGAAAGCAATAAGGGCTGGTGGGTAAAGGAAGGGACCTAAAACACCAAAAGATCGCTGTTTCCAGGCTGGTAGTTGGTCAATTGAGTGGCCATGTCCTGTTCATCAGCTCTTTTTTTTTCACCACCCTTGTCTTCTGTGCCACAGCACTTACATATCTGCAGTAAATTATGCTAGCAGCTCAGTCAGGTACCAGTCCTGACATTGAGACCAAGTTGCAGCAAGGAGAAGAATGATTTATTTAACTTTCCTTGGCATGACTCTGTCCATCAGTAGCCGTATGACCCCCACCACCACCTCAGAAGAAAGGGTTTCTATCAGTTTGCTGCTTCTAACTTGTATTAGTCCTGCAAAGCAACACAGCAATAAAAAGTATTAAATTAATTTGGCATTCAAGACAGAGAGCACCTGTTAACTCTCTGGTCCAATACCACGTTTGCAGAGGTGGCTGTTAAGAAAACAAATTTCTTTTTTGATTTGTAGACTGAACAAATTTAAACTAGAGTCCTTGAACACAGTCACTGAACCTCATTGTGCTTTTTGTTTAAAGACCAAAAAAGGAGACACTCTTCTCAAGAAAATGTTTTAAATGCAATGAACTCTCTGCAATTCTACAGTTCTTTCAGACTCCAGCATTTGCAAAAATACTGTTAAATTCACATAGTCTCACAGTATTGCAGATTGAGGAGCCAGGTCTTGGTATACCTGTTCACTTTGAGGTAAATCAAGGGCAAAAAGTCTAGGTGTGGAGGGAAATGAAAACCAGACCCAGACAACAGTGCCAGGAATGTCCTGAGACAGACTGTATTCTCATCAGGATTCCTTCTCCTTGAGTGGTTTGGATGGACATTTGCATTTAAAACTAAACCAAATTAAGGACCTTCAGCAGGTCTCTCATATTAATGGAAATTTCAGTCCCCAATACCTTCCTTTTCTATCTGTGCTGTGATCCCAAGGTATTATCAGAGCTAGAGCTTCCAGTGGAAAAAATGCTGCAGAAAAATTTCAGCAGACTCAGTGAGCAAGGTATTCTCCTCTGGGGAGAATATTTACAACCCAAAATCAAAATAACTGGCTTGCACCATAAAACTCCCGAACTCAAGCTTCACCTTCAGCCCTGCAAATGTTAAAGGTGGCACATGATGCATTTCCTGCTCTCCCACTTTCAGAAAATCCATCTAAGATTCTTTGAATAAATATCCAAAGAGAGGGCACATGAGCAACCGTTAACTCCTTGTGCACTGTGATGGCACCTGTGTCAGAAGACAGCCTTACCCCAGTCGTGATCATGAGCAGCTGATTCTATCTATCCTTCTGATAACCTGCTCTGAAATAAACTCACAAGAGTTTTCCCACTGTTTGCTCAGACTCTTATACACAAATCCCCAGTTTATCCATAAAATCACAATGATGAGCTGGGGAAAAAAAAAAATTGAATTTGTGTGCCTCCCATCTTAATATTTTAGTTTGTCCCTTTGCACAGACTTGTCTTCATGCACAGGAGCCATAAATCTGGCCTGTCACTTTTATGATTATTAGTGGTTAGACCTGATGAATATTGATATGTGGCAAGCACTCTTTCGACATTAAATACATTTGCCAATTTTCCTCCTCCAAACTCCACCCGTTAATGCTTCATCCAATATGAATCAATATTGGTTTAATAATTAACATGCTTAAACATTTTTTAATATATATTTCATGATGAGAAGATCTATGTTTATTTTATGACGATAAAATATTTAGGGCCCAGGGAATTTTACTGTGCTGTCATCACAGCGTTAGTTGGGCCCTTTTCACTCTGCCTGAGGGGGCATCTCTCTGTCTCTTCTCGGCAAAGCCAAAGCTGAAAAGGTTTCAGCTACTTGTACAGAAGGTCTGTTTATGTGGATCTGAAGTTACCTGAAATATATGGCGGGGCTGGAAGGGAAGGACTGCCAGCGCGTTTGCTGCAGAGGGACAGTGCTCACTGTCAGCAGCGCAAGCTCAAAACAACAGCAATGGAGATGGACAGGGATCTGACCTGAAGAGACTTGTAACAGGTTCGGCATCAAAAGCAATTCAGACTAGAAGTTCAGACTTTGGAAAACATGCACGAAAGTGAGCAAGGAAAGTGAGAGAGAGAGAGAGACTAAACCTGGCACTGGGAAGGCTTTAAAGAAAGAGCCCATGGTGCTTGCTGCCTAAGTGGGGGCTCACTGTTCCTCTTGAAGCCAGCAGCCTTGACTTTCAGCTGCTGTTTCTGTACTGGCAAAAGCAGGTGTTAAAACAAGTTTCCTGGAGCAGGAAGGTTTGGTGGGAGTTGAAAACCTCCCTACATAAGTGAAGGGGTTATTCCTTAGTGCCTACGTAACATGCAGAGGGTTTTGACAGCCTGACAGGGAAGAAAAATACCTGTAGGGTGGAAAAGGCTTAAGAAACACAGCTTTGGTGCTCTGCTCTTTGGCCTTAGTGGTGTCTGGCTCCTCAGATCCTACGAGACCTCACCAGCACATCATCTTGCAGAGGACAAATGCAAAGAGCACAGACTGCAGATCCATGCAAATGGCATTCAGGCGATGCTTTGGCTTTGCACTGGCTCTTACACAAGGGTGAATTCTGCTCTGGCTCCCCAGGGCCACCAGGGAATCAGGGATAACGAACAAACTGGCTCTGAATTCATTGAAATCCACATGAAGGTTTCCTGTGAGACTGTGATTAATGTGATAAGGATGATTATGTTTATTTCCATGTATTTGTTGAAAATTATTCAACTGGTCACAGTCCAGCGGCTCCTGATGTTCCACTTCTGGGCAGCAGAACAAATACCTTGTAGTACATCTGATCTGTCTCTAATCAGGTACCAGCCCTGACAACAGCCCTCTCGTGGATGGGTTGGAGGAGTGCTGCAAGCCATTTTCAGCAGGGCTGCTGATTGCAGGAAAACATTTTTCTTGCAAGATTTGCTGTGGAACATGTTTATTCCAGAAATGGATTTAAAAAAAAAAAAAAAAAAGAACGTATCAAAGTCATGATGTCTCCGGAGAAGAGATTTCCTTGTCAAGGTGTGTTTGTTTGATAGCACATCCAGAAGGTGGAAATGTAATGTGGTTTCACACTTTACTTTTTGAACCCATGTAAACTTCTGGCATTCACAAAAAAACCAGAGTTCTACAGCTTAACTATGCGTTTTGTGAAGCCATTAGATACTTCACGGGAGAAAAAAATCCATCAAGGGCATTAAACCCAAAGATAACACCTCTGGCTTAGGGAGTCCCTCAGCTGCTGATCACTGGAGGCTGAGAAAGAGTAGGAGAGAAATACTGCCACTTACTTGCCCTGTTTATATAGTCTTTACTAGTGGCAATTTTTGGCCGCTATTGAACATACAGTTCTGAGCTAGGTGGACTTTTCCTTTCATCTGACAAAGCTCTTCTTTTATTCTTATGGAATGAAATTTGAAACAGCTGGGGGAAGGTCGGTTAGGATGTTGCTGTCTAAAAATACCCTGTGTTTTGACTTGAGCTTAAAAATCTTCCTGAAAAATAAGAAGGACAAGGTGAATGCTTGCACATCCTGTTGACATCAGGGAACTTCCTGCTAGATTTGCACAAATAAATAAATAAATTTTAAAAAGCCAAAAAACCCCCCAACCCTGACAGGTTTCAAAGGTTTTATTTAACTTCATTGTGATTATTTTCCGCAGCTCTGGTTAGGAGTAGCAATTATATTAATCCTTCTCCTCCAGGTTGTTAATCCTAGTAAAGCAACCTGTTGCTTGGAAGATTGTATGTTGTTAAGGAGCTCCCTGAGAACATTTATTCATGCTTGGGGAGTGCATTCCTAATGCATGCACTTTTCATTTAGGCTAAAATTCACCCCTAGGAAGGGGGGCTGTGCTCAAAGCCTATGTATCACTTAATTCACACTTAAACCCTTTAAATCAGAGGATAAAATGAAATCCAATGGAAAACTCTGCTGATGTGGTTAGGGGATCTCAGTGCAGAAATCAGTGGGGCTTTGGGTGAGAAAAGGAAGATCACTGAAATTAAAATCACTTCCTCTGAATTCGATGGATCTGAGCCGGTGCGAGAGATGGGAGACAGGAGAAAGATGCTCGCATAGTTATATGAGCTTGTATATTTATGCTCCAAACCCGAGTGCATAGTGTAAATCGGATAAGACAAGTAAATTGCACCCAACGAGCAGTGAAAGCAGGCAACAGCATTCATGCGGAATCTCAATTTACACCGCAGCTGGGGTCCAGAGGAGCTTCACTGAGAAAGCAGGGGTCTGAATCACAATCTGCTTTTTTTTTCCCTCTTTTTTCTCCCAGATATTTGGTGTAGTCGGTATGCTCCAGTGAGACTGGCAATACAACACTATGAGGCTGCGAACCAGTCACCTGGTGCCTGCAAAGAACTGTCCCACATCTGAGGACTTGTTCCACATACTGCTAATAGCCTAAGAAAGATTTGCATGGGCACCGTGCTCTGACATGGATTGCTGTCATTTCCATGTTAATACGCTGCTGTTCACCAGCCAGCAACCTTTGTCCTTGTAAAATGCTCCCATGGCTTTGTCACAGCAGAGTGGCTCAGGGGCGAGCCAAGCAGACTTGCTGCCTGATACTAATGGTGATATGTTCCCCGACTATTTCCTTTAAAGCTATCAGGGAGAAATTCTAAATTTTGTTGCTCTGAGCATGTTTAAAACTATTCATAATGTGGCTGTATCCCAACCCCTTGCAGACCTTTCTACCACCTGCTTCCCATGAGATGCATGCTCTGCTGCTCCTGGGGCGCCGCTGCCCCACGTGCCTTAGCTGAGGGACGCTGTGGGTATGGAGCCAGCAATGGGATCGCAGGGCTGAGGGCAGATGCTATGGGATGGCCCATCTGCACACTAGGGCTGGGATTCATCTCTTCTGACTTTCAGCAACTCCGGCACAACTGTCTTCAGCCATGCTAGCTGTCTAGACTCTCCTTATAGCTGGGAAAGAGAAATAAGCAATTCCGCAGCACAATTCATCTGATTTGTTTTAGACGTCTGCCTCAGAAAGAGATGAATTGGGCCCTAGAAGTGACAGTTTCTCTGCCTTGATCATAAAGGGAGGCTCGCCAGCCTGCAGGGATGTAGACCTGCAAGCTCCAGATATCTGTACACAGCCAGATAAATCCCAGAGTCCATGTCTCATACTGGTGTAGCCCAGGCACCCTCCACTCTGGGGTGTCAAGCAACACCCATGGTTGTGCCCTCTCCTGAAACAAGATCTCCTCTGCCCTAAGAAGTGTGAGGTCCCAGCTCTGAGTCTTACAGTGCCTCATTTCTCTTGATCACGGGGGTTTGTTATGACAGATATTCTGATCTGTCCCTGTATAAATCTCTTCTGAAAAGCTGTCAGGCCATGTAAGAAAGAAAGATGGAGCTCCTTCTTGCAAAGTGCTGACAGGGTGCTGCCACATACCAGCAAAACAACAGGGCACTGTGCACGAGCCCGCCACTTCTCTTTCCCCACAAGAGTCTTGTCCCCTTGCTCAGCTCCTCCTCTCCCCAGCTGGTGCATGAGAAGGTTTTTTGTTTTGTTCTTTTTTTTTTTACTCCAGCAATAAAATGCAATTTTTTTTTCCTGATGGTCTTCTTATTATATTTAAATTGGCGTTTGATTCAATTCTGTTCTTGCCAGGTGTTTGTTTATTTTCTCATATCCCTGACTGCAAAGATATTGTTGTTCACAGATGTATTTCCAGGGGAGATTTTATTCAGTGGCAGCAGACGTCTTCCCATGGAAAGTACTGATGCAGATACTGGGTGCCAACTGTCCTTGTGTGTTAGGAGACATTTTAGCCCAGTTCTCTACAACCTACTCTTCCTAAGTGTCTCTAGCAAGCTCTACTCCCAGTTTCTGCTGCAGCTCTTCCCAGAAGCCTCATCACCCACTGGTCCCAGTCTCCTCGATGCTGACCCAGCATCATGCATGGTGACCCCTTTACCAGAGTTGTGTGACATCCGACAGCATAGTCCTAAAGAAAGAAGCAGGACAAGTCCAAGAAGAGAGCAAATATTTTCAAACCTTCATTGGTAGAGGTGCATTTTCTATGCACACCTCTCTCTGCACACTTCCATGGTGCTCAGATGTCACTGAGGGCATGAAGGTATAGGGGAAACGGTGAAACTGTTGAATCACAGTATTTAAATGCTGTTGACCTCAAGGTGCGCGAGTCACCTTCCTGCCATGGGCACCCGCGTGCACTCTCTGAGAGGGCTGAAATGTGTCTTTTCTTGCAGGTGCCTGTCTTCAAACTGGAGGAACTAGCCAACATCAGGTATTTTGGTCATCAGTCGTACGGCCCAGCTCCCTACTGTTACCTGTAGGCTGTGCACGGTAAACAATGATGTACATGCAATCAGAAACCTCCTTTACACACGTGGGCATCTGGTTTTTGGCTGCTTACATGCTCTCTGCAGGCACACTGACTTCAAAAACAAGCATGGTCTATGAATGTCAGACGTGTCCTGCTATACCTGCTGCATCAACTGGACATTTCTATAGGAGTCTATAGGAGTCAAACATACACACACAGAGCATGGAGACACACAAGAACGGGGGGAGTCATGTGTACTTACTAGTAGACACACCCACATACAAATGCAGTGGGACACACTACATGAGCAACCATACTATACTTATTTACTGGAAAGTAGTCCTGTAAAGATCTACACTAATCACATACACGCAATCTCATCTCCATGCGCAGATGTGCATGCACAAACTCTTTCCCCTGAATTTTTGTGCTGTGCAGTCTTCAGGGGTGAATGTACCTGGTCTGTCTCCCAGATCTATCACATTCCAGGACTTTATCCAGACCCCTTCAATGAGGTTTCAAATGTTTCTGTGCATGTTTCAATCAGTTCAGGCATGTCAGACAAGTAAGTGGTGTGGAGGTACCTGCAAATTACACCATCTGGCTGCCTCAGTGAGCCAGACAAGAGGCAGACTGCAGGGAAAGGGAGAAGCCAGGCATTCAAGGAAGGAGGGGAACGTAAAACTAACCATTTGCAGAGGAGGAACACTTAAAAATCACTCCAAATAATCTTGCAGTAAAGGTTTAGCCATTTCATTTTATTAACCAAATCTGGTAAGTATGAAAGAATTTTCTTTGGAATGAACTCAGTCCACTGGAAGATCATTTCCACCTTAACCTTCATGCTTTGAGTAATACCAGGAAATATCCTGTGCAGGAGAATCTGCAGATTCCCAGGTCTGGGCCTCTGGGGGTAAGAAATGGTTCATAATGGGATGCCAGTGGGTTCAGTACAACTGATATAAATCGATAACTCCACGGGTAGATAACAGATGACAGGGCCTTTTTCCCCTGGACCCATTTTAAAAAGAATATAGCTAAATTTTCATGCATGAGTCTGCATGAACCAATGTCATTTCAAGCTAAAGAATGGGCTGGTCAGGCTTTTTGTCTTGTGTACAGCATTTCAGTTCTCATTAAAAACAAAACCCCTCACGCCACCTTTGCAAGGTGGCTTTAAATCGGAACTGGAGAATTATTATGGGGGGGAAGGGGTATTTTGGGGGGAAATAAATTCTTTTCAGACAAAGTAGACCTTTACTTTCAGAAAGTTTAAAAGGAGTGGAAAAAAAGGTTTTCTACTAGAAAAATAAAGAAAAGCAGTTAAGCAGGCTCAGACTGGGTTCTCAGACCGGGGTGGATGGATAACCCTCTGACTGGGAGCAAGTGCTCAGAGGCAGGCTCACTTGCCCAGGTTGAGGGACAGGAACAGCCAGCGTCACAATGGCTTGTGTCACCATGATGCCGACTGTACCTATTCTGGAGGTAAATCAAAGATGTTCATCTGTTGTGATGCTGATCTGGCAATTTCCCTTAGCAGAAAGCTCCTAGTGGGAAAAACAAGGAGGGGGAATAAAAGTGTTTATTTGTTGAAAGGGAAGCATGTTTTTGTTGACTCAACCTTCATTAAATGGCTCTCATTATTGCCGCAGTGTGAGCTGTTGGCACAAGCCTCTGCTCTGTCACTAAACCCTAATGCCATCTGGAAAAGGAAGCGAAGGGAAGCAGCACAGAAGAGCCTACGTGTCCATCCCTCTTCCCACACCCCATCCCCGAGCTTGCCCTGATCTGAAGAGAGATGCAGTGCTGGGAGGTGCCAGGAGCCCCGTGGCTGAGCTATAAATCTCACTCAGTCAGAGAGGAAGATTTATACTCACAGCTTGGAAACAACGCCTGTAGCATACACACACATGCACACACACTTACACACACACACATTCCCACCCGGCAAAAACCAGCAGCTTTGCCAGAACTGAGACTGAAGACAAGGTGCAGTCCCAGGAACACCTAAATTGCTTTCATGACTTTCCAGCAGTGTTTCAAAGACAAATTGGGGGCTTGTGTTTTAAATGTATCCCCAATTTGCATTTTGATTGGCTAACAGGCCATGCAAATTCCATGGTAAAGTACTGATCTGTCAAAGGCATCTGACAGTTTTCAACAATTGCTGAAATGGCTTTAAAACAGACCTGTGAGAGCTGGGGAGAGAAAAAAAATAATCAAAAGACCTCTGCCTGATGAGTGAGTTCTTTCATCTGCTAAAAGCTCTCCAAGCCCACAAGCCTGGGGCTGACTTTAAATAGAGTCAATGGAGAAATATCTTCTAGACAGGGGAATGATGAAACCCTCCAATAGTCTCTCTCCCTTTCATTTGCACACTCTCTCACACATGTATTTACCTTTCCTCTCTTCCTCCCTCCAGAAAAAGTCCTGTCCAGGCTGGTGCTGGGTACCCTCGCTTCTCACAGAAGTCAGAGAGGTGTTTGCCATTCAGCAGCTCATGGGGTTGAACTTCAGGATGGTCCCGCAGCCACAGGGTCACGGGATCTTCTCCAGTTGTGAATGATGTTGAGGTTTTAAGGCAATTTTATTGCGAGGTAAAGGGATTCTTCAGCTTACAGTATCTTTAAATGAGTCACAAGGGATTTTGCCACTGGGTTGCCAATCAGGCACAACCTGTTTCTGGATTCAACCAAGAGACAAAATATTTCCTAAGGACATGACATAGGGAGGCATTAAACTGCCCTGAAATACCACTTGGCAGTGTGAGATGAAGCTAGTTGCATGCTCCCACAGCAGACCACTGCACAAGCACTTTAGCCAGAGCAAAAGAGGCTTTAAGACACAGTGGCAAAGGGCCCATAGAGACCTTTTGCCAGTTTGTCACAACATTTTTGGGAGATATAAGGCTACAGAAAGAGCCTAGATTTTCTAGGGTCGTACAGCTGTGCTGGGTTATCTGTCTGCGAATATTTTTGTAAGTTTGAAAAATGTTCATATCCTGAAGCAAGTTGCAAAACTAAAATTTCAAGTCCTCTGCAAAGTCAAAATGAATAAAATAAATATATAAAACCAATCTCTCTTGGTCAAGTGAAACTTTCTCTTTCAGCAGGGTATAAACCTTTTTCTTTCATTTGGCATGTACTGAAAAAGCAAACAAAAAGCCCTGCTAAGCTACAAAATGAGAAAGACATTCCGAACTGTCATTTTCCGCACTGCACAGGAGGTATCCTTTGGACGGTTTCCATCACCACTCCCTCCCTCCCAAATTTTGAGTGAAGAAGTTATTAAAACTGGCCCTATCTCCATTTTAAAAGTTTTCAATGAATTTTCAGTTTGGGTTGAGAGAATCCTGAGACAGTCACATCAAATAGAACTTGAGAAGCATTTAGAAGAATGATGGATGCTGAAAACTGCAGTTTCAGGCTACCAAGACTCCAAACTCGTTCTGACTGCAGAGATTTAAAGATCTCACCCACTCCTTTTCTGTGTGAAAGAAGTCAGCTCATCTTTGGGTGCCTTTTTATGGATCAGCCCGCTGACCTCTGCGGAGCCCTTAGGCCATTTCCATGCACAGTGACATAATAATGATGGATAAGAATAATTTACCATTTTGGGGGAGAGGCAGAGCAAAAACAATGTTTCTCAGGCCTGCCCCAAACTGGAGCCTGGCTCTGCACCGACCTGCCCCCTTTCCCAGAGCAGTGTGCAACTTCTCAACCCCACAGCACATTCCTCTCCCTGCCCTAGAGCTTAGCTCTGATACCCCAGGAGCTCGTATACTTTTGACCTCACAAGCATTACACAATCTGCCTATGAGAATGTTCCTCCTGCTTCATCTCAGTGATGCAGCATCAGCCTTAGGCAAACTCAACTGTGAAGGAATGACTATGCCTTGAGGCTGCAAACCTTTTGAGATACGCATGCGGACTCTACCAGCTCCAACAGGCACTTTTACCTACTTGCTCCTCTTGCTCTTCCTGGTTTCAGGTGTGATGCATCCCTTCTGCATGCTTCCTAGCACAGATCCTCCTGGATGGTGCTATGTGTCATAAGGTGATATGTAAAATTGTCATAACATGGTGGGATGAGGAAAGAAGGTTGGCACTGAACTAGTGTGGGCTGGGAGAGATCAGAGGTACCTTTGGGTTAGCCACCTTGAGAAAAAAATAAGGTAATGTGTTCAGGACATATCTGTGTGTGAATTACAAGGCTGTGAGGGCAACACATTGTTTGTAGCATGCTGTGTTTCCCAGGTGCTTCAGGACTTGGGACCTATGTGGTCCATGGGGACGGTAAATGTTCCCTCCATGCTTGTTCCAGGTGAGATGATCCCACCAGGATAGGGAGACAACTGGGTCTGGTGTGGAGGTGCAGAGGAGGAAGAGCTGCAGTCAAGGGGCTCCATCCCAGAGCTAATATCCCTGAAGTGTCTGATTCTGACCCAGCTCTGCACAATGATGTATGGCTTTCCCAGCTTGCATTAGCCTTGCATTAGCAATGACTGATGAATCTCTGCACCACTTGTCTTTGCATGCTCTGGATGAGGCCTCAGCAAATTACCTCAATCATCCGCTTCTCCTACACACCGCTCTGGCCTCCCTGCACCTCTCCAGTCACCTCTTCCCCTCTCCTGTTTAACATGCAGTCCCCAGTCTTAACTCACTGGCTCCTTCCCCTAGTATTCTCTCCCTATTTAACCCAAGCACATTAGTGACTTGGTCATCTATTTAATCCTTAGCTAAGGTCATTGGAGCTGTATGCTTGAGAGAGAGAAGAACACGCAAGGTGTTTTTCTCACTACTTTCCCTCCTTCCCCAGGCCTTCCTCCAGGAGGGTTTCCCTTTGGCCTTAGCTAATCAGATGATCCAGCTCGGTGAGCGGGGAGAGCTGCCTCAGGACAAAGTTCAAGGCTTTTTCTCCTCAACAGGTTCTTTGTGACAGTTCCCATTCAGCCTTTAGCAGCAAGTATTTAGTTACTAATTTCCCATCTCCATCAGGTGCATGGTGCCCAGGGATGGTTGGTCTTGGGGCTTATAGAAGTTTTCCACTTGGGAACAATTTTTTTAAGGTGTTGCCCTTGGCACAAACTGGACATCTTGGTGGGTTAAACACGAAGATGAGGAGGAGGTTGGAAAGAGAGGACAACGTGACTCTCATGCGTAACTCAGTGATTAGAACTGGATTGCTCCTTTCTTGTTCTTTTCCATTCTTCCCTCGTGCCTTGTAATGGTCATTGGTAGCAATTTGTGTCATGCCGTCCTGGGCTCTGAGATTCCGCAAATCCATTCGTTACGGCCCCCAGGAACAAATCCCATCAAATCACCAGTTTATAAACTGCATTTCAGATATGTTACATGAGCACTGATTGCAAATCTGAAGACATTTCCATTTTGCCTGAGGCCAAGATTTTTAATTTAAAAAAAAAAAAAAAAAATCCCGTCAGGGTCTGTGCAAAGGCTCTTTAGATATTCCAACCAGCACAGTTTATTTAAAAATTCAATAAGGCAATTTTCATGGCAGCAAGGAAAAAGAAGCAGTGCTGGTGTCTGCACACTCAGTAAGGAGGAAGAAGCAGCCAGGATCTTGTCTCCCAGACCAACTCAAGCCAGACTATCCTGCTACCTCATTTTAGCTCCTAACAGCCTACAGCCCAAAAACTGAGGTACCCTTTCTGCTTGACAATTGAATTTTCTCCAACAGTGGAACAAGGGAGTGGGGAGCAGAAATGGCCTTTTCAGAATAATCTGCTGCCCAGGAGTCACATTAGCTAACAGAGCAAATATCATAGAATCATAGAATGGTTTGGGTTGGAAGGGACCTTAAAGATCATCTAATTCCAATGCCCCTGCCATGGGCAGGGACACCTTCCACTAGACCAGGATGATATAAACATAATAATATAAATGACATAATATATATAAAATACAATATATAGAATAAATTATATAATAGTGAAATAATATAAATGATCAAACCTATTTCTGGACTTCATGAGGCTGGTGACAATGCTTAAAGGAAGAGAGTGGTTAGCTTTGCATAAACATAGCCATGGGAAGCGGACAGAAGGTAAGTAGGATGCATATCCAAAGTGGTTGTTCTCTGCTTTCTATGAACCATAAGGGGCTCCTTGGGAAGCAGAGACAAAACTGAATAGCTGTATTTAGATCAGAGGTGAAGAATCATCCCTGGCTGCTCTAGACCATGTCGCAAAGATATTTTCTGCTACCTTATGGCCATTGCTATCTTGCTATAGCAGGCATAGACAATAGCCAAGACTTCCCTTGCCTTGGCATGGCATCAGCACACACCCAAGCCCAGTCTTCGGAGGTTTGGGAGGTGTCTATCCCATCGAGGAAAGAAATAGCCAGAAATTAGTGGTGCTTACAGAGAAGACAACACAAAGAAACCTGTCACCCATCCCTCCCCTTGAGACCTCAGCCCAAATACCCACCCCACCAGAGGAGCAGAGACACCTGTGTGACTTCCCCCATGATAAGTATTTCAGGTCTCAGCCCACTGGCAGAGGAGCTGAAGGACTTTCTGAGCCTGCTGCTAACGAGATCATTAAGACAAACACAGCGATTATGTGAACCTTTCCAGTCAGAAGGATGAGGTGGGGTTTTAATTAAGGTAATTATGCTCAGCTGGAAAGGCTATTTGCAAAGGCATTTAAAGTCTCTAGGAAGGTGCTGTGCTGACAAGCTGGGTTTAGAGATAGTAATTCTGGTAGAGTGGGTGAAACCTTCTGTTTGTGTGGACCACTGGACTCAAGCTACCAACACTGCTAGTGTCTTACTTGAGAAACCTGATGCTCTGTAAGAGAGGTAGGCAATGCTTTGCCGATGGCAATGTCAAGGATGAGTTTGTGCTGAAGCATGTCCATTATGGAGAGGACACTGCTCTCTCAGCTCAGGGGATTTTTCAGTGTCAGCACTTTTCTTCTCTCCAAAAGAGGACAAAGACTTTTAACTTCAGAAATGTTCCCAGGTCAGTAATTTGTGGGGAGGGGCCAGTATCTGTGTCAGGTCAGCTGGCATTTTGTGTTTGTAATTATGTTTTTGGGTTTGGGTTTTTTTCCCTATACTCTTTTAGTGTAGTGATCTACAATTTCTATATGAAAAGCCATTGCAGCTTGAAATTGGGAACTTGGCACTTTGACAGTGTCACACTTCTGACAATTCAAAACTCTTATGAGTTGTAGAAGAGGGGTCAGAGCTGACCCTGGCCTGCAAGAAGCTGGGATTTTGACACATCAATGCTTCCCTGTAGAAGTCCCCATAGAAAATTTCTAATCAGCTCTGGTTGTGTCCCCTTTACTCGCTTTTTTCTGACTAAAAGCCATTTACAAACCTATCACCCCTTGTTAGAGACCTGTCTTTCTCTTTCTTTGTATCAGCTTTGCTGAGTATTGGGGGTCCAGAGTAAGGACATCTCATTGTTTCCTTGTCCTTGGCAGGAAAGACAGAGCAGATCAATGTGACTTACACTTCACCGTTTCCTATTCAGTGCTGCCTCTCATTTTGTTCTGCTTTTAATATCATCTTTATTGCAAGTCTGTTCTAATGCTGCCTGTTTATTTATGGCTATTACTGAGACGATGCTTTAATTGTCGGATCAGTGCCTCCAGTCCATCAGCAAAGGAGCAGGCAGCTCTTTATAAACAACATTTTTTATTTAGCTGCACACACAACACACACGCACACAACTAGGAACAACAATGGTGTTATTCCCAACAAACCCTTGTGCAGTTCTTTGTAATTTTACCTGTCTTGAAAAGGACGGCCTTTGAGTCTGTTTACTGTTCTTTCCGCACTGAGCATTTTGCTTTGTAGATCTGGAAAAAGGAAATTTAATTAGAGTATTCAGGATGGTTTTTATATATATTTTCTACCAATTAGCATTTAATTAAGGCAGTTAAATTACATTTGCCAGAGACAGACACAACCCATTGCAGAGTATTATTTTAAGATCTCATTTCTTTTTTCTCATCTTGCAAGCTGAAAATGAAATCAGGTAGTGATTGATTAATTATTAATTCTTTACTGATGATTGGGTTGGGTTGGAGCTAGTCAGGAGTGTGAGAGAGGCAGGGGGGGAAGTGCTAAGACACAATCTTGTTTTATTTCTTTGGACAACTTTGCAGGAGCTACCTGAGGTGGACAGACTCATCCTAAAGCCAAGCAGAGATATTGGGCTGCCTGGGATGTCTGGCACTGCCTGCTTCTGAGTATTTCCTCACCCTGACCTCCCTGCAGGATGAAGATGGTAGGTAAGGAGTGGTAATATCTCATCAGTATCTATTCTAAAATCTTTTGGGAAAGAACCATCCTACTCCTTTGTTAATCCCCCTCTTCCTCATGATGCAACCAATCAGTGGGATGGATGATTGCTGCTTTTTCTGGAGGGCTGATGAAACAGGATACGTGCCCAAATGTGGCACAATCCTGCTGGCTGACACCAGCTGCCCAAACTGCACCTCTGCCTTGCTCTAGAAGAAGGTTAAGCTCTGCCTTGCCTTTCATTTCTGCTTGCTCTGAAGTCTCCTCTCCATCCCTCCCTCTGTTTGCAGTGTGGCTTTGTCTCTCTTCATTGCTCTCAAGGTCACCATTGATCAGATTGTGAGTACTTTACAGCTGCAGCCTTGGATGGGCAGAAAGAGAAATTGATTGCAGTCAATTCAGCAGCAGATTGAACTGTATTGACTTGTCCCCTATTCATGCAGATGAGGAGGATGAGGAGCTTTGCCACCTTTTAATTACCACAACTATCCCTTCTCAGCATGAATGGAATGGTTGTGTGTGTGCACAGGAGTGTGGGGGGATCATATGGAAGAAAGTCTTCGGGGTGGTGTAGGGATTTTTTTTGACCAGCCAGGACCACACAAGATAGGAGGACCGGTGCTGGTTGGCCAGTGAGGGAATCCCAGGGATAGAGAGTCGTCTTTCCTCTGTTTACAGTGACTCTTCCTGGAGGAGTCCCTGTCACTGGAAGTGATTTGTTTTCCATAGTGGAAGCCAGCCATTTTCAAGAGAGTGGCACTGCTGAATAAATGGCAGCCACAGGTGATATAAAGGTGCTGCTCCTTTGAACTGGACACACTTGGCAGGAAAGGCAGAGGTTCATCTGGCAGAAGTCACACTGAGAAACATTGCTCCTTTGCTTTCCCTGTATTTGAGCACATAGAGGAGGGGAATACTGCTGCAAGCTTTCTTCAATAGCTGGATAAACCAGTCTCCTGTTTAGCAAAGTCCTTTGGCTAAATCCTGAATTCTCTTGTTGAGGAGGAAGAGCTGTTTTTGTGGTGCTTGCTTACATCTAGGGATCAGGAGAGACTGGGATGTGTTCAGCTGACCCCTGTGGAAAACAAGATGTACATGATTGATTTCCATGGAGCTGCTCGGGCTTCTCACCCTGGATTCTGCTTCTGGCTCTGTCCGTGGGCTTGCAGGCTTCACCAGTGCTAACACAGTAATTCGTTGCTATCATAGAAAGTGCAGTTGGCATTTTTTGAAATGTGCAGGACTGGCATCTTTAGAAGACTGAAATCCTCTGTTCATCTACTGAATTGATGCCAGTAGTATCAGTACTAGGAGTGAGAGAAGAGCAGTGATTCCAGCAGGGCTTGTGAATAACAGCTTTTTTTTTTTAGCAAATTGAAAAGTAAAAAACCAAACCAGAACAACAAAATTACTTCCATTTAGGGTCAGAGAAAGTATTGCATTTTGATTTTTTTATCATTAAAAATTTTCTGAGTAAGACAGCATTAAAGGAAATTTTAAGACAAAGCAATTTGAAAACTAGGGTTAAAATCAACATTTTTAAAGACAAGTGGGGAAAAGAGTTAATTCCCCCCTGCTTGCTTCCCTTTCCCCCTGTTCCCTCTTCTTACAAAGAGACCAGAAATTCTGTGCAGTGTTCTGATGTGACCAAATACACCATTTTAACCACCTCCCTGGGACTTATGTCCAACACACTCCTCCCATCTCTAGGACTACTTAAGCGTAGACCTGACACTTTTTGTAAGGATGCTAACCCCAGGCTGGGTTTATGTACTGTGTGTCTGTTCACTGGAAGCTGAGCTAAGACAAACAATTCATTTTACACGAACTGTTAAAACACTATCAGCTGGTCACAAACACAGGTCACAGCTTTCCTTAGAACCCAGACTGATGACCTGTAGGACTCTTTCCTTGACCTCTCTGTATAATGTGGGGTATTTTTCTTGACTGACTGGGTAGGCAATGGTGTAGGGATCCTGACTTAGTAGGCTCAGATGAAATAGGTGAAGGGGGTTCACATTTTCAATTACCTGCTAAGGGTAATAATTCTTTATTTTAATCTTGCAGCAGGCAAATGTACTGAGATGAGATGTTCAATATGCATAACTATGGTTTTAGCCCCTGCTTTCCAAACAGTCTTTGTATGGAAGTCATCCCTTGTCTTAACAAAAGTCACAAACCCTCTGGACAAAATAAAATGGGCTTAGCCCTGTACTCCAACTTCTGTGGTAGCGAGATGGGGTTGTTATTGCTAGCAGACTAAGGATATCTATTGACTATTGCAATCCAAATTGAAAACTAGCACAGAGACCAGCTTTATAGTATAAAGCCGTTCCTCCTGCCCTTGTAGAGAGACCCTTCCTCTTTTCTTTGCAGCATCCCAAAGGGGAGAAGTGAATTCCAGCAGTTTACAACTCCCAGGGAGAGAATGTACTGTGATAATCTCCCCCAGTTTCTAGCTGTTAAAATAAATTCTTCCCATGTTAGTAAGACTCCCCTGAGGCCTCAGGAGAACAGGTGCTCACTTGACCTGAGTGTCACCTGCACCTAATATATCACATCAGCCTTGGGGGGAAAAAATGCAGCCAAAGCTTCCCTCCCCACACCCACCCAGGGGAGGCCTGGCTCAGCACAACCGCAGATGGAGACCTGCATGTGTGCTGGAAACTGCATAGAATGCCCCTCTAGAGAAAGAGATGGGATTTGCTTATTGTGCCACTTAGCCAGCCTGTCTGATGCCGTGCCTCCAGTGATGAATGGTTCATTGGAAAGCTCAAAGGAATCATGCTAGGATTCTGTTTGTCCATTGCAATTTTTGAGGTGAGGCATGTATGCCAAATGTCCTTCTACCAGGTGGCCATCCACTGACTTTTTGAAGAAGGTCTCTGGATTCTTATGGCTTTATATTGCATAGCTAGTACTGCTGGTCTTGGTCATGGAGATGAACAGCTTCCTCTGATTTTGGTGAATGAGCATTTTCTTGTGCAACTCTCAGAATCGGAAGGAATTCAAGCAAAAATTTTCTTCAGGGAGTACGTTCCTTTCTTCTGTAGACAGTCCCGAGTCATCTAGTAACAAGAACTCTTCCTCTGTCCTCTCCTGCAGCAACCTTAAGGTGAAAAGTGTCACTTGAAGTAGCTTGAATGATGGTACATCCAGAGAAAGACAACTCAGGGAAATCCAGGCCTGAATATGTGATCCTAGATTTGGGGGGGGGGGGAATATTAGGATGAAAGCAATGGGGCATGTCCTCTGTACACATGGACCTGGCTGCCCACTGTCGGTTTCTGGAGGTGGGTTTAAAGAACAGTAAATCCTACTTCTTCTGAAGAAGTTGTTGGGGACAGAGATGCTATAAAAAGAAGTTAGAGGAGATTGCCCCTGATACTAATCAACAGGGGATGGCAGAAGAAAGATGTCCTTTTATCTGAATAATATCAAGACCCTCATTACATCATTACAACAGTTACCCCAAAGCCACAGCAGCCAGGTTATGCAATGATGGGTTTAAAACATATTTTACATTCCGATCTTGTTCACTGCAACCCAAACTCAAGCAGCACGCGTACTTAGGCTCTCATTTTTGTCCATGCCTAACTGTGTGCTAATTATTTAGCAGGTTGTTAATTATTTTGCTAATTGTTTAGACTCTGCACGTGACTGGTCATCTCAGATGATGTACAACATGGGCTAATTTCACACTTCATGCCATGTTTATGCCAAAGTCAAAAAGGTTTATATTTTTTCTTGATTGGAGAGCAATGTAGAGAGGTGACTGTGGAACAGTTGTTCAACACAAGGTTCCTGGGAACCTCAGCTGGAATTTCTAAGTAGCCAGCTCTCCTTGTGTTCACTTCCAGGTATGTGAAACTGAACAGTTATGTTTTGCTGAATGCAATGTGTGAGGACTTGTATAAACTTTCTATGAGCCTCTAGTTGCAAGTGTTTGGGAGCCATCATCTAATATGGAAATAGGTTCAACAGGACCTTACGATTTAAGTGACCAATTGCTGCACAGTAATGATCAGCTTGTGAACATTTCTGAGCATCTGTTAGAAGAGGAGTCTGGGTTGTGATACTAATGGCTTTGTGCAGCGAAGATGCTTCAGAAAATTAAAATCTGTTCATGGAATACCCTGGCTGCAGCAAAGGAGTTTATATATGGTTTCTAAATTCTTCACCAAGCTCTAAGAATAACAGACTGCTTACAGAAAAAAAAAATTGGTGATGCACACATAGAAACATGAGTAAATAAGAATCACTGCATTTGTTTGGGGTGAAATGGTGAGCAAATGGAAGCAGGTAAGAAATACACTGATGCTTTCGAAAGGCTTCAGGTCAGTTTTTCTGAGTGGCTGTTAGTACTTTACTTCTCTGCCTCACTTCCCATGCCTTGGCTAATATTGATACTCGTTCAAGGATGGATGTAGGTCCAGGGGGATGGGAAAAGAGGAAGAACAGGGAAGGGAAATAGCCTTGTGTTTATGTCATGTCTTCATAGTGCACTGGAGAAGAGAGGACAGCCAGCTCCAGAGTATGGGTGGAAAAGGCATGGAGAAACTCTTTCCCATGATTCTCATTTCACTCCCATTACTAAGGCACAGGAAAATACAGTCCTCAGTTGTGGAGCTAAAAGTCTGTGTGTGTTTTCCCCTGTAGCAGACTTACAAACTTTTCCTGAGGGCCACCTGTAGAGCAAAGCCTCCTCACTGCAGCCATCTGGGAGTCACTAGAGGCAGGCTGAGTATTGTTATTTATTTCTCTGTTTACTGTAACCAATTAAACAAAATCTTACTCAGTCCATAAAGAGCAGTAGCCTGGGGAGTGTGGGAGGGAGAGGCATTGCAAAGAGGCATTTTATCTTTGACACACACTCCTAGGCAGAGGATTGAAGGTCAATGCATACACATCATACTGGGCTGATTACAGTGTTGACAACTATTCACTTAGTTTTATGAAATTATCAATTGATCTGTGATTGGAGAATCTAATCAACGCTTAGAAAATACAGTGGGTGGAAAAGCCAGTTGGGCTGGATTGTCCTACATCTGGCTACGTGGGACGGGTCCCTCCAGGAACCGTGCAGCTTCCTGGGACAAGAGTTAATGCCGCTTTCCCTTTTACAGCTTGGTGAGAGGACAACCTTTACTATCAGATGCCTTGTTTCTTAGCTGAGAGGTCATCCTGTCCTTTTGTGCTGTTTTAATTCAAGGAGCACAAATTTGCTCACCCACTATGGAAATGACACAGAATTGTGAACATATGAATGTTATGAAGATACTCACTTGGATTTGGCTCTGGGTGAAAGGTTTGCATATCACAAAAAGAGTCCCTGGCAACATTTTAAAGTAATTAAAGATCTCTGGATATTGGTAATTCCATATCCCCAAAAAGCAATGCAAAGTTTCTCTCATGACAGTAATTCTTAAAGGAGCTTTA
>WAAD01017956.1:1306623-1318003 GCA_013389945.1 Fregata magnificens | reverse complement strand
GGGGAGAAAAAGGGAGAAAGGAGTTTTTCCCAGTCCCCTGGTTTGCAAAAGTGAAGGTAACTGTTCAGAGTCATGCTGGGGGTTGCTCAAGCGGTGGAGTTATGATAATTGAAACTGGTACCTGTGTTCAAACACCTGCCAGAGCAGTTCTGAACCTTCACAGCCTGGTTTCTAAGCCTCTCTGGTACCCTACCACCAGTTGGCAGAAAATAGCTGTAACAGTTAAGTCCCACTGCTTTGTTTCCAAGACCATGGCTCTTCTCAGAAGGCAGCAGAGAAATTGGAGAGGTTATTCCATGCCCTCTCCTGATCTGATTGAGGTGGCTCTAGCAAGCAAATGTATTTCCACTCTCCTTTTAAAATGCTTTACAGTTTAATAAAATGGAAAATCAAATTGCAAGAGAACAAAATTATTTTCATAAACATTGTTGTGGGCAAAAGGGTCCTTTGGATAATAGCACTTTTATCTCTGTTTTTGAATCTTCAGGCTGCCCTAAATGCATGTAATAACAGTAAGTCATTCCCAACATGCACATTCCCACAGAATTACTGTATTAAACAACTGTGTTAAACTGGTGGGGAGCAAAGGTATATCTTTTTTTTATTATCCCTGCAAACAGAACAGAAGCTGATTGGTAGAAGCTGGTCTTGCTGCTATGGATAGATAAGATCTAAGCCTGTGGAGGTCAGCTCAGACAGTCTTCATTTACTACTCAAAGGCACTGTCCTGTGGTCCCACAAAACTGCAGGTGGAGGGATGGAAATAAATGGTGACATTTGAAGACCCATAGTGGAGGAAGGATTTGGGGTTTTTTTAATGGTAAAGATTTATACTTATACACTACAAGTCAAACTGGAGAGCCATGGGGATGAGGTTTCCCTCTTAATCAGAAATGTTAAAACAAAGCCATAGTCGACAGTCTCTGCACAACCTGTACTGTTACTAAGGTCAGACTTTGGCTTAAATGGAAATGACTTTTTATCATCACAGCTGAGTCATAGAACTGGAGAGCACCGAGTGAGCTGGTGGTGATGGGGCGGGACTATTGTACTTACAGCCCCTCTCCTTGTCCTGTCTCAAGTTAATTGTCAATATGTTGTCTGCAAGTGAAGGGGCTATGACTGTAGATATGGATGTGCTCCAGAAGCAAAACATAGTCATTCCTCAATGCCAGCTCCTGCCTGGGGTTTACAGAGAGGAGATGGACAGAAATCACACTGCAGTCCCACTATCTGCCCTTTGTGTGTCAAAGAGCACAGGGACTCTGATTTTTTTTTTTTCTCCCCTCGCTATACCTACCTTCATTATCACTCTGTAGGACAGAAGATCAAGCACAGGCGATGGGAGGAATGAGAAACCCATAAGGCTGATCCACAATGTCCTTTCATACAAACTCTGCTTCAAGGAGTACTCTGCTCAGTACTTGGGCAAAGACCCCACGGAGATCATGTGAGGACTAAGACCCAAGTCAGAGTCCCAGACTCTCACCTCCTGGACTTATCTGCACATCCCATGGTGCCAGACTGAAAGTTTTTCTCTTCATTTTTATTGTAAGTAAAATCCCATGACTGAGAAGCTTTGTTGAAACAAAAACCTTTTCCCTGCAAAGTTTGGTGTCAAAAGACTGACATTTTTGAATGAAAAACCATTTCATCAGGGAATGTACATCTGTCTCTATTCTGTAGATATTGGTCAGTTTGTATGTTTATGACGAGTGCTGAGAAGGAACATTTTGTCTCCTGTGAATGTGGCCTGTTTGGAGAAACCATGTTTTTGATGGATTGCTCTCTGAGCCCTCTGTTATTAGAGATGTTTCCCCATTTGGACTCCAAGGGGTAGAAAAGTTGATCTTTAATAGTAGAAAGCAGATATATCATCATGTGGTAGAAATATTTCCCTTCATGTTGAGAACTCTTTAGTAAAATTTTCGTGGAGAATAATTTTGAATTTTTCCTTTTCCCTCTTCCCTTAAATTGTAAAACCTTTGCCGGTAGACCCTCAAAAGAAACACTGGCAGAGCTGAGGTGGTGAAAATGGAAACAACCAATTATCTCCAGGGCCTCTAGACTTCCTTTATACATGGAGCCATGTTAGTTAATTCTTCGCTTATTTCTGATGATACGAAGTCATGGGTTTTGAGGGACTACAGACTGAAGGCTTCCATTAGAAGAAGGTTGATCCAGGGGTTAGGAAACAGGCTTGCTGTTTTGGAAGCAACAGTTAAATCTGCTGTCTGGACATATCTTTTCTATGTTACTTTATGGATAAGTCCCCTCAGTCTGTCAGGTTCTCATCTATAAAAATTATAAGAATATTTCCACCTTATCCTAAATGTGTTATGAAATAAATCTAGAAGATTGAGGCTTTCTGTCTCCCTGTGTGCACACAGACATATACCTACGCTCCCTCCCCCTGTTCCGCAGAGATGTTACTTCATTCTTACAGTAGATCCACACCTTCTAAGAAGCAAAAGTGTTGGCTTGTCCCTGAACCTTCTTTTCTCTTTGCTGTGCAAAATAATATTCTAAAGATGACACAAAATTCTGCCACCAGACATCAATTTCATGGTGCTCTTTGTAGCTGAGGTACATCCTGGTTGAATGTGGCTGTGAATAAGCTCATCAAAAGGGGAGTTTGTCCACCAAGATCTGAATCAAGTGGTACCTAGTTATAGCAATGTAGGTCAAAACCATTAACTGTATTTCCTAGTTATAGTTATGTATAATACATAAATAATGCTTAAATATTAATCAAATTCTATATTATTAATTATCATTCCTATTATTTGAGTCTGAAGAATGATAATATATTTTGGCCTAAACATAGGTGGTTTTATTGTCTTCTCTTAGTCTATAACAAGCTGATGTTTCTTTCTGTGTAGAGAACGCAAAGCCTGAGATTACAGAACTGGGCTGGGAAAGCTAAAATCTATTCCAGTGATCCATGGGGCAATTCTGGTTAATGCTCTGACAGCTCTTGCTTGAGTTTCCCTACCTGCAGAAGTAATATAGAAACAGTGTCTCATTAGAGTGAAGCTAAATTTATGTTTAAGTACCTTCAGAACAGAGGTGTTTGGAGCTATGCAAAGCAGCTAAATGTGCATCTATGCACATTCTGACATACACTACCCTTTCTCAGGAAAAGAGGCTGTAATAGAATACTTTGCCCAGTCAGAGGATTTGAATCTATCTCACCTTCAGCATCAGGGTCAGAACAACCCTATGTCCTAATATATTGCCCTTCTAAAAGTCCAGGAAATATCTCATCCTGTCACCCAAGGGCACCTCAGGGTGCCGTGAATATACAAGCAGGATCACACCATGTTTCATGTTATCTTGTACCCAATTCTCTACCTACCATTTCGTTAGTGAGTGCACCAATTGTGAGTTTTGTTTATGGGTCTGATTAGAAACCCGCTTGAAATCAATAGGAGTCTTTCCTTTCGGCAAGCAGGATTTGAACGTGATAGTTTGTAACACTGCTTGGGCCTCACTGGGATGAAAGGCACTGTACGGAAATGTAATGCAAAAAAGTTCCTTCTTCCACACATTCCTATTCACATGGATATAGGTACATCCACCTACTTCAGTACACTGAAATGAATATCTGCTATAAGAATAAAACTTGTCAAAGCCTAAACACAGTACAATCAGCCTTCTATGTAGATGCAAAACCCTACTGAGCAGCAGCAAAAAGAATTAAACCCAACAGAGGAAGACAGAGATTTATTAAAAAGAGTTATAACAAATCAGTTATCAGACATTTAAAGAATAAACTTGTTAGAATAAACCTGTTAAATAAATCCTCAGAAAGCTAATTAGGTCGGTGTTACACTGGCACAATGGCCCCCTTCTTCCATAGAAGACTTAATGGTAGCATAAACCTGTTAAAGGAATACACTAAGTATACAATAAGCCAGCTATTTAAAGGATACCTCAGTCAGTTCATCCTCTAAATCTGACTTACCTACAAATTATCACTGGTGAGAAATATCTTCTAGGTTCCAAACGCCTATTGAATACCCAGGCCTGTGTGCCTTGTCATTTGTGAAAGAGACATCCATGGACGTGCCCCTTTTTCCAAACAAAGGGACTGGTGATGGCTGTGGAAGAACTACATGATTGAAGGGGTTTTGTTTTCCTTTCTCTCTGTGTTGTACTCAAGGTGCAGATTAAGCAACTGAACCTATTCTCAGAGCTTCAGTGACAATATTGATCGACTATTGGTGAAGCAGCAAGGAAAGAAAGAATATGAAAATAATTACTTTGCCCTTATATAGTGGTTTTTGTCAGCACATGTGTAAGGATGGAAGATTTGGAGATTAAAGACGTTTAACTGAGGCTTGGAATATCTGGGTTTGTCCCAGTTCTGCCTCTGGTTTTGTGTAAAACATACTGTTTCTACATCCCTCTCATAAACAACAGGGTGAACAACAGGGTGACTACTGCTTCCTTTCAGTTTCACCTGTTGCGATACTGAGGTCTGTGAGGCAAGCCTTATAAATTCCCTCGGGATGATCTACAAAGCCAAATGAGGCTTTGGTAGAGTGTGTTACCATTCCCATGATGGCTTAGTCTTGCTAGTGTGGGTAACTGCAGGAGTGGAGATGTAGGTGCAAACCATGATGCTCTCACTAACTAACATTTCCCACAAATACCTGAATATGTTGCTACCATTGTGCCTTCATGCTGCTTTATAGACAAAAAGCTGGGTGGGTAACTGCAGTTAGCTCGGTTCTGGCTTCTAGGTGAAAGTTATACAAACAACAATAATCCCGACAAGACGAGAGCATTAGATTGGTGTCTTATCACTTGTATTACATAGATGGAAGCAGAAGCAAAGAAGAGTAAAGTGATCCCCTTGAGATTATGTGGCCATCCAGCAGCAGAGCCAAAAATAGAACCAGGTGTCCGAGTTGGTCCTGCACATTTTATGCAATAGATCACTCCCTCCAGAGGTCAACTGGATGATTTTCCTCAAGAAACATGGGAAGAGTTAAATGCTGACTGGCTTGGAGGAAAATGATCTAAAACTAGCAGGGAAAGAAATGTTTATTTCTGAAGAAGGTGTCACAAGCAAAAGAAAAGCTTGAAAACAAGAATTGAACACTACGTAAAGAAACACTTGACAGCCACAGCCCTTTAAGTTGCCTTGAGTGTCTGTGTGCAGAATTCATTGCTGGCAACCAAAAAACAGTGTCGGCTCTAAAGACTGAACCTAGGGTATGAATCTACTGTAACAGCACTGGGACATTGAGGATGACAACACTCTAGGGGAGACATCTGGGCTGGTTCAGAGCTGCCATGGACAAATGGATACCAAGAGGGGAAAAGATAGGAAATAAGAACCTGCAGGATCCCCTAGGCTAAATTTCTGCCTAATGTTCAACCCACTCCTGAAGAAATGCAGTGAATGAAGTGTTTGGTATGGAAAGCTGGAACATGCTGGTACCAGAGTGTGTCTGGCCAGCAGGAGGTGAAGAAGCATGTAGGCAAAGTTCATTGTTAGTAATATTACCATTAGCAGGGAAAGGTAGCAGCTGAGTTCAGGACTGCTCAGGGAGAGGTGTGCATATGCAGAGTAAGTAGCAGTCTTTGCTTTGGCAAGCACCCAAATAAAATAAACAAGGTGGAGTTTTTACATACGCTCTTTAACATGCTGCTTGGGAAACTGTGGCATAAAATCTAGATCTAAACAGTCTGGCAGCTGTGTTTCACACTACATGTTAAGATCTTGGTCCTAGGCACCTGGACAGGGGACAGGTTCTTGGTTTACTTGTCCATGTTTCTGGAAACAGATTCCTGAATATTTTCATTTGTCCTTTCCTGCTCTGGCCACTAACCAGAATAGCCTGACAGCTGTGTTTATGCAGAGAGGTTTTGTAAAGCGCTTAGGCATATGCCTTTCAACATAGTTCCTGAAAATCGATCACATCAACTTTTTCTTAACAAGATGAAAAGTCCTTATTGTATATGAGAAATAACCCTGCTCAAGGCATGCGGCTACTGTGTGGTAACAATAACCCCACTTCTCAGGGTGCCGCTATGCACCAGCTATCCACCTTGTGACTCACTGCATACCTGAGGCAAAGTGCAGTTATCTCAGAGTAGCAGCATGCTCTAAAACGTGTCATTCCTTAGTGATTCAAATTCAAATTTTCTCCCAAATAAATAATAAATGACACCCGGGGTGGGGGGGGAATTACTTCTTGCTTCTCTTCCTATATTCAATACTTGCCAGGTATATTGGTTTGTGCAAAAATAGCGGTGACAGTCCATTCTGACCCAGACTACTGTTGATGAAAAAGTGCAATTTGGTTGCATGAATCTGTTGTAAAGTGCTGGACTCCCTGCCCTGGTGATATGGATCCTTGGGCTCCAGAAAATGGAATTTACCCCCTTTGTTGTGTGGCAGATAGCCAGGTCGCTTGGTCATTATTTATAATCCCAAGATAAAAAAACAAAGATGAAACAGTCTTGTGCCATCCCTTCCAGAAGCTGAAAAAAATTGCCCATACAGTTACAATATATCAGCATCAATTTAACGGTCATGCAGTTGGATGTGTATACATGTTATGACTTGATTTTATGCTGTGGGTGGTACTGTTATTCTGTACTAAGATCCGATTGTATGACCTTAGCACAGCCCTGCTAGATGTGCACTGGCTTCTCTTGGGTAAATCAGAAAAGAAGCACTGACCCTCTAACTCTCATTGACGTACTTCAGAATTAGCTTAGAAAGACTATGGATGACAGTGGCTGTCCCCTTCCTCCAGCAACCCCTGTTAATCAAGCTAAGATATCTCTTTCTCATGCCTGCTTCACAAACTTCAAGAGACATCAGTGCCTCTTGCTTTGCCATCTCCTTTACAATGAACATTTTTGGGGCTCTGAGAGATGTGAAACAGATGCAAGAACATAGATACGTTGGAGTGAGGAATAAGGAAAAAAAGCTCAATTGAACATTCTAGTCCCTGCATTTGGCTGCATGCGGGTTTCATCTACCAACATTTTTTTGAGTGGTCTGAAGTGCTGAGTGATTGCAGACAGAGGCAGAGTGAGGCTTGAAGCCTTCTGTGCAGTGTACAGCTCATGATGGGTTGGGAGTTACAAGTAGTTCCCTTTTGAAAGCCTTAGTCCAAGTTCAGAAGGAAACTAAGCCGCAGGTGATGAATACTGATGACTTGTACTTGGTACCAGACAATAGTAACAATAGTGAATATGAAAGATCGCTAATAAAGAGGATGGATTTGAGACTAAGATGGGAAAATCAGCAGATATGAGTTCATTTGCTTGCTCTTCCATGCACCTCAGCAAGTTCTACAGGAAAGTATTCAACTCCTCTAGCTTCATCCCTCTAAAATTTAGGAATTCAGTCTAAGCTGCTGATTTGGTTCCCTTTAGAGTCAACACAGAACGCTCATTTCAGAAAGAAATTCATCCCATGTCAAAGATAGTGTCTAAGATAACAGGAAGATTATACCTGTAGAGTTAAAATTACCACTTTCTGTTAACTGGAGAGAATATTTAGACAAATACCTGAAGCCAAATGTCTGGCCTGTTCTAATTCCTCATGAATTCAATGGATCAAATTATTAATTTTGCATCGGTTAGCCTTGGCCAGGAACCTTCGTATCAATGACAGCTGGGAAACAATCTTCTGAGCTGGGAAACAATCAGTTCTCACTGTTCTTTCTGCCCACTACAGTTTCCTAGAACTGACCTTATAGTGGTCGCTGTCTTATTTTAATCTTCAATGAGAGACAAACCACTATTATTTCTTTTTCACAAGACATATGCTTCCTACCCAAGACCAGTAGGAAAAATACTAAAAAAGCAATTGACAAAGCTAGATCTCAGGAGATTGAAAATCTCATTCTGCAACCCCCAGAAGCTCACGGTGCTCAGAACAAGTATCCTGAAAGGTGAGTGCCTAGGATAGCTGAAGTTCAATTTTGAAGCTGTGGCATTTCTTCCTTTGTTAGTTTGATGCTGGAAAGGGATTTATCTCAAAAGATAAATTTGGGATATATTAATTCAGGAGCAGTGCAAAGGTGGAGAAGCACCTACTTGGAAAGTTTAGTGAGTTCAGAGTCTTTCAGCCTTCTAGAGCTGCACTGAGGATGATTCAGTTTAATGCAGAGGAACCAACTATCAGAAACTCCTTTCAGAAAAAAAAAAAAAGAATTCCCAACTGTTTCTTCCCACTCTGCTGGGACCTGCTGACATTTTTGCTCAGATTGGCTGGGAGTTCCAGCCTTCCCCCCAACCCCTGGTCAAGCCTTGACTGTAAACCTTTAATTCTGCATTGGGAATGGTGGAAACAGTCTCTGCTAGCTCCTTGCCTCTTAGCCCTGACCCTTGAGCCCACTCCCAGACTTGTTCCCACTGTCCATCAAAACAGCCTGGTACTTGTCTGGCCACACAGCCCTTCACACCACCCATCCTGCTTTGTGAACAGTGAGACACCCGCCCATGTGTTAAGGGATACCAACAGCAAATGAATATGGTCGGTGCTTAGGAGCTGGATATCTCTGCAACCAACACAAAGCACAGTCTAAATAAGATCACTACTTACTGTGATATTGTTTGCAGAGGAGAAAGAGGAAATATATTTCATGAGAAACTGGGAGAGCACCGGAATATCAATACAATGCTCACAAAGCAAATTTAGTCCATTTTTAGCCTGTAATTAACAATGAAGTCTGCAAAACCTTGACAAGAATACATTCTGCATCCTCAAGGAGGGCAACACAACAGGATATGTGGAAAGAAAAAGTTTGCCGGTAGCATGAGAAGAACTCAGAGTAGGGTCTGATTATCTTCACCAGCTCATGGGACTCTGAAGTGAATTTTGCTGTAGAATCACAAATAGAAATGAAGTATTCACCGTATGCAGTTGGCACATACAGCTCCTTTTGCACCAGATAATGGCACTTTGTACTGGCCTGTCTGGGATAGTTAATTTCCTTTATAGCAGCTCATATGGTTCTGTGTTTTAGGTTTGTGACCAAAACAATACTGTTAACAGGCTGATGTTTTAGCTATTGCTGAACAGTGTTTGCACAACATCAAGGTCTTCTCTGTTTCTCGCTCCACTCCCCCAGTACATAGACTGGGGGGTGTGCAAGAGTGCACTGGAGCGGGGGGTGGAGGGGTGTGAGCGAGCGGCTGTGCCGTGTTTAGTTGAATACTGTAGTTAACCCACACCCACAACACACTTGGAGCACACAGTGAAAACCCATTTGCTCATTTTTGTGGCGGCTGTTATGTGAACAACATGGACTCTTCTCCCTGCTTTCTAGATCTCTCTGTTTCATGTGACATCTTCCTAAACTTATAATAGACAGTCCAAATTACTGTTTCCTCATCCTTGCCACCACCATAATTTCTTTTTTTTTTTTTTTTTGCCTAGTGCTTGCAAATGGGAGACTCTCTTTTTACACCATGTGTGTTGTGAATTTCTGTTCTCCTTCATATCCTCCCTTGATTGGCTAGTTTCTATTTTCTTCATGGGAAGAATATGATAGTTTTTAAAAATCTAAACATTGCTTTTAAGACAACTATTGAAAGAGGAGGAAAAAAAGTGAGGATTGGACATGCTAAAATTGTTAACGGCTCAAAAAAAGTCCTTACCGGAAGAAGAAATAGAAAATCTTGTTCAATGGAGCTTTGCTGATTTGGGGTGAAGATCCAGGCTTTGTTCATTGCAGGGAGAAGGTGAGTTGAAATATCCAAGACTAAAAAGAAGAGACCACTGAAAAGAGAAAGCTACTGAAGTGAAATAATTTTGTTTTTAAAAATGGCATCCAGAAACCTTATCTTTGACACATAAGAACAGACACATAGCTAAATATGCTGTAACCTGCTTAGGTTTCCAAAGCAGCAAATTAAACCAGTGGACTATGCAGTGAGTGTCCATTCAGATGAGCAAAGCTCATTGAACACAACAATACTGTAAGAGAACATGTTGAATACTCAATGCACCAAATAATCCTCTTTTGATACAGAGACAGTAAAAGCTTTTGGGAAAGAGGCAGCAACAGTGTATGTATGAATTGGGGGGGGAAAGAGAGAAAACATTCTGGGACAGGAAAATGATGAGCAAAACTACTCTCTTCGCTTTGTTTTATATTTTCCTCTTATTATATTTTATTTTTATTATTTCTAGGCAGGTCACCAGTCCCAAGAGTTTGTTGACTCTGACTTTCTGGAAGAAGGTGTTACTTTGTAGAGAATATTTGAGTTGTTCTCTAGGTCTGTGAGACCTTTGGGTGCCTGAAGGGTATCATCTCACCTGTTTTCTCTCACTCCCTCTTCACAGGAATATGAAATATCAGGCTGGGTGGTGTCAGGTCCTGCTAGACCCAATCACACAATAGCCTTCCCAGGTGTACTGAGGAAAGACACCCAGCATTGCTGTATTAGTTGAATCGGTAAATCCCATGTGACTACAGCGCTTGTTCCTGGAGCCTTTGCTTTGATTTCAAACAACCTCATGTAGGACGGAAGGGCTCCTCTTCCATTTCTGGTAAATGCCAAGAGCCCCAATGAAAGAACTCACTAGTGATAATCCCAAACACCATTTATTTGTTTAAACAAGTGCTTTGCACTTGTTTATATGTTTTGTATAAGACCTGATCCCTCAATCTTCTCTGCCATGGTGTAAGCCATTCCTCTGTGGCCTTGTACCAGGGGAATCTGTGAGAATCATTTCAGCCTTTTATTTGAGCCAATGTGACAGAATCAGGGGTGGTTTACCAGGAAGTGTGCTTTGCAGCTGAACAGTCACTTGGAAAAAAGTAAAACTCAGGAGCTTTGGGTACACTGTAACTGAGATAAGCTAAGCTTCAGCCCTATCGGAACAGCTTGGAGTTTAACCAAACAGCTTCTAATTCTGCTTAGGAAAGATTTGCTGAAGATTTAGCTTAAGACAATGTTCCGTAGCCGCAGGGGATGCGTGAGAGAAGGACAGAGTGTCCTTGCAGGCCAGAGAAGGGGGATGGAAGGAGGGTGACTCCCGTTGCCCTCCTTGCCCCGTATACCCTGCACAAGGTGGCTGATTGTTTTTTTTTCCTTCTGTCAGCACAGCACAGCTAGTGCCTTACTTGTCCGAGGGGTCCCTGGCTAGAAACCTCACACAATGGCAGGAATTGTGAAATGCTCTTCCTACGCCGGGTCGCCTTTGCCGAGCTGCTGAGGTTTGTCTGGGTGGGTCATGCCCTTGAGGCACTCCCTCCTCCATTCCCCATCCCCAACCTTCCCCGAGCCCAGCGGTGCGACTTTCGCCCGCCCTTCCGGGCGGACCCAGCCGGGTAGCCGGGCCAGGAGGCGCCGGGGGAGCTGCCCGCTGCCTCCCGGGGCGGCTCGGCTCGGCTCG
>WAAD01017956.1:1157799-1305578 GCA_013389945.1 Fregata magnificens | reverse complement strand
GGGCTGGGGGCGAGGCGGGGGTGGAGGTGGGGGTGGGAGGGAGCCAGGCTCCATCTGTATTCCGGAGTATCGATACATCCCGGAGAAGAGGGGGGGGGACCGTCCCCAAGGAGATGGTGTCATCTCCACTTAATCCACTGCTCCGTTTTCTCAAGTGACAAGCAAATCGCGGAGGAAAAGGAAAGTCTGTCGCCTTGAATCCCACGCTGGGCTGATTGCCTCTACTTCTAGTGGGGACTGGGAGACAGCGGCAGAGCCGGGGGAGGGCAGCGATGGCGGGGGGGCCGCATCCCACAGCGCAGGAGATTGGTTTTCCTCAGCTCAGCTCTCAGCGCGGCTTGCGAGGCTGGTGTGGAGCATAACTTTGCCTTTTCCAGTCCACGGGGAATAGGGGGACAGAGGGCATCTCCACGCCGTTACACCATCCCCGGGGTCCAGCACAGCCTGGGTGTAAAGATGATCCAAAGAGGGGAGGGCTGTAAGTGTGAGTGTGTGGTTTTGGAAAGTCCCCCTGTGCTTTTACTTGGGAATGGGGAAGGGGAGGGGGTGTCACTTCTTAGATGCGGTCTCCTCTTCATGGAGAGAAACAAGCAGCGGATGAAATGCCGGCCGTCTTCATGTATGAATTTAGCCTTGTGATTGACATCTGCACTAGGTAGGACAGAAGGGTCCTTCATGCTTTACTCCAGCTGCTCATCTGGGAGCATAATAATAATTTGTTAATGGCAGTAAAGCTGCTTTCCCAACAGTTGTAGAGAAGTATTTGGGGGATGGTGAGACGAGGAGGTAGTGAGTAAAGAGGAGATGAGGCTGTGGTGTAAGAAATATGAAAGGATTTTTTTTTAAATTCCTTATAAAGAAAAAAGATTGATCGGATCTGCTTATGAGTGACAGACAGACAAACCCGGGCTCTCTCCCTCCCACGCACCACATAGACAAGCAGTTGTGGTCTCCCTCGCATGCATGTACACGCTAAGCACACAAAACACATGCTGTCGAACTCGCACAGTCCACCCTGTGCTTAAATACAGCATCTCAGTCTCGCTCTCACATGGATGCAAGTACCTATTCAAACCATGCAGCCCCGCGGTTCCCCCCCACTCAGACACACAGACTTGATCTACACATGAACACACACCGTAACGTGCAGAAATAACTGCATTGATGTTCTCATTATGTGAATCGAACATTCAGACATTCACGTGAGCATACACATGCTGTCTTCTTTGCAGGTCTCTCAGTAGGTGGTTTGCTCCTCCAGCGTAGTCTTCTCCCTTGTAGTTAGTTCCAGGCATTGATTTGGGGTTTGTCTGACTCCAAAGCCCTTTGCGACTCAGCAGAAAAAGCTCGCTACATTTTGTGTGTCTACATTTGTTTTACTGCTCTTTGCGTGTTCCCAGGACTCTGTAATGATTTCACTACTGGCAAGGCAGACAAGCAGCAGACAGGGGACCAGGGGAATGGCTGGGGGGAGCAGTGGCAATCCCATACCCATCATGCCCTCTCTGATCAAGAGCTGAAGTCTGTGAGTATGGGAAGTGCTCAGCTAGAGTTGCGTTGCTTTTTTTCCATGTGTGAGCGTGTATGTGAGCAAAACCACACATGCACCTATAGCTAAAACGCACATGGTGCAAGGCTCCACTTCAGTCTTACCCTGGCTCAGAGCAAAACCCTCCCGTCCTTAGAGCACAAATACTCCTGTGCCTTTGCAAGCCCCTTTGATCAGAAACGACATAGTATGTGCAGGGGAGGTGATGTCACTGGTGTTAGATGTATTTAATCAACACCCCCCTCTGACCTTCCTCCCCTTCCCCTCTTTCCATAGGGCCTAGTGAGGAGACTGTGCAACCCGCCAAGAGCAGGAATGTAATGAGGCCGACTAAAGTCCGTGTTAAAACTTTGGAGAGGAGGAACGTATGGTGAATTGGCTTGCTATAGGTAAAAGGTTTCCCAAAAGAGATGATGGAGAGTGTATCTGCGTTCCCTCCTCACCTCCGCTGTTTGCTACTTCGGAAGTATGTGTAAGGCTGATGCTAAACGCTACGTGGGAATGGGTGTGCCAGCGGACCATAATGATTGTTTTCTGTGTGACAGAAATAGTTCAAAGCCAAATCCTTCTGCCTTTGCTCAGGCAGAAGCCCCGCTGCCTGCTTTGAGTGCATTGCTCAGGAAAGCACTGCAGAAACTGACTCCAATCGAGAACCGGCGCATCCATCCCCGTCTCCCTGCCCACCTCCAGAAATGGATGTGGATTTCTAGAGTTTATCCAGGGCTCTCTGTCGGCGCGGTGTTTACAGCTGACGCAGAGACGTTAAGAAGGCAGGAAAGAATAATTAAAAAAATCGCGAAAGATCAGAAATGCGGGTGCGGAGCCCCAAAGGCACCCGAGGCGTGACATCCGTGGACGGAAAACCAGGGAGGGCCCCCGTCGCGGCGAGGGGGGGAGCGCTCCGCCACAGATCCCCCCGCGGGCAGNGGAGCGGCGCGGCGGGGGTGGCCGGCCTCCCCCCTGCCCGCCCGGCCTGGCGGAGCTGGAGCCAAGCGCTAATAATAATATGGGGGCGGGAGGGGGGTGACCGATAAACAACAACAGGGCTCTCTTCTCCGAGGAGCCCAGGTGCAGCTGAATGGCTTTGGGCCGGATCCTTTCCGGCTGCAAGCCCGCTGGTGCCCACGGGAGTTCTGCTGAGGATCTGGCCCGATACATGCAGGAATCCTCTACCCGGTGATGAAATGCAGCTACTTCTGGGACAGAGCCCAGCAGCTTTTCTGTGCCAGCAAATACTACAGGGGAAGTGAAAAATCACTTCGTGCATTGAAAGTGCAGAGATGAACTTAGTGAGGCAGAATATAAATTACCCCGAGTTAGGTAGCTTGTGCCCTGTGGTTTGATTTACACCATCCCTCTTGCAAAAGTATCATGAGATTTTTAACAACCGTAAGGACCTTGGCCCATTTCCTTCCAGGCCACACAGAGCAGCTTCCCAGAAAGGGAGAATATCCATGCACAGAGAGACCTGGCTTCTAAATAGACACAGGGACCATGGTCTGATCCTGCGGTTCTTCCTCTTGCCTGGAAGATGGCTGCCACCCAGAGCAGGATGCTGAGTTACCAAATGGTGCTGAGCTGAGTCAGGGCAGAGCATCTCCTCCCAGCTATATGCGATACCCCAGAAAGTTCTCAGATGCCAGGGGAGGTTTCTCCCTGCTCACTGTGCCTCTGCACCGACCTGCTGGGACCGGAGCTCGGCTGGACAGGACTGCAGCAGGCTGCAGCTTGTAGTCAGTGTGGAAAAGAGAAACATTACCAAGCAGAGAGGCCTGGGGAGGGAAACTGGATATATCTACTGGGTTCTTCTGTCTGGAGACAGTCAAACATGGACAGAGCTGGACTAGACAAATAAGGGTTCAGGGGGAGGCATAGGATAGCTGTTGCTGACTTGACGGGCTAAGCTGTACTGTTTCGGGGAAGAAAAAGTGCTGGGAGTAGTGGGAGGGAGGAATGGGAGAAAGAGCAGAAATCAGAGGAGCAGGTGATTTAGACTGAGCTGAAGACAATTGAAGGACTCAAGTTTACTTCAGGGTTGCTGGATCAGATCTTAAGTGAAGGTGGCATAAATTGGCCATAAACATGTCATTTTGAAAAGGAGCTAAGAGTCAGGCCCTGGATTCCCTCTGTGGCTGGGTTGGGGATTTAATACAACGTGTCTAAACCTTTGCGGCTCCCTGTTCAGTGAGCTGTCTTCTTGCAGCCTTGAGGCAGGACCTGCAAGCAGCATCACAGCAGAGGCAGAAAGACGCTTATTTATTTTTGCTATTTGTTCTTCTGAAGTCATGTGCACTACATCCATTTTATTGTTGCCTATAAGGTGCAGCTGATAGAGCTTGGCTATGCACAGCGCTGTTGCTGTCTCTGCTGACAGGCCCATTCAGAGCTCAGTGCTGGGTGAGAGTGGTACCCATGGCGGCACTAATGCCCCTGCGGCTCTGGTGATGGCATGTCTCTAGGGTTTGACATAGCATTCCCCAGTACTTGAACTCTCATACACACGATTCCCGGCTCCAATTTCAGAAAAACAACTAGTTGCACTGCTGATGGATCACCTCTTACACTGGCAATAGAAATAACAGTAAGTCAGAGCAGCAGCAACTGATCGGAGCAAATAATCTAAAACAGCTTCAAATGGTGGCCTCCAGAGGAGGGCAGAGTGAATAGCCTTGCCAGACACATACTATTGTTGTTCACTGTTTATATTGGTGACAGAAATGCTGGGCAGAGGTAGAAACTCAGGTGCCAGGAGCACCAGTATGGCTTTCAAGCCCTAGAACAAATTCTCTCTGTGTGTTAGCAGTGGGCACTGTTCAATGGAGTATTGCCATCACAGTGATATCTTTCCTCCCAGAGGTTCACAAATTACAACAAAGCCAGCTCTGGGCTGACACAAACCAAGCAATGACACAAAAGCTTGCAAACCAAGCTATGAGAGGTTCTCACACATAAGAGAAGCTCCAGAAAAACCAATTTGCTCCAGGGCTTTTGTTGGAAATCAAAACAGGATATAGGAGCAGAGGGAGCTCTCACGCTCCCATCCATTCTCCCATACCGCCTGAATTCCAGCAGAGTAGCTCTGGTTCTTGCAGTCTCTTCGTGCCTGGGACCTGTCTCATGGCTATCCTGATAGAAAGTGCATTCTTTCACCTGGTGTTTATAGAAGATAAAGCCTGGAGCCTTACAACAGGTCCTCTTATAGCTTGAACTTTTACATCTATGCATATTACAGCCAAAATATGTTGTACAGTGAGTACCTGTGAAAAGCTTGGAACTGCTTGCTGTAAATCATCACAGCCTGTCAAAGCCAGGGGATTTAACTGGCTTTGTGGTGAGTGAGGATCTCTTTCTTAGGGTTTGATTTAGAGCGTGATTTAGAACCTGGCCTGCGCTCTAGACTCTGCTGTGTCCATCATGATTTTGGATGCAGTTTTGGCCAGAAGTCCTGAGTCGGCACAACTGATCCCATTTAGCCATCTCTTTACCCTGCTGGACCTGCATATGAGGTTGTCAGATACATTGCTAACATTGGAGACCTTTGTGGTAATTTATCCTTGCAGTTGCAGATGCTGACTTGCTAAGCAGGGTGGAAGACGTGGAGGGTGAGCTTTAAAACCATTGCCTTGTGCAGGCAATACATTCCAGATGTGGCTGCCAGAACCAGAAGAATAAAAGAAGTTTGTTCAATAGTTCACAGCAATAATTAGAAAAGTACAAAGAAACTGAGACTAACCAAGGAAGGATGGAAGGAAATGAACTGTGATCCTAGGGAGGAGCCTGACAATTCAGGGCAGGCAGGAGAATCAGGACGAGCAAGTGTGAATCTTTAGCTGGACTTCTGGGATCAGCGGAATAAACAGCAGTGAGGCAGGCTATGAGTGCTGGAGCAGCCTGGCTACTTTCAGCATGTGACCGCTCTTCAAGCAGGTACAGATGGTGAGCGGGTAAGCGAAGCCCTCAGACATATGCTGGGGTACATATGTGGCTATGGGTCCCTCCTGACTCAGACCACCTCCTTGCCTAGAATATGAGGATGCTAGAGTTATTCCAGGCATTTCTTGCACTGCTCTGTGCTGGGGGAGATTTGCAGTCAAAATCAAAGGTGTGTTTTGAGGGAGCAAGGGGAGCTTAGGAGGTACAAGGTGAGGCTGAAGAATGCTTGAGAAGTGCTGAGAAAGTCAAAGGAAAGAACTAACAAAGACAGCATGATGTTTGTGCTAAAATTGTGAACGGAGATAAAAAAGCTACATGTAACGTAGCCTTAAGACCAGCAGCTATTTCTAGAATTGCTTATGTCATGTCGTCCAAATACAGAGTTGCTTCTGCAAAACAACTCCAGGCTTTGCTGCTTTATGCCTGAGAATGCTGATAATGTGTTTATCTGCCATTTCCACTCTCCTAAAAGAGAACTATGAAGTATTTGAAAATGATGGTGGGGTGCTGTACCATATTTTAGGCCAGCGAATAGATAAACCTAATCAGTCAGGGAAAAGCCACCAGTTAGGATTCTCCCACAATATTTATGTGGTGCTGGCTTAAAGTAACCTAATAGCGGTAATTAGAGTTCTCATAAGTATTTTTATAAAATCCTTTTTGTGCGTTTTGAGATACATGCGCATCAATCCTCTTATTTGATTCTTGGGGGAGAAGAGTTAATGATAAATACAGTGATTGGAACTGGATGTGTTGCTCGGGGTATTTGCTAGCGACATGGAGGAAGGAGTGATACGTTTTGGTGGTGAAGTTGGTTCGGGCCTTGTTAAGACTGGGAAAAACTGAAAAGTGGTCTAACCAAAAGAGTAGGACACTGAAAGGATCAGAAAGGCATGGATGAGTGCTATCAATCCTGGGGTAACCTTTCAGCTCTTTGGGGACGTGCAAAGTCAGCAGTTGTCTCAGGACTGTCATGTGCAGTGTCACCAGGAAGCCTAGCTCTTGCGGGTATGGCTGTTTCTGTTTTGAGTCCTTGTATGCTTTTGTTTTTTGTAATATTCTGCAGTAATTGAATTAGTTATGAGTTGTGTGCAGAAGAGTTTTGTTCGGGATTTCTTAGATCTGGTACCACATAAACTCCTTGGGTGTCTCCAACTTTCTATAGGATGAGGAGGAGTGAATAACCATTTCTCACTGTCCATCTCTGCCCTATTTATGAGTGGATAGACTTCCATTCATACCCCTTGTCTAAATGGCATGCAGGCCCCACTTCTGCAGGATATGTAATCGAGTGCTTAGGTATTGCTCAAAGAATATAAAATACAGGCTTGCTTTCAAACACGTGCTCAAGTGTCGCTGACCCAGTGCAAATACAACTGTGAAGGGCCTGATCCTGCAATCTGAATCACATAGACGAATTTTTAATTACAGTTCCATGGACATAATGAAACCTGTTTCCAGGATCAAAGTCTAAGCAACAGCAAATCTATACACATGCTGAGTGCAGAGTGAATCATGTTTATGATCCGCTGGAGTTCAGCTTCTTTGTTCCAAAATGCTGGTCAGGAAGGCAGAAGAAATATTCCCCAGGATATTATAAAGACTAACGTATCATCAGAGGGAGAATCAATGGAGATTGATGGCAAATTAGATGGATACTTGAGACATTAAAAGGAAGGATGGAAAATAGAAGTGATATTATAATTGAACTGTATTAATATATTTTAAATTGCCTTACAAATATTAACAAGTTAAACAAGGAAAGCCTGGAAATAATAGTTTATTTAGTCTAGGAAAGCTAGGAGTAAGAAGGAACATTTGGGTTCCAGCACAAAAGTCTATGAAGGTTAGAATGAAAAGTGATCAGAAACATTTTAATGCTTTGATGATACAAGAACAAGGGGACATATCAAAATTAAAGGGCACAACTTTTAAAGCAAATTAAAAGGAAATAGTCCTTTCTTCAGTGTATAGTGAAGCTACACAATTCCCTGCTGCAGGATGTGGCTGAGATCAAAGTCTGGACGGATTTGAAGTGTAAAAGGCTACATAACTTTGTAGCAATTAATAGCATTTGCAGCTCTGCAATCTAGGACAATGGTAATCGGATCTCATGCTTCAAAGCAAAACTGACCATCTTCCGGGGTCAGGAAGGACATTTTCTCTCTGCATAGAAAGAGCATAATACCGTTGGCCAGGTAATATGACTGGATATGGTCGATCCCGCTAGAAGCTAAGTCAGCAAGAGATTAGCAAATTGCTTCTGTGGGTGCTGGATTAAGGTATTATAAAAAGGTTTTCATCAATGCCAGACAGAATATCAATCCAACAATCTCTTCTTCTGTGTCAACTCCCACAAAAGTAATTTCACTGATTACAGTAGATATTGAAGTAGGACATAAAATGGGTGGTTATAAGCAGCAGCAATGACCCTGAGCTGCACATTTCAGTTTCCTCTGTCAACACCGTTATCTGCAGGATGGTGCAGAGCTCAGATGAGCCTAGAGTCTCCCAGTGCTAGGTACTGTACAGATGCAAGCTCCCTGCCCTTGAGGGCCTGCAGTCCAGACAGAGGAGGAGGAAAAGAAACAGGGAATGCCGTCACCTCTGGTCTGTACCAGAGGAAGTGCAGCACGAGGCTTGAGGATCAATTCAAATCCCATTAGAGCCAATTCCGTTTGCAGGAATAGGAGCTCAGGCTTGGCCTTGACAGATTTGGAAAGTAGTCGGTGCAAGGTAACGGAACATTTTAGAAAACAGGGCCTTAAATATTGCAGTGGGATATGCTGAACACTTGGAAAACCAGCCTCCGAGGCGTTTGTAAAATGTCACCTTAAAGAATTTACCCAAGCTTACGCAGGAAGGCTGCAGCAGAGACGAATGCCTGAGTGCATCTAGAGATTTAACCGAACAAGCCTGGTAGGAGTGACAGAGTGGAGAGAGATCAGTTAAGGAGCTCATCAGTGTCCCATCTCCTCTCCTCATGTTTTCTCTCCAGTGCCCCAGCCCCATGCACCAGAGGGTCCCAAGGTGCCCCCCCAGACGGAGGTCCACCCTGTCTGCCATGTGCTGGACACAATCCTGCATCATGCCCGTGGTCTTCCACCATCACTGGGACCATGTTGGTAGGAGGAAAGAGGAATCTGCCTTTCTCCATACTCTTCCTCTCATATCAGCTATTTTTTTTCCTGTTGCCGTAGGCAGACATTCGGGTGAAGAGAGAACAGGCTGTTGTATACAAACAGGCAGGGGTGTTCAGCTTCGACAGGTGAAACTTTCTGAGGGCCACTTGTCTGGTGGCTAAAAGCATCACCATGTGAGCAGAGAGGAGACTACTCTTCCACAGTCAGCTGCGCTGAGGCTGAGACAGGTAATAAAACTGCGTTGCCTTGAGAAACGTGGGAAGGATGAAAAACTGATGGTTGTGGGGAAAGCATATACTCTAGATGTAATAAAGCTCTGGGACAGATGTGTGACTGGGGCTGGGAGGGAGGGAGAGGAGACCTGGCAGGTAGGAACACAAAGTTCACTGGCAAGACAAGTGTGTGAATGCTGAGACAAATTGCCACATCGGGACAAATGATTCCTTTGATTCCTGGATTGAAAACAAGAGAGAGATGCGACAGGCAGGTGCAAATCTGCCGACGAGGTGTTGTGTAGGTGTGAAGATTACTGTGCTTATAGGCTTGGCTGGAAAGGGGAAGGATGGACAAGGGAGCTTTCGTTCTGCAAAACCCATGAGAAAGATGCATGCAAAAAAAATAGCTATGAGGTAGGATTGCAGTTTACCTGCACTATTGGAAGATTGATTTCTGATGAAAGGAGCAGAGAAGGGAGGGGCATAAAATTTTATAGATGGCAAGAATGGGGATCAGAGCTGTAAAATGGCAGTTGTGTGTTAGTATTCTTGAAGGATTGGTTCAAATGTGACTGCAGAGACCAGTGCTAGTTTCTGATTTCCAACCATCTGCATTTAAAAAAGAGAGAGTGAGAGAGACCAGCAGACTGGCCTCAGTGAAATTCTGCTGGATTTCCCCCAGGGAATCAGAATTGTCCCTGCATTTCAAGTACCTGGAAGACTTAAAACAGTGACAAGGCTGAAAGGTGAGGTGAGGGTCGAAAGGGAGAATGGCTGGCAGGAATAAGCAGATTGTAGACTAGGCTGGATAATTCAGGGATCTGTAATAAAACTGGATGGTGACGGATAGTGAATAAAAGACTATAGGTATATTATGGTTTACGGAGCACAGGACAGATGTGTCTCTAAGGAGACTGTGATAAGGAGTGGAAGGTAGCAGTGGACCGGGAGCAGCAGCTGTTTTGGGATGCAACAGCTCTGTGTGAATAAAGCAGCACCGTAGCAAGATAGTTCAATCCCGATGCTGTCACTGACATGTTATATATGACCTTGGGCAGGTCACTTAGGCTGATATCTCTCAGAAGAGCTTTTTAAATGTGTGTGTTTCCATGCATAGGAGCTGAATTTCTTACAGTCAGTGTTGTGGTTCTGAGCCCTCCAGCTCACACAGTATATGTGAACCACTCAGGGAACTTGGCTCCAAGTTTGGCACGAGGAAAAATCTGGGGTTTTTTAAGAATTCAGCAATCTGTGTCCTCAGGAAGTGTAGCTCCCCCCAAGGCTGATATTCAGCAGTACTGAGTCTTTATATTTCCAGTGTTGGGCAAAAGCAGCACTGGTTTGCACCTAACCCCCCTCCACCCCAGCAAAATGGCTCAATATTTAGAAGTCTGGCTGGAATTAATTTCTCTTCTCATTGCCTAAGACCACTAATGAAGTTGGCCTTTTACTGCAATATGTAAGGGAAGAATATGCTAATCGTACCTCTTTCCCTTCCTTGCACACAGACATGGGGCTCTTACTTACACAACAAGCACAATGACGTGTGCAAGTGTGCATGTGCACACACACACACAAACACACATACACACACACACATATGTGCACTGTGCTTTAAGAAGCCTGAGTCACCTGCTGTTTCAATGCAGCATATTAGTCTTTTTACCAACTTCAGCATTTGCAGCAAATAGCAATTAATGATAAAGCTACTTACATTAAAAAGAAGAGCAAAAGAGGCTGATAAGTCCTTCCTACCAGTGGATTCTCCTGCACTGCTTCTCATTACTTTGTTTTCAAGTTTGAAGATGGAAATTTTGTCCATGGCTTTTTTTTTTCCTCACTACTGCTCCTCCAAGCGAGCTCTTCCATAAAGCCTTGAGACTGGTGAAGTACAGTCCCCAAACCCTTTGTGTCTCAGATAACAGGGACACTTCTTTGATGCTGGGGGCATGACCCTCCCTCGGATGCCATCATAGAGGTGGACAGAAGGGCTGGGGACAAATACACACTCTGCTGCCCTTGCGCAGCATTACTGCTTGTCTGCAGACCTCCATAAATAAGAGTTGGAGCTGGGGAAAATCAACAGGAGAGCTGAGATACAATCTGGATTTTATTTTTATGTGTAATTTTAAAATTCCAGGCTCTTGAAAGGATATGAGGGCTGATTTCCAGATCAATATTGCAGTATTTTTGTAGCAAGATGCTCAGGATGCATTTTGCATGCCCCATGTGCAGAGGGTTTGAGCATGCAGTGTCTTCTGGGACAGTGCTGAAGGACTGTGGAAGATGACAATAAGCCATTGGAGGGTTTGTGCTTGCTCATATTGCCCACAAGTGATGTTAATAAAGCAAAATATACCCAAACTGGGTTTCTTCTTAGTGGAAGCTTGTTTCCTCCTGAAGAAACCCCAAAAGCAAACTAATACAAATGCAGTGTCTATGGCTAAGGACCCAGGAGTCAAGTTCTTTGACAATGTAGAAACACCCAGGGATATTTAGATGCCTAACTCCTATATATGTCCCTAGCTTTCTTTAAATCCACTGGATGCAGGAAGCTAAGCAGGTGATGCTTCCCTAAATACCCCTGGGACTGAGATTGCCAGTGGGTGGCTGTGAGCAGGGTCCTATGCTTGAGAGGTCAGGCACAGAAACGGATGCCAGATGATGCCTGAGGAGCAGGATCCCCGGTACATGCTGTTCCCATCCCTGCGTGTCTGTATCTCATTCAGAGCGCACTTCGGTGGTTTGAATCAGGGATGGCTGATTGCAGGGAGCTATGCTTTTTTTTGCTTAATGTCAGATGCACTTGGACATCACACGTTCCAATTTTCTGTAGGGACCTCATGCCTATTTGGTTACATGTTAGAGACAGTGGTGCTTAAAAAAAAAAAAAGGAGAACCAAGAGAAGCAAAAAGAAAGAATTCAGAGAAATAGAGGCAAAAAAGGGATGCTGTGACTGTCTTAAAATAAAACAGCAGTAGATGGCAATTTCTAATGGGAAAAATTAAATCCAGTCTCTCTCAGATTATTTCCTGGGAACTTTTCTCTTATTTTTGATACAAGGATTTGCTCATTTATTTTTCTGTAAATCTCATTATTTTACTTTAGAAGTTCTCTGTTGAACGCAGGTTTAGACTAGAAGAGAGCAAAGGACTATGAAAGTCATCAGCTTAAGAAACTCACAGAAACTCAGCCTTGCTGAGATCCCTCATGTTGTTATGAAGATCTGACAGACAGTTATTGTAATCCCTAGTAGGGATAGGTAAATAACGATTTTTCTTTCTTTTTTTTCCTTTTTTTGTGGGTTTGCTTCTGAAACAAAAAATGAAGGGAAAAAATTAATTTTAGCAATCAAACATAATTGGGGTGGGGGGAAGAATGAAAAGACTTTTTTTATATGTAGGACTAGAAGGAAAGGAGAATAGAAAATCACTTAAAAACTTTAAATTTTGCAGAAATGCATAGCTTTTTTTCACAACTATTATTTCACTTTTGTTTCGGGTTTTTTTTTTTCATTTTCTTCTAGATCCACTTTGTAAACATTTCAATATGAAGCATTTAAGTTAAGAAATAATGCAGTCATGTACTTTGATTCTTCTAAATTTTTCCCATCCCATTTTTTGACAGTAACTATCTAATGGATTCAACCTGAATTAATAAACATTGTCAGTCAATCCCCAAGCTCTTTTTTGTGCCTAATTTTAGTACGTGTTAAAAATAATGTCTCGCATCTTTAGTGCCTATGATTGCTACACACAGTTAAAGACAATTCATACCTCAAATAACATATACTCAAAGGGTACAGAGCAGTGGGACATAAAAGGAGAAAATAAAAAGATTTGTCTGAAGTCACAGAGTAAATCAGTAGCAGAAGCATATAGGGAAGCCTACAGTCTTGAATTCCATTCCCCTGCCCTCTCACTAGACTACGGATTAATTACAAATATTGTTCTCACCCATTAGATTTTTCTCGTACTTATTCTATTCCTCCACTTTCTCATTCACACCTTCAATTCTTTGTTACTCTTCCTTTAATTCGACTTTCCTTACTCTCCATTTTTGCACGCTTTCCTCTTTTCTCCTCCTCTGCTCGTCCTGTAGAAGATTACTAACGAAGTGGCAAGTGTTAATAATGTGTCTTGGCTGTGCCCGCTGCAATGGATAAAGGAGAAAGGTGGGTGAAGGAGAAGAGTAGCAAAGAGGGAGGGAAGGGAGGGATCTGAACTGATTTCAGACTCCAGGTGAAAGTGTGCAGGAAGGCAGAGGACCCAGCTGCAAGCTCGGAAACCCTCACTGCAATGGGAGCAGAGTCCAAACCAAACATCTAAGGAGGAGAGCATAAAGGTATCTGAAAGGTGGGACCTGTATCCTCGGGGATACAGGGGCCAAAAGGAGAGCAAAGACTTACAGGACTGGGAGATGTGTGGGCAAAGGGGAACCAGCAGATTTCTCCTCTTTGTTGTGACAGGACCTCAAACCTGGGTGTCTCGCATTTGATTCATCTGGATGAGTTTGTGCACAGGGATTTCTAGTGCTGGAGTAAAATCAGATGCGAATATGCATATTCAATCAGACAGGGGTTACGGGTGCTCTCTGCGCACCGGGCATTGCATGCTGGCAGGGATTAGACCGCCATCTGCTTGGTACAATGCACATCACAGGGTCGGTACCTGAATCCAGGATGCTGCTGGAACTCCTGCTGATTTCCTCAAGTCCTGCAGAATAACATTTTTGTCACTGGAGTCTCTGTTGTATGGTTCATGGACAAATCTGGACAGAGCATATGGATTTAGGGAGAAGAGGCATTCAAGGCTCAGATAGGAGAAGCGGCTGAAGAATCTGTACTTTGGGCTGATACCTACAGCTCTCTGAGGAATGCAGCTCAAGCACACAAGAGCTCGTGCGGGGAAACCATGTTGATGCCATGGCAGCAAAGATGTTGTCTAGCCTGCAATCCAGGCAGGAGGAGGGAGAAAACGTAGATGTAAATTAAGAGGAAGCTTCCTTGAGCTGCTTTGGTCCAAGAATATTATACCAAGAATAAAATGTCCAAGAATAGCTGTCTGTCATTGTAAACAGTCACATTAGACATGATAGATAACTTCAGGCTATGTCTTCATGAGCATAGTAGATTCTAAATACCCTTCTTCCTTTGGAAACTCCTTCCAGACACCTTTGATTTCACAGGGAAAAACCCGCTAGTTGTATTCCTGTTCTGCATTTGATTTACCACTCACAGAAAATTATTTATCTAGCTAGCTATTTATTATCTAATTCCATGGCTGCGGTTGAGGAAAGTCTGTTTATTCCTTTTCCACAGCAGTGCCTCTTTCTCCAGCAGCTCTGACTAGCTGCTAGGTGCCCTGGGGAACGTCGAAGCAGAATTAATTAATCATGACCAGTGATGGAGGTGTTTTTCAGATTTGGATTTGGCCAGCTTGATTGCACACGATCTTTCTGGGAGTCAGGCTGTTGAAGAAACAAATGTGACACCTGCGCTGGATTGCTTTCGGACAGAGTAACTTTGGAAGGCTGCAGAGGCATGTGGGATCTATCAAGCAGTGGGGAAAATCTAGCAGAAGTCAGCTGTGTGCATGCTGGTGGAGGGGACTGCTCTCTCCTTTTGGCAGGACACTGTGGCAATGGAACTGTAAACTACAGTTTAGTGTGTCCTGTCCTGTTCCCAGCCTGCAAAGGTGTGAATCTTTCAGCATCCACAAGAAAGCCTTCTGGGCAGGGCCTCGTTCTGAATGTCCCCTTTGGAGCAGAAGGAGTTGTGATGGCACCTGGCACATGCCAAACTGGTATTCAGCCCTTCACCATGCCCACGAGTGATGGCAACGCTGGCCAACTGCACAGGTTGTGCTGAGGCAGCAGTGTTTGTTTTACAAATAGCTCTGAATTCTTCCAGACACTCTTCCCTCCCTTTGTAGAGCCTAGTAGAGCATGTGCTATTCTTCCTGGTCAATGATTTCCTCTTGGCAATGGAGAAAGGTCAAGTGTCCACGCCAATTCTTTTTGGTCAGTCAGCAGCCTTCAAATCCTCTGGCAATGAAGGGCTAATGATTTGCAATGCCTGGCATGGATGGGCAATCTCTCCCTGCAGGAGCATTCCTCCTTTCCAGAGAGACTCGGTGGTGTGGCTTGCAGTAATGAAGCATTTCCCTCAAGGAGTCTTCCAGGGGGTAATTCAGTGCTCAGTTGTACTGTTGCTGGCAGAGGGATGGGGCTACAATATTACAGATGTGCTGATGACAAGGGATAAGATCAACTCTCAAGTAAATAATCCGCAGTTTTCAAAATTTATCATCCTCAAACATATTTTTCTGCCTTCAGCTTGTTCCATTGTTGCCTAACACAGAAACAAATTGAGGCACTTTGCTCCTTTCCCACCCCAGAGATGACGCCACGTGTACAGAAATGTCAGCTGGGATGGAGCCATTTGTGGGGTGGGGAGGTGGAAACGTCAGCCTTTAATGGAAGTCTCAGACTACAGTAGTACTCGCTATTAGCAAAAAGCTGTAATCTATAGTGACAGGCCAGCTGGAGCAACAGTAGATAACCAGGCGAATCTGCATGCAGAGGTGCACTTTGAGCAGCTGCGTGGGGGAATTCAGATTTCAAACGGCAGTGCCTGACATTAGAGACATGTCCCTTTAAGAGGAAAAGCAGACAGAAAAGCCCCCTGCTACTTTAAAGAAACCTCCAGAGATTGGGGATGCTTCTCCTTTTTATTCCCATTGCACAAAACACCATGCTCACCCCTGCGAAGCCCACATGGTGGTGGGGACTAACCCCACTCTCCGAGGGGGGCTGGCAGCCTTGCAAGGGGAAGGAGCAGCCCTTACTACCTATTCAAACTTTCTTTTAGCCTGATGAAAGGGAGGAGAAGGGAAACAAGGGTGGTCACGCGTAGCCATGCTCTGCCTCCTGCTCCATCCACCATCACGCGCAGCCTTGTATTACGGCCCTGCCTTTGTATATATTGTTCTCTGCGCGTACATTTAAAATGGACTCTCTGTCCTCTCGCCATTCAGCCCTGAAAACAGGCGCTGGCAGCACTACGGTGCGCAGAGCTCGGTACGGAGACCTGCTGCCCTCAATCTCTTATCGAACTGCAGTGAATGCACAGGAGCCGTTGGGGACATTTTCATCCATGAAATGAAGAATCAATAGAGTTGCCTCATTACAGGCTCTGCTCCATGCCTCGCCGTTGTTCTCTCCTTCCCTTTTGCCACTCGCCTTGCCCTTTTTTCCAACCCACTTTCACCACCACCTACACAGACTTGATGGTGCAAATTCATGGGTAGCAATTCCCCTTTGCTATGCACAGAGGAGCAAAAATATGATTTAAAAGAAGAAAAAAAACCCAGGTAGACTTCCAAGAAGGAGGTGGAATATATCTTTTAAAAGTATATAAGTGGTTCAGAAGCCAAAGGCCCCAGGAGGTCAATGGTATTCAGACTTTTAAATCCCTGATGCTCATGAAAACATTACACGCAAATTCCACTCTGGGAAAATCTGCATTTTCTTTTTTTTTGTTGTTTTAACAAGCAGAGGAGTTGGTTTTCTGATGTGCAGAGGGGACTGGAGCTGTGCTATGCAGTCATTGAGCTGACAGAGCTGCTTGGAAAATGGACATGCTATTTCCTTGGGAAATTCTCGCCTTTTGATTTGTGGTTTTCGTTTTAAGCTCCAGTTTGAATGAGAACCATGCTCCCACAAAGCCCTTATGGCCTAAAAATTCAAAAGCAATAATAATTTGAGACCATCAATATCTTCTGTTTCTGTGGTGCTGAAGCACTAAAGCGCTACGGGAAATACTTAGCATTGTATAATGATAACACATATAATAAAACACCATCAAATATTTTATGCAATATATAGTATATTTTAAACATATATCAATACAATACAAAATATGTAAAAATGTCAAAACAAATTAATCAAAACAACATAAAAATAATGTGTTTATCTCCTCAAAATGAAACATTTCAGTATAACTGAAATGAAGAGAGAAAATCAAAATGATTTGTTTTGACACTTTAAACATAAAAAAGTTTGTCAAGATTGACATGTTCCCATGCAACGTTTCGATTTCAAGAGAACTGCATTTTCCTGCGAAAAACTGTTCTGTCAAATTTTTTTGACCAGCTCTACTTACAGTCTATCTAAACAGACAAGCATCACAGCCAAGACTCTCAAACGCTCCAGGTGGTCAGAAGATGGATTTAGCACAGGGCAGAACAGTCTCAGAGAAGGAAATAAATAAAACTCACAGCTAGAGGTGGCCTTAAACTTGGGTACCAAACTGCTTTAATGTTTGAGATGCTCAGACCTGAGTGCTTTTGGACTTTAATCCCAGCAAGGGCTGAGTTCCTTCAGTTTTTAGCAAATCTGTGTTGCAGGATTGGTGCACTGATGGAAGAGGCTAGTTGTGATGGTGAGACGCCAGTGCAGATTCTCAATATCCTCTGGGATTTTTCCGTTCTTGGCATTGGTTGGGGTCTAGCTGGGAACAGCCCTCTGTGTTTGACAGATTAATACTGGTAAGTATGAGATGGCTTTATTTTCCACACATCCTTCTATCTCAGTGGAAATCCCAGGGTTTGGGGAATAGGCTGAAAAGCAGTGCTGCAGGTAGATTGGCTCTGGGATTCAAGGCTGGTGAGAACGGCTTTGGCTAGGAGTTCTCCCACCTTCATAATACACAGATTTTAAATCTTTTCATTATATAAATGCAGTTTCAGGTTAATTTGAGCTTCTAATTTAATATGCTGTTCCAAATTAAGAGTTAACACGATATTTGATTATCTTTTTGCAATGAGATCCAACCCAAGGCTCATTGACTTCATAGACCTTCCAGCAGAACCTGCGACTGCAGAGCCTGCGTAGATGCATGCTTAGAGCAGGAGCCCTACACTTAAGATTTCTGGCTTCTGTTTCAGAAGCTGCCAATAAGATGGTGTTATTTGGGGTTATTACACATTCTAGCCTCAATTTCCAGCCTCAGTTTAAGCTCCTGTGCATTAACGTGCATATAACTTCCCCTATATGGGGAGGCAGGGCAGTAGAAGGAGCTGAACCTGAGTGGTTTCAGCCTCAGACCAGTGTCCTATGCACTAACGGAATCTGTCCTAAATAATTAAATCAGCAATTTGTTTAATACACCTCGCAGTCACTGGGCAGGATCCATCAGGTAGTTGCAGGGGTATCAAGCCTACGTCAGTGACCAGTTATCCTCACCCTGGTTCTGGTTACAGCTCTGTTCCTGTGCAGAAGTCTGAGCCATGCTGTCCTTGTGAGGTCTTACATTGTCTCTGGAGTGGCCTGGCAGGACTGTTGCAGAAGGGTCTAAGGCAGTGGCTGCAGGAGCTGGTGTGGCTAAATGTACAGGGAGAGTTTTATGGCCACAGCAAATTCTTCATCCGCTCAGTGTGATAAGAGAGGCGGAGCTGCCTGGGGCCAGAATTTGCAGCCGCCAACAACTCAGGGTCCCTTTTCCCTCCCCTCTTCAGCTGCCCCTGGTTCCCTTGGCTTCATCCAGCGTGAATGGTGGCAGAACCTGGTGCCCATAGGACGTGCTGAGTTAAATGGTGCTTTTCATCCTGGCAGGCAGGGCTGTCATTATCCAAGCAGCGGGAGCTGTACCAGGAGAAGCAATGGCCTGTGGATTTTAACCCCTTTTGCTCCTCCAGTAAGGGCTGAGGAACACAAAAGACCCAGGTCAAGAGCTAAGCTCCTTTCTGAGAGACAAGAAAAACAGGATGTTATATCATTTGCAAGGATCATTAGGTAACCTCAGCTTCCTAGCATACCAAAATAAGCAGTGTTACTTTGCATTTCCCAAACCCTATGGAGCAGGATCACTCCATGTGGCTGTGGTGGTAAAGTCCCTGCCCAGGAATGAACTTCAGAACAACAAAAATACTGCAAAGAATGTCAGGTGTGGGATAACAGTTGACCTTTTGGATTGAACATTACATTATTGCTCTTCAGGGCAGTTTTGGCATTGATTATTTTTCCTTCAAGCTCTTTGCTTGTAGGTCCAAATTGTTGCAATGGAATATATTAGAAAGGCAAGACTGGCACACAGAATGGAACAGGCATGAGAGCAAAACCCAGGGTTTCTGGACTCAGACACAGGCCTCTTTGAACTTAGTTTTCAGATTACTCTCTTTCTCAAATTTCCAGTAAAAATCGTAAGGAATAGTATGAATTTTGTTTGTTTTTTTGTGTATGGTTTGCAGGTGTTTCTTGTTCCAAAATGCAAGAAAAGTATTAAATGAATTTGGACATTTCCTTTTATGAATAAATTACAAAATCTATTTTGGCTCAGTCAAAACATACTGTTTAAGAAAACACTTCATTTTGATTTTTAATGTATATTACTCAACATGCAATGAAAAACAAAACGCAATCTTGAACCGATCCTTTCCAAACAGAACACTCAACACATTCTGTTCCAAAGAAAAGCTGACTTTATCAAAATGCCTTTTTTTCCCTTATATCAACAAATTTCTACAAAGTGTTTTGCCTCTGATGAATTGGCATTTTTCTGACACAAAATGAGCAATCCAAAAATATTCAAAGCAGCTCTGTGGCAAGTCTTAGCTAATTCTGGAATAGTAGCATGAAGGTGCGTAGGAAGGGTACTGCAAGGAGATGTAGCATTGAGCTGAGACTTAAGAGATTTGGGTTGAATTCCTGAAGCAGTTATAAAATGATCTGGGACAAGCCATTAACCTACCCCGTGTCTCAATTCCCATTCTGCAGAATGGGAAAAACAGCATTTCCCGATCTCCTAAAGCTACTGCAAGGATAAAAACCTATTAACACTTACGAGATCACTGGACTTTGATATGAGGTGTATAAATACTGAGGAAGACAGAAGACAGAGCTGCATTTTTGTGTAACTTAGAATGAAATTATGGGGCAGTGGACTAGCTTGGACAATAATTTAATAACAGTAGGAATAATTTCAAGTTCAGGGCAGTGTTTAATAGAAATCACTGCTCACCACCCACCATATTTTTTTTTAATAAGCAGCTCAGAAAAGTGCAATTTATCATTATTATTATCATCTATATTCATTCTATCTCTGCCACTTCACAAATGAGAGGAGTTCCTCACAAACATCTACAAAGCTAGCTCATTATCCAGCCTCCCTATTTATAACTCTCATTTATGACAATAGCTATCAAAATCTTGCCAACAGTAGGGCTGCTGGTGTGCTGACACCACTGCTCCACAGCCCGCTGAGCGGTATTATCTCACTGTTCCCTTGCGTTCCCCCATCTGTCCCTGGCCATCTGGTGTCCTTGGTCTTCTAATTAGATTGTAAGCTTTTTGGGGCGTGGACTGCCTTTCTGGTTTCTGTTTGTACAGCACCTAGCACAATACCCTTCCAGTCTCAGATTCAGCAGGACTGTCTTCGAAGTGTGAGTCTTCACCACATATCTGTGTGCACATGCAGAAGATCCTTTTAATTCAGTTCCCAATCTACTGAGCACTGTTAGGTGGATCCCCTTTCTAAGTAGAGCCCTGAACCAAGTGTCTGTGGGTCCTGGATTTCAGACTGGTGGTTTTGGCACCTTGGCTAGTAGATTTATGATGAAGACTAATGGAGTTTAATTCCCCCTGTCCACCACCACCTGATGTTGTGACTTGATGGGGGTTGCACACGTGCCACCGTTCTCCAGTTTCAAGCCGCCTCTCATCCTCATCATAATAACACCAGTAGTTTATAATTAGCTGAAGCGCGGGGACAAACAAGCTGAAAACAGGTACCTAGTTGTTACCAGTGTGATTCTCACCCCCCTATAGGTGGGGAGTGATTAGAGTTTCTGCACAAAACCTGCTCCCTTTAGGCTGCTGGTTGAACTGCATTAATAACGAAGGATTTGTAGGGTGTTTTTGGTTCACTGAATATTCTGACAAGTTGTAAGCAAAGTGTTGACAAACTGAAAAGAAAAAACCTTTTCTCCTCTAAGTCGTTTGGGGTCAAAAGAAATATTTTTATCACTGTTCCCTCTTAAGAGGCTGGAAAGACAGATCAAAAGGAGAAAAAGAAAAAGCTCTAGTAGTTACAAATGGAGCTTTAGAAATGCTTCCCCTTGGTGCTCTCACAACCAAAACACTGACATCTCCCAATCATTTTTTTCAGCATGAACAATTTGGCAAAAGTGAAGTGAATTTGTGGACTGTGTTGGTATTTTTGGAGAGGTATTTCTCATCCTCCCTCCTTGCCTTTCCTCACCCAAAAATGTTTCAGCTGATGAATATCTCTCAAGTCTCATGCATATTTTAAACTGAAATGGTTAAAGAATAAGTGCAAATTTAGACACTGATCTCACAGAATTACCAAGGGATGGGATTCACCCATCACTGCCTGAAATGGAGAAATCCCGCTTCCATAAAGAAATAGCTTTGCAATCATTTTGGATTTTAGGATGTTGCATGTCACAATCATCCAGAAAGCCAGAGCCACTGCTGAGTTGCAGCTCCATCCCTGACTCTAGTCAGGTATCAGCCTCTGTAGGCTGAGCTATAAAGACATCTAGGGCAGAAACTGCCAAATTCTGTTTTCCCAGGGTTAAGGTTTATCCACAGAAGTTCATGTGACTTAACAAACTCCAACAGACTGGATTCCCCATCCCTTTCCATCCATGTTCCCTGTTTTCCCCTGGTCCTGACACACAAAAGACGTCCTCAGCTTGGTTGGATAGCTGGCCAGCGTTTCCAAAGGACAGCTAAAGCTGCTTCACAGGCGGTAACTGCCTTCCAGCACCTTCATGAGCCATCTCTGAATTAGGTGCAGGACATAAACGTTATTGCTCCAGTTGCGTCCAGCGAGTTAACACGAGTTAAGTCCTGAAGGTGTAGGGCAGTAGCCACCTGTCTAGCAGGAATGTGAGTGTACAGTTAACTTAAAGCAGGGATAGTTGAATAAAATCTGAGAGTGTCTCCCATACTTAAAATTAAGGATACACTTAAGCTGTTTTTGCTGAAATGAGGTCAGACATTCGTCACTTTACAGGGTCGAGCTCTAAACTAACATAAGCTGTTTCATCTCTCCCTTGACGCTTTAGTCTTTTACTAATTTATCAGCATCCTAAAGCAGTGTGTGAAGTTGCTGCAGAACAGAAGTGTTTCAGATACAAATAGCAATTGTTAGCCTCTTCCCTCTGGTAAATGGCAGCAGGCAGAAACCTCTCTCAACCTGCCAAGAACCAAATGTGGGACACAAGAAAGAATTATTGGTGCATGAAGCTTAAAGAGATAGGGGACTTATTTCTTTACTGCAAATAATGTGTTCAGTAATTTCTCTTTCCTGAGTCTGCATTTCTGATGGAAATAGTTTACAACAATGAGCATGAGAAAACAGAAGGGATGTGTGCAAGATCAATTTGAATCTAATAGAAGGGATAAATGGAAGGTACAGGGGTTAGAGGAAAGGTAGAAAATCCCAGGAGGCAGAGGAGTAGTGGAGTGTTTACAGCAAGCGATGGAGCATCAGAGCTCCTGCATTCTGCCTTCCCGTTTATAGCAGTGATCAGGGGCTACACAGCCTCCCTCATATGAAACAGACCTTGCAATATCATTTTGTGCAAAATCTATAATTCTGAGCTATCCCACTGTATAAAAATTACCTTTTAAGTGGCTAAGTAGACACCCAGCTTTATTCCCTTCTTATTTCAAGAAACAATGGGAGTAACAGCATTTGCCTGCCTTACTAGAGTGCTGAGAGCTTTAATTAATGTCTCTAATTCAATTTGAACTCCTTGGATAAAAGGCACTGCCTTGTGACAGCAAAGGTATTGCCTAAAATAGAATATAATTAACACACAGATATCAATCACGATGAAATTAAGTGTACATTCAAATACAACTTGCACTTTACAGAAAGTACTTGCCTATTTTTCCTGCAAGAATCCTGAAGAGCCATAAGATAAGGAACATTTAATGTTCCAGGCTGAATTCAGCTTAGAATAAGGCCATCTTAAACTGCCTAACAAACTAAAACAGGTTGTAACAGAAAGCTCCGTTTGCACTGATGGATGTGCCTTCGTGATGGACAAAGCTGGAAACTGACTGTAACGTGACTCAGAATTAGTACATCTAACATTTTATTCTCCCAGGACGCATTTACTGTGAACTCTAGCCTATGTCCTAGCTCACCCACCAATCATGTTTATTAACAGATGTGACAATTGCATGATCATGTTTGTTGACATGAATCGGAAGGACCCAGATCACTGCATTGCTCTGTGGTGCTCCTGAGTGGAAATGGGCTTTGTAGCTTGGATTTTTTTAACTGCTGCATTACAAAGCTTGCTGCCACCTTGAGATGATTGTCATTCATTGCTTATAGGACAGGAACACCTAGTGAGCCATGTGGGCAGCAGGACTGTGTTTTGCTAGGTCCTCTCCAACAAGTACATGGTCCACGTAGTCAAACAAATACTATTGTGTCTCCGTGCTCATAATTGGAAAGTGAGGCAAAAAAGCATGTAAGGGCACTGCCCAAGATCATAGAGGGTGTCTGAGGCAGAACTGAGCAGAATGCTGGATTCCTGGGTCAAACCCCACTGTCTGACTCCCCCAAGCCTCCCCTTTAGTGCAGAGATTGCTTCTGTGCCAGATTCAGCTTTTAGTTAGTCTTGGGTCTCCTACCCAAGGGCTGTATACTAGGAGACATCACCTCCCTGCCCCTTCTTCCCCCATCCCTTTTGCAAAATCCCTAGACAATATCGTACATCAGTGGAGCCCCATAAAGACACCTAACAAATTAATTTCAGATTCAAACTTGTTAGGAGTTAGATTGAATGCACCTCACAATATTGCCTTAGACACAAAATAATCCCACTTTAGTAAGCTTTATAGCTTCCATGGGGACCAGCCCCGTGGTGTGTATTAATCTTTAATGCGAAACAACATCTCTACAGCAGCTACAGGGGGGAAAAAGATACTACTAAAAAATTAAAGTTGATGGTGTGATAGTTGTCTAGACCCAAATGCGCTCTACCACCCTCTGTTGCCTCAGGCACCATTCCCTGCTCTCAGCACAGATACTCACAGCCAGCTACCAGACTGGAGATGTGTCCATTTCTTCTAGTGATCTCAAGGCATGTTGTCCCCGTGTCTAAACCCTTGGTTAAGACCCATCACAACTCTAATCATCCTGACTAACTTTGACCTAAAAGGAAAGGAAGGGAGGATGAAGAGGTGTGTGAGGGGAATTAGTGAATATCTCCCCTCCTCTGTTTTATAAGCTGATATCTTCCCAATGTACGATGCTTGCATGTGGGAGGACACACTGGGGTTTCTCTGAAACCCATTTCTTTTGGCTCTTCTCATATGTAAGCTCGCACTTGCACTGTGCTGGGAACTGGAGGTGAGCTATCGCTCCACTTTGGTATGTAAAACTCCCTTTCTCTCTTTGCAACAGAAATTCAATAGAAAGTAAAATGTTTAAAGGAAAACTGATCCAGGCTGGCTGATGAAGGAAGTAGTTATAGATGAGTTTAATGAACAGACAACCAAGCGAGTTTGGACAATGTGTACAGAACAACTGATTGTTATCAGCAGCAAATCTGCATACCCGTCTAATGGCAAATATGCTGAGTTTGCAGCTGCTTACTGTGATGGGGCAGTGTAGATCTGCAAAGAGCAGCAAGGCAGAGAAGCAGCCTGGATGGAGAAGCAGGAGAAACAAACCTCTGAACTGGAATTTGGAAATGCCAAGGGTGGGATGTAGCTGGGAGCATTTCCCAGCAATCACCTTGGGTTCATGACCACTGTGAGTGGAAGCAGAGCTGTACTGTAGCCCACTTGGAATATACTGTATTCCCCTCAATGTGGGGCTAGAAACTCCCCAACCCTCAGTTTTGTAAGGTAAAGTAGAAACAGTCCTTTCTGAGAGGCAAGGGACTAAAGCACCGAGAACTGCCACATTTATGGGTGAAGTCGGAGTCAGTGGTGAAGGCTAATATTAAACACATGCCTCCAGAACAGGAACAACCTCCTCAGTCAGGAGCTACAGGTACCATCACATTTAATAACAGTAATATTCTATCTGCAATTGGAAAGAAGTTTATATGTGCCCAACAGAAAAAGCAAACATTTGTTGACTTTCCCATACTTAATTTTTTTCCTTTCTTCATGTAATGCAACAGCTGACTGTAATTTTTAACCAGACTTACACAGCTCTGTTTTGTCAAGTGCTGCTGAGCTCACTGCAGCTCCACAAACACATGCTGTGCACACGTGCAGACTCCCACACACTCCGGCGCGCACACACACTCAGCACTTGTGCTCCCCGTCGCACTCCCAGGTTCAATCCACCTGCGCAGAAGACATGCACGCTCGCTGCCATGGGCTGCAGCTTTGCCAGGCTCTTGGTGAAAGCTCCTGGAGCTGAGGAGATGGCCACACCGGCCACAAATGCTGATACCCTCTGGTCTATACTATGCTACTTACACCAGCCAAGGTCTCACGTTCACACGCAGTGCTGCAAATGCGCATGGCACCACTAGCACACCTCGGTTTGGCCTCTCCTACACTCTTAGCAAAGCCTTTTCTCTCTGGGAATTACAGACTTGCAGAGTGCTTATGGTAGACTCCTACTCAAACCCAGAAGGGTTTCTGGAGATGTACAAATAAGCCTGACACTGAGTCTCACTGTAGCAGAGCTCTGCATAGCCTAATTTGTCCTGCTTTAAAGAGTAGCTACACTCTCTCTGCACTATATTCTACAGACATAGGTGGGTATCGCCTGTCCTGAGGACAACTTTTGGCCAGGTTTGTGCTCCCAGAGTGGGGGATGCAGCCTCAAGATCGCTCTGCCTACCCGGGCATGCCCTCCATGTTGGCACATCCCCCACCAAACTCAGCAAGGCAACCAGATGGACAGGAGGTGGGCAGGAGGAGGAACAAGTCCTGCATACGGAGAGGACTTTTTCAGAGCAGCATCAGCAACTACCAGTGATGAGGAGCACAACCCAACACGCTGGACTGCTGTTGCAGCCACGTTGTGGTTAGGAAGCAGAAGGGGAGGGGGTCCATGCCAGGCGCAGGGTGCCAGCTAAGCAAGCCACTCACCTTCCACCAATGGAGCACACGGCTTCATTTGGAGAGGGGCATCGTGCCAACAGCATGACTGAGGAGGCGGATGATCTAATGGTTGAAATGCTGGAAATGGGAGTCAGGAGGCGAGGGCTCTCTTCCAGCTGTATCTGTGGCTTGCTGGGTAACCTTTGGCAAGGCATTTCACCCCTCTGTTTCCCTTCCCACTCATCATATGTCTTGTCTGTTTAGCCATTAAACACATCGGGGAGAGGAGCTGGCTCGTAGCAGGGCTGTCTGCAGCCATCGTTTGATGGGGGGGTGCAGCAGGATGGCCACTCTCCCGTCATGTAAGCGACAGCGTGCCCTGCACCAGGTGGTGTGAAGCATCCCCTTAAGCTCCCTAGTAAATCTCTGACACTGAATATGCATGTTCAGTATGTCACCCCACAGAGCCTTGATCTTGGGAAGAGCCTTGAGGTCCTACCGTAATCAAAATAGCAACAGACCCTCTCCCCCTCCACCAGACACACACCTCCCAAACACCCAGGCAGGAAAGCAGGTTGAGGCGATTTTTATCTTTCAAAGTTTGGCAGGATTTCATAGTCGTGTGTGTCTGTGTGTCCGCATGTGCTCGTCACTGAAGCCTGGGTAATTATTTTGTTTTATTTCTTTTTTGGCAACACTTTAAAGTAAGAGCTGGGTCTTTATAGATTGCTCATGTTGCATGGAGTATGGATTACAGATCATCAGAGAAACATGAAAGCAGAAGACACCTTTCTCTGGCACAGCATTAAAGGGACAATAACGGGGTAATTGTAGCCTAGGGTGCGGCCACCTTCTGCGCCCAGCCTTCACTCGCCTTTGCGGCACTGCGGAGAACTTCACGAGGGAAATGATGGAAAAGCTGGGGTGAGGATGTCTCAGGTCAGGACCTGGTTATTTCAAAGATGATATATGCTCAGGAGGTTAAAGGCACCACTTAGGTACTTGAATAAAACACTGCCAAATACTCTAAGCTGTAACACAGGCAGACTGAAATCTTTTAAAACTTGATTTTTTATGTCTGTTTTCACCCCAAGAGACGGTTGTCAAAGGATCAAAACAATTCCCATTTTTAAACTCTCTCTTTCTCTCCCTCCTCCTTCTCCTCCCCTCCATTTCTCTCTCTCTCTTTCCTTCCTCCTCTTCCCTCTCTTTTTCAACAGGACTCCACAGAATGGAGCAAGAATGAGAGGAAAAAGGCAGACAGAAAAGCATGAACTGGAGGCTTGTTGAGTTCCTCTACCTCCTGTTTATATGGGACCATATACTAGTACAGCCCTCCCACCAGGACCCAGCTGCTACCAACCAACATGTCTCCAAGGAATTTGATTGGCTTATTTCAGACAGGGGGCCTTTCCACCACTCGCGGAGCTACTTATCCTTTGTGGAAAGACATCGTCAAGGATTTACAACCAGATATAAAATATACAGGTACGTTGGTTTCCTACAGCACCTGTAGCTTGGGTAAGTTGTTAGGTGGTGGGAACTCAGACAGTTCCCATGGGCTCAAGGCTCGTAGTCAATGGGGAGATGCATCATTGTTCCCCTTCCAACTGGAAACGTTTCTTTGGTTCTTCATGGTCCTCATCTGGCAATGCAAATGGCTTCAAAGACTCAAATGTAGTGCTCTGATAGTGAGATGAAGGCACTGCGGTACTATGGCAATGTGCACAACACAGATCGAGATAAAAAGGGACCAAGGGTCTGGGTGTACTTCATTTGCAGCAACAGATAAGTTCATAGGCAGGTTCACAAGCACACTTTTCAAATCAGTGTACCTACGGGCAGACCGAGCCTCTGTACCAAACTCGTGAGTGTGAACTACCAATAGCTTAAGGTTCACATGGGCAAGGAAGGACATAAAGATGTCAAGACACACATCAGTACAGCAGTTCTCACACTGCTGTGCATGAGCCTTAGCTGTGTACTGCCTATCACAGACCTTTGCAGATTATCTCCATGTATGAGTCGGACTTGCCCCCAGAACTGTAATCTTGGTTTAAAAGTCTTCCAATTAAAAAACTACAGAGAATAGGCAGAATTTGGATTTTTGTTTGCCTTCTAGGTTTTTAAACCTTTGTTGTTGCCTGTTTCAAGCTCTTCTTGCCAACTGCGATATCCAGAAACACATTTTGCTTTTTTCTTTTCAACATGAAAAGCTGGGGTGCTCATATGAGCCTCCTATTAAAGCAGTAAACACTTTGGAGTGAAGGGGAATAAGCCAGCAAGTGTCGTGAGATTTGCGCTAAAACCCAAAGAGACTGCAAAACTCTCATCGACATGTGCACATTTACATAATTATATAGCCCTGTTGTGTTTCAGAAAGACACTTGCAAACACAACCATGTAAACTAGTAGGTCGGAAAGTACTAGTGAATAGCCTACTGGCAACATGCACGCAGATAAGACACATGTGACGACTGGGGGATGGGGAGAGCAGGAAAACCACATGTGTGCAGGCAGTGTTCTCCCATGGGCAGAGAGCCAAAAGCACTTGCAGAGTAATAGCAACGTGTGAGACATCATCTATGTGTGGGGAAGAAAAATGAGTTGTGCCTGTCCCATGGCCTCCAGGGAGTGCAGCATCCCCTCCCCTCGCACCAGCCCGCAGAGCAAGGGCAGGTTAGCATGGGTTGAATATATTGTCCTGGCTTGTCCTCTTCATTCAAAACAGCTCAGGGGGGAAGACAGCCCCAAAACCTAGAAATTATGCTGCCACGCTTCCACTAGGGACATCTCACCATCTTTGCTTGCACAGAGGAGCAGAGAAAACATACCTTTTTCAAAAAGACTTTCTTCCTGCTTGTAGTTATCCCCAGCTCTCTGCCTGCCCTGCCTGACAACATACACTCTGATCGAAACTGCAAATCTCTGCCCCACGCAATGCCCCTGGCAGTGGCTCTGCCCTTTGCTAAAGAGCTATTCGGCTCTGAATGCTACCGCAGCAGTCTACAGGGGCTGTAGTGGGAGAGAAATGCATGCAATGTATGTGTTCAGACACATCTAAGAACTGTCACTGTAGGTCAGGCCAGAGATCCATCAAGCCTCGGATCCTGTCGCTAAGAATCGTGGAGAAACGGGTCTGGAAGGACCTTGAGAGGTCATTTAATCCATGCCTCTTCCCCAAGGCAGACTCAGACATACCTGTGTCACATCTGACAGAGGTTTGTGGGCAAACTTTCCTGAAAGGTTTCCCATGATGGGGAATTCACACCCAGAGCAGGCAGCCTGCACCATGGCTTTGCTGTCCCAACCTTTATAAAGGAGCTAAAAATCTTGCTTGTATGCGAAGCCTGAGATTTCTAGTTTTATCTGCTAAGGGGTGAGGAACAAATTCCGCTTTGGTTTGTAGGAGACTGCTAAGAATCTGAAGGCTTATCTTGGTTCAGGATTAACTCTATACATGAGAAGTGGAAAGGGATCTGGTTTTGTCCGTGGATCTTGGATGGATATTGCTAAAGCAGTCATGAAAGACACTTGTAGCATGGGGAGAACAATGACCTCCTTCTTCCAACATGGGAGGAAACGGGCAGCAGCATTCTGCATGCACTGGAGGCTCGTGGGTGTGGGGGGTGTCTGAGAAGGGTCTTGCAGCTGGTCACAGTGCTGGAGAAGTCATTATTCACAAAAGAAACTGGAGGTGAGACAGAGTCCGATGGAAATAGGCAGAGAGTTCGGAGAGATGTGGGAAGACTGCAAGGGCACCTAGGGATGCATCTCATGGCCAAATACCATGCACTAAGCTGAAGGAGGGAGCTGAGGACTTGGGGAAATCCAGTCATGTGTGTCATGGTTTGAGTTGCTGGGAGCTGAGCACTTTGGAAACACGCTCTCTGGGACTAACTTTTGCTCCAACTGTGGTCAGCTGAGGAGGAGGGGAAAACCTCACGTGGTTCAGCAGAGCAGATGGAGCCACTGGGTAGGAGGCTGGCTAGATGTTGGAGGGTTGTTTGTTTTTAATATCTGGCCCTGTTGGCAGAACTAGTAACTTAAAAATTGGGCCCATGCATTTTTTAAGGAGTGTCAAAATCAGCCTAGCTATAGTGAATTAGTGGAGCCACAGCCAATTCTAGCAGTTAAGAGCTGGGCTCTGAGCACACGCACCCTCCAGAACATATCATTTTACTGAAACCCACAGGGGTAAAATCTCATTTTGTGGGCTCCTTAAATTGACTTCGAGAATCTATAAAGCTGTTGGGATTTTGTCAACTGCTTAATTCCAACACAGGAACCTCTTTCCTCCCAAATGATGTCTCTCAATTGCTCTTTGCACTAGACTAGCCCAAGGGAGGCACATATTCTACATTAAGGATATCGTTCCTTTCCTTAGAAAAGCAGCTGATTTGGAGCATGGGAATTTTCTGTGTAGTCTTCTCTTTCAATGCTCCTTTTCTCCCATACTTTTTTTGGTTGGCTGGTTTGTTCTTTGTCCCTCAGTCAGACAGTTCCTTGCGGCACTAGTGATTTTGTTGAATGGGGTTTGACCTGACCACTGCTCTTCTAAGGCCAATAGCAGCAGAACTCAAACTAGGCACAGCAACCAAGGATTTGGAGTGGATGTGAAATCAGGCGAGAGGACCTCACCCGTCCCTAATTGAAACACTGTCGCCTGTTTAGTGGTGATTTCCCCAGTGTCTTGCTGTGCAGGAGTATGGACACAGCGCATTAGGACCGTGTCATTTACATTGAAAACCCACAGAGATAAAGCCACTGTCAATGCTACACCGCAGCATAAAGCAAAATGCAGCATTTTCTCATTTTTGCAGGTGATGTTAAAAAGGAAGCAGCACCAAATTAAAACATGCAACACTCCTCCTTCCATCACAGCTGGAGTCCAGAAGTCTGTCAGCAGCAAGCAAAGAGCCTGTTTTAGTGAGCAAGGCTATTGTATACACTGTATAAACAGAATCACCGTAGAACAGCATAGCTGCTGATATCTCTTCATAGCATGCCTGAATCCCAATCTACCATCCTAGCATGGAAAAGCAGTTCGCTGTTACAGTCTCCAAAGGCTCATTCCCTCCTTCTGTGTATTGCATTTTAGCACGTTTTAGGCCTCTTTCTCGCTAAACTTGAACCACTGATTTTTCTGGTTCCCTCAGTCAAGGTTTGCACCTTGCATGCGATATTAGTAAGGCAGCAAGCAAAGGGGGAGATGTTTTATATTAAATCATGGACAGTAGGGGTAGATACAATTGCATTAAGGAAGCACATTAATCAGCATCGATTCCTACTAATAAGGCTGGTTTAGGGGGGCCTCTGGCAGGAAAATGCTGCTTTGATCATTATCTGTGCACTCTGATGCTAATGCAGATAGGATGGCAGATGCTGAGAGTGGTTTGTGGGATGTCTGAATATTCATTATCACTGTCCTTGTTGTTGTTCCTAGTCATGAGAGCCTTGGGTACTAGGTACTGCGTGAAGGCTGGAAGACAGATGAAGCTCAGCTTGGCTTTGGGACTAGGGCACTGCTCAGACCAGAAAACATTCCTGTTGCCACAAGACAGTAGTTAATGGCTTCAGTCCACTTCTTTGAAGTATATTGTTGCGTCGCCTTTTTTTTTTCTCCCAGAAACTGATTATTAGCTATAAGGCAAAGCAAAAGAAACAGTAGACTGAGCATGTGAATATACTATGCAAATAGCCAGGCAGAAGCACTGAAACAGAGGCATTTCACTAATGATGCTGCTCAGTTTAAGCAAGTTCTAGAAAAATGAATCTTTTCTAGAAAATTGAGGCTTTGTTGTTCAACGCCAGAGGTGAGGCATGGGAGGCAAAGAGGGAAGTGGTGAGATGGTCTCGTCCAGCTGGGTAGGCAGGCTGCCACTGCCAGTTTTCCTACAGCAAAGCAGGGACAGGACACACCACCTTGGAAAGAGGGACTCACAGTTAGACTAGCAGAGAGGTAATGCAGGCTGTATCTATGTTTTTGCCCCAGGGTCATGGTGTGGCTGTGGGTAAGCTCACTTCTCTGTGTCTTGGTTGGCTCCCCACCCCCCTGAGAATCGGAGATGACAGCATTTGTCTGCTCTGCGTTGCTGGGCAGACTTAATTAAATGCTGCAAGATGTTTGGACGTAAGGGACGGCAGCAATATAAAGTGGATGATCACACGGGGCTGGAAGGGGAATGTGCACGTACAAGAAGAAATGTGGATTTTCCACATGTGGCAGTTTAATTCCATTTTCTGAAATGACAGTAAGGACAGGAAAATCTGTCTCTCTATGTAAGAGAGCAGGGAAACCCTGGGGTATAAAAGGGAGATCTGCTTGCCTTGCAACTTCTCCTGCAGCGGGACCATTTAGAGGCTGCCTAATTTCATGAAACCTGCAAATACAGAATACTTCTGAGACCTCTGCCAAGGCTGGTTGCAATGCACCAACAGAGTCAAAACTTAGTGGGGGATGTCACAACAAACCAGCCAGTCCTGTCCCATCCCTCTGCCTGCAGAGTGACAGGACAAAACTGAATGCTTACGTACGTTCGTTACAGTAAGGTCCCTGGGTATATAAAAAGGAAATACAGCTCCTGAGACAGGAAAGGTTGTGAGTTACTGGCTGCACAAGCTAGCTATAAATTGGTTGGGATGGTGCCTGGGGAAAAAAATCGCTGATTTCTTTTTTTTCCCCAAAAAAATCGTTTCATCAGGAGGGTGGTGCAGGTCTGGGACAGGTCAATGGAGAGGTGAGGGGTATCTCTGTCCTTGGTGGTTTTCGCGGCTTGGCCAGACAAAGCCACAGCTGATGTGCTCAAGAGCTGGTGATAGTCCTGCTTCAAGTGGGAGGTTGGATTAGGGACCGCCAGGGTCCCATCTCACCAACATTTCTGTGATTTCCCTGTTTCTCCGATTCAGAGTGGACACTAAACTGGGTGCTCATAAAGGGATTTGCACTACTGAATGCATTTGGCCACACTAGAGATTTTTATTTAGTCCTAGAAAACCCACAAATCTGAGCAGCTACGTGCTCTCTAAATGTGTCATTCCCCCGGCAAAGAGGAAGAGAATTATCATGAAGCGAGGATCTTTGCTGTGCACGTAGCATGGGCTACAGTTGACTTAGAAATGCATATGCTGTTCTGCTGCTTAAATTTTCCCTTTAAAAAAAAAAAAAGTTTAAAAAGGAGAAAAAAAGATTTGGTCTCACAAAACTTTCAAAGTTCTATGGCACCACAAATTAAAAACAATGAGCCAGATTCTCTGTGACATAAACATGTGAAGCTGTTGACTTCAAGGAAAATTCACCAATTTATTGGCTAGAGAATCTGTTCTAGCGTATCCAGCATTGCCCACTGCCCCAGGACCTGCACACACAGCACCACACAGCTTGCCCTGGCTGGCTGTCTGGGAGCAATTATGAGCTTTTATTATTTCTAAGCAAAAGCAGAATGCAACTCCTGCATTCAGGCACTGGACTTGGACAATCTGGCTAGTGAATGTGAGGTTTTTATGATTGTTTTTAGCAGCTTCCGTTACGGAAGTTTTGCCTTTCCTCACCAGACCTTCCAGGCAGGTTTCATGCAAACCTGTGATTTCCACAACTGAAGAGCTGATCCAGCAGAAAAGTAATCTTGCAAGAAAAAAGAAAAAGAAAAAGAAGTTAATTTTCAACCAGATCACTTTTCCGGTCTTGTTTGTTGTATGGTCAGGTGATAGTAAAGGGACAGGACTGCATGGATGGAGGCAGGAAAGGGACTAAGGGGACTGGTGAGACTGCTGTTTTCAGCAGCAATGTGGATTAAAGTTGTATTAAAGTGGTTGTGAAAATGCATGCTGAGTTTTGGCAGAGACAAGATCTATTAGAGCTGCTTCCACCATTTTTTCCATCCATTCTTCTCCTCCCATCCCTCCACTCCTCATTGACTCCTTTTGCTGTCTCTCTATTGCATTGAATTTAATCTACTGGTCACTAGAGCTCTACAAATAATTGATTTTGTGGTTCACTGGTTGTACAGAACAAAAATAACATTAAAAACGGGTTGATCTGAAATGGATGTTTGTTCAACTTTTCAGTAAAATGAAAAAATCAAAACATTTCATTTTAGGCTCAGTGAAAGGTTTAAGCTTTGCTGTTTGTTTTCGTTTTATTAATCCAGTGAAAAACAATTCTTTTTGCAATTTTTAAGGCATAAAAGTTCATCTCAAAACACAAAGTCAACCAATGTCACTTAAAAATGTCAAAAGGGAAACATTTTGATTTTGAGTGTATTTTGTTTAGCTGTTTGCTCTTCAACTTGCTCATTTAATTTATGTTGAATTTGCAAGCAGTTTTTATGTCCTTGGGAAGGAGAAAAAAAAAAAAAAAAGACCGGCTGTCCTTATTGTTCGCTCTGAGACTCTGAAATCTTAAAATTCTCCAGGGTTCAGCTTTGACTTCCCTTGGGTTCAGCTTTTAGCATCTTAGGACAAAGGAAAAAAAAAAAATTTCCCCAGCACTGCTGGGCAAGGGAGGCACAGCCAAGACAAGCAGTAGGATTGCAGTTTTGCTGTGGGAAGGCCCATGCTTGTTCAAAACTAAGGTGGATGCTGAGACCTGGGTGCTACTGACTGAGACAAACTGTACAACACGGGTGCAGTCATAGTTCCTTTCTCACACACATATCTTGGCACATTTTCAGTCCTGTTCCAGTCGTTTCGATGCCCGAAGCATCCAAAAAAGCACCGTGAAGGTTCTTCTCAAACAGCTCTAAGGTGATGCTTTGCACTGGTACAAACTGATAGGCATTGTTAGGCTTTTTAATCTTTGCTTTGGCTTTTTTAATCATGCTGAAGTTCTGCTGACAGGGTTTTCCTATTAGGTTTTTATGCTATCTGTTTAAAGGGGACATCAACTTTTATGTTTTCCAGTCAGAGGCAAGGCTTTTTTAGGAGAGGCAACGCAGCAATTGAAGGACAGAGGGAGCTGAGATGAAAGGAGGCTCTTGCCTCTGTGTGGAATGAGCAATGGAAATCCGTACAGCATTGCACGGCAAAAAATACGAAATTTCCATAGTTTACATTATGCATGTAAACGAGGGATGTACATTGGTTTGTAATCAGTAAATGCCTTGTAAATAAATGTGTGTAAACCAAAAATTTAAATCTATTTCCATAGTGCATGTAAACAATGAAGCCTTCTAGTGTTCTCTTCAATGTAAATGTTAATCTAAAAATGACATTACTACAAGTTTATGCAACTTTACAAGAGAGCCACAATTTACATTCCTGTCTCACCAGCTCTAACACAGCAGCTTGGCAAACACAAGCCATTCAGTGATGGGCGTAAACCAGCCAATTCCATCACGTAGCCTCTCCTTTAGCCACAACCTTCATTCTTCATGCAGTTCAAGGGACCAGTGTTGTTACATTCCCTGCATAATGCGTCTCCCTGCGTATGGGAAGCTTTTAATACATTTGCATAAGCAGAATAAAGGCAGGAGTGGGGGATGGCAGGGAATGGCTCGGGCTGAGCTGTACAGCGCTTCGTCCTGGGGGTGCTGGGCTGAGCAGACAAGGAGCTTGGCCCTCTTCGGGGCTGGAGGAGCAGCTGCTCTGGCTGCGTGTGGATTCAGATGGCGAGGGCTTGAGAATGTCACTGGCAGCTGCAGGGCTTGACAGAAGGACACACCTCTCCTTCTCTTTGATATTCTTGAGAAGAGAGGGTAAACGGAAGGATAAATGGCACCAGCCTTTGATATGCTCAGAGCTGCTAAGATATGGGAACAGAACGTCTGGCCAAGCTTTGGGGAAGGGCAGACCCTCATCTCAATGTGGCAGCACATGCCCAGGCCATAGGGAAGGGTGCAGAAGCAATGCAGTTGATAAGTTCATATTCTGATAGGGCGCTTGTGGTTAGGACATGCCAGTTCCTCTGGAGAAAAGCATGTACGTGAGCTGTATGTCTAGAAAGGCATATCACTAACTGGTTGCCCTGCCTGCTGACCCGGGTAAGCTCTTAGCTGGATCGGCTGAGCGTTAGCACAGTTCTGCAGAGTTGCATGCTCAAGCACAAGAATTCCCTTTCTGAATCCAGAATGAAATATTTTAACTGTGCTCCCAATGAATCCCAGAAGCAGCACAGACAAATATTTTCAGTCACTGAACCTTTCCAAAGAGATCTGCACCCTGCTGGGCTAGGAGGGAGCTGTCTACACAGTTCCCTCTGACAACTTGCTTGATGGGGGGATCTTTTCCCCTCTGCATGAGAAGTGGAGGGCTTTGCCCAGCAGGCCTCCCAAGGCTGCTCCCCAGCATGCTGCGACAGCAATGACTCTGCACGTTCATCTCAGGTTTCTTCAGACCAGCAGACTATGGTCCAGTGGCTCAGGAGCATATTTTAAAGGCTAACAAGCCAAGGAGAAGCCTTCATTCCCTTTTTTTTTTTTTAACAGATTATTAATTCTGCTTTTAAATCAGGCAGATGCTTATTTCAGCAGAGAAGCTGTTACATTAGAAAAAAAAAAGTCATCCTGTTAGATGCGTGGAATAATTTTGTTCTGGCACCAGTAGCACTGGGAGATGGCATGACTGTACCTATTATAGGGTTTTTTCTATTTCTGGATCCCTCTAATGTTTCCCTTGGGTTCCAGAAAGTATTCTTTTTTTTCCTTTCTTTTTTGCTGATTGCCACCCACCAGCCTCTGTAAATGGAACAAGATGCGTCCCACCGGGGCAGTCGGAGCCATCCAGGCTGGTTTCCTGTGTTAAACTACTAAGCTCAGGTACAGAACCCAAGGACACGTCTGAAAAGAAACCCAGGAATCAGCTTTGCCTGCAGCAGGGAGGGAGAAGGGTTTGGGTCAGCCCTTTGTGCCAGGATCTCCTCTCCAGACAGCGTGAAATCAAATATGCCTGCACAGAGCCAGAGGTTCCTCTCTGTGCCGCAGCATACATGCGCCCAGTGAAGGAGCTGACACAGCATGCGGGCGGCGTGGTGCAGCCTCGGCTTCCCCTACAGAGAGCCCTGGGCAGGCGGTACCTGGTCTGCTCCTGGGGAACGGGGTGGAGGAAGTATTTAGGCTGCCAGGTCTGTGCACTGGGGATGCTGTTCACTGGTGACCAAGCCTGGAAATTCTGTGTCTCGGGTGATCAGACCCAATTTCACATCTGCAGCACTTTGCAGCCTTCCACCACTGACACAGTGACCATGAAGGATTTACAGGAAGCTGCAATGAGGTTCCCTTCAGCAGGGAGTCATTTTTGCTGGTTAAATACATCCCATCAGGTGAGAAATACCAAGAGGGAGGGGAGGAGAGGGGTAGAGATGGGACCTGCAGGTCACAGTGGTATTCGCATCCATCGAGCTGTCTGGGCTGGAGGCAATCTGCAGCGCAGGCTGCAGGCAGGTGCTGCCTCCTCCTCCTTCCCTGCCAGACTCCTCGCAGCTGCCTAGCTCTCCAACTATGTTTCAACAGGATGGAGATCCTCCCAATCGTCCCCATCCTCTGAGGCGTGGGAAAGCCTCTGACCTGCTCCAGCGCCTGCCCTGAAAGGCAAGCCTTGAGGTCTGACATCGGCAGCTGCGAGCAGGGCCAGGCTGGGGCATAGTGGAGGGATGGGATTCTCTAAAGTATCTGCTATGCTTCTAAATCAAAGTCCCGCTGACAACACGGAGCACTAAATGCCTGCCTGGGGCTCTGCTCCTACAGTCATGTGATGACATCAGAATTTAAGCTTTAATTAAGAAATGAGTGCGGGGAGGAGGGAAGAGTCTCTAGCCCTTACGACTGCAAAAGAAAGCTTGGAAACATGACCCGAGTGCAACCAACATCTGCTTTAATGTGCAGACGGCTCCCAGCAGAGGGGTAAGCAGCCAGGAGAGGAAGCCATTACACCAAATTCCCAATCAGGTCAGGCTTGCTTGTGCTTTTGCTTGCAATGAAAGCACATGCTTGGAGAAAGGGGAGTTCCCATAAAAGCTGTGCTGTGGCAGAATTACACCGACATGCCCTCCCTTGCTGCACATGCCTCTCACGCAGCCTTGGAGGGCCAAATTTTACACCAACACAGCCTCTGCTTGTGCACAGCCATTGTCTAGAGGTGGCAAGAGCCAAAGTGCCACTGTGTTCCTGCAGGCTGAATTGCGCCGATGGTGCGCAGCACTTTTTAAGCAGCAACATGGAAATTCTCTGCTCTGGGATTATGGCAGGAGTGTTTTTGCCTCCTGGAGTTCCTTAGCCCAAATTGAAGGGACTCCTTTGTTATGCCTGTATGGCATGCAAGTCTTCAACACCTGCTGGCCCGAAAAATGATGCTGTGCTTTCTCCTGCCATCAGTTTTAGCAAGGGCAGGGAGCAACTAGACATTTTAGAGACCAGTTAAGGAGAAGCCTCTGGGTGCTCTCCATCTCCTAGGAATACACCTTTGGCAAGGTTCATTGAAGAACCACCTTATTTGATGGCTGTGCTCTCAGCCAGCACACCAGGGTCTGGAGGCTCAAATATGCCTGGTATTGCAACAGCCTCTCGTTCCCATGAAAAAGTATCACAAAAAGACAGTGGAAGAGCTGTTCCCCTATAATTTATAGCTGGGACCCGTCTCTGGGCTCTGATTGACTTAGTGATAGCTCTTACAATCATCCTGACACTGATCCCCCTGCTGATGTGGCTAGAGATCTTGTCATTTCTGCAATAAAAATGCTCCTTTGCAAGCTGCAAACAGAGGTTTCATGGACTGGCAGTGACTGGCAGGTCTGCTGGAGCAGAGACTGGGTTTAAGCACTGATTTTGGTAGCTGACTGTTGCAGTGCACTCAGGGGATTCAGCTTGGATGAGGATGCAAACGCTGACCAGTGAGGGACACTGCCTCCCCACAGTTACCTGGAGGTGGAAGAAAGGACGAGGTGAAACCAAGCATTATGTCAGGAGGGCAAAGGTGTTTTCATTATCCGTGCATCCTTGCCCAACCTCATTTTGCTTTTTCTCCCCTTTCTTTTGTACTGGTTCTTTCCCTCTCAGCAAAGGAAAACCTGCCTATTGAGTATTCAGCATTAAATATTTCAGTGTTAGCTTCCAGCTCGTGAGCAAAAACCCAGAAAGAACATTACTTTTTACTCCCCTCCAAATGTCTGGGGCTCTCCCTGGGGAGTGCAGGCGCACAGCCTGGGTAAGGCTAATAAGAGATCTTGGTACACAGGGAGAACGGTCTGTTACATGGTTAAGAGCGAGCGGGAGAGACAGGAATAAGAAAAGAAGGTTATTACCTTCATCTCTGGTTAAAGCTAAATGAATAGTCCCCACTGGACTAATACATTTTCTTTGCATTTTGTCTTCCTTACCCCTGTTTTCCTCCCCTTACCCCCCATTCATGCACAGACTGTGAAAGTCTCAGATTCCCCTCTCCCACCTGTAAAAGACTCCCGACTGTTTCTTGGAAGTATTTGATATTTGAAATCTGTGCCGTACCGATTCAGCAGGCGAGTGTTGCCGAGTCACGTGATGAACTGTATCTCAAGACTGTTTAGTGTCTCTTCAAAGCCCACACTTTTAGAGTCCTGTGATTATGTAAGAGTCTCAACTCAATTTTTAAAGTAAGTTTACGGCCCTCATAATTGCAGAGGAAAACTTGATAATACGACTCCTACATACTCAGAAAGCAGAAGGCAAAAAAGAAGAAAAAAAAAACCCCTGAAGTTTATCAGATTTAAAAAGTCTCATGAATTTTAAAACCAATCTCTTAATTCTTTTTTGGAGCCTGACTCATGATTTTCAAACAGTTAGCAATATGGCTGTAGGGATTGTAAGGCTGGTTTGTTATCTTATTAGATAACTTACATAAAATATCCAAACCCGTGGAGACTCAGAGATTGAGTATTGCACTTCAGTACACAGCTGGAGAGAATAGTGTCTTTTCTTCCGTATAGATGCTGAGGATCTCCTCTTAATCCAGGTCTCTAGTCACTACTGCAGCATAAATATTTCCTAAAATTATATTAGTGCTAATCATATGAATGAGAATAGCCATAATATTGATCTTCGTAATACTTAGGTTATTAAATTTGAGTTTGAAGGTAGTTTTGTGGGGCAATTCATAATAGTAAATCTCGTCAGCATGCATAAGCAGGGAAAACAAGCCACAGAGCAATAGCATTGCAAACCCAAAGAGAAATATATTCTAGAGTCTCCCATCCTACCACAAGTTTGCACACCAAACAGACACGTGTGAATAAGTTAGCAATGCCAGAACTGACGTTTTGCTAATCGTTTGATAATCTCAAATGAACTTAACTGGTCTGAAAGGGGAGAAAAGCCTTCCGATGTTGAAACAACTTGTTCCAGTGTTTCTGTGAGGTATATGCACCACCCAGGGGCACTTTATTCCCGGAATATTTGCACATGCACCAAGACAGGGGTGCTCCTGTGATAAGATAAAGGGGGATTGCCACTGTCACCCTTAAGTGGTGGGCTTGCCTTCCACATACGTGTTTACTCAGGCTGTTCGCATTCAATTTAGGGGTCATGCATACTGAAGAGGTAGGGCGGTAGCAGAGCATATCATGCTTGTAGATGTTCCAGAGCCTCATACCTGCCTCTGTGCAGGTATGAGCATTGATGTTTGAGATGCATGCAGATATTGGAGTGGCTGAAGCATCTTGCATGGCCTATGGTGCATTAAAGGAAATCTGAGAATACTTTCCTGTGAAGCGGCTCTATAATAGGGGACAGAAAATGTCCTACCAGCTCTTTTAGCATATAACAAAGGAGGAACCAAGAGCGTGGAAGAGGCTGAATGCTACTATATAATAAGTTTACAGGATAATTGCCAACTGTATTTGGACTTAATTTTCTTCTGCAGAAGAGTCATAAAAATAAATTTATTGTTTTCACTCCTGGGGACTGAGATATTTGCATCATGTCTTTTAAAAAAGGCAGTACTTTATCTCCCCACTTGAACATATGAACTCCATTGGTGACTGTCTCCTGTATGATTGTGGGCGAGCATCTGAAGGTAAAGACTTTATATGCACAGCTGCTCTCTGCCAGCTGGAACAGAAGTAGCTCAGCTCTCTGTCAGAGTCTTGCAAGTGTTTCTACCACTGGGGTGGGATTTTCACTCATAGTGGTGAGGATTGTGCACCGAAAGGGGAACAGATCTGAGGTAGTTCTACAAGGATGGTGGAAGGCAAATGACAGGATGGCAAAGTCTTTGCATTTTAGGTGTAATAAAATTGTCTCAGTGAGGTAGAAAAATATTTTCTCCAAAGTAAGTTTTTGTCAAAATGCTTTATTTTGTTAGTAGTACAGTGTATCGGGCTGATGAATTGGATTCAACATATTTTTGAAGTCCCGGCCTCTCTGGTCACTAGTGACTATGGCGAAAGAGAGAGATCTAAGAAATGAGCTATTTTGACAAAATTTTATCTAGTAAAAACATCACAAGCTGTTCCAGATTCTTCCAGCATGGAACAAAGCCAGATTCTGCAGCCCTGAAAGTAGCTACAAAAAGGAATAATCTCCTGGACAGCTCCAGCCGCAACTGAAGTCGGAGCTCTCCCAAACATGAGCGATTTAAGCTTTGTCTGGAGACACAAAACTGAAGCCCTTACCAATTACAGATGAGTTATCATCAGGTGTACAGGGACAGTGCAAAGGGACAGAGTAGTAAAGGATTAGCCAGTGCACACAGAAATATTGAGCCACTCACTACTACCTCCTATTGTGTTCATGCCAGTGGAAATCCTTCTTAGAATGGCATATTTTATTCAATTTTTAAGAGCTCTCTATTTTTCATTTGGGAAAGGAAGTTGGAGCAGCGTCCAATCTGTAATCAATCAGTCTGCCTTTGCAGAAAAGCTCTGAGGAAGCACTCTTGCTCTTTGGTCCTCTATCTTCTCTGTGAACTCACAGAAATTATATTTCTGAATGGGATTAAGAGTGAGGGAGAGGGAGAACTACAGCCAGGGCAATCCTCAACTAAATCTTATAGACCGCCGTCTTGTAGTAACTAGCCCTACCGAAACTATCCCCAACCACAACACTCCTGTCTCCAGTCAGAAGAAGCAGATGAGATGTTTCAGATAAGCTTGGGCCACACTTAAAAAAGGTATTTAAGCACTTTGTGTGGGTACTTAACTGCCTAAGTGCCAAATTCCTGTAGATTTTAGTGGGCATTATAAAATCAGGAGCTTTTGAACAGGATCTGTTACAATCTTAAATGAGGCTGTCCATAACATAAGCCGTGGATTTATTATCCCTGGTAATAAATCACTAGAAATACACAATGATAAAAGGAGGAATAATAGACACAGCTCATCCAGGGGTCTCAAAGCTCTTTGCAGCCATTACTTAGGGTTCCTTATGATAGCTGTGGAAAAGGCTGGGGTTTGTTTGTTTGTTTCAAATGAATAAATTAATCATTAGTAAAATATTATGCAGTTCATCAAATATATTATTCACTAGCTATTTTTCAAAATAACAGCTCAGTCATATATTATCAGAACTAAACATTTATAACGTGTGTATATCTAGTCAACAGATGATTTATTCAGGCTTTTGTGGAATGAGTTAGTTATTGACTAGTTTAAATCACCGCTCCCTTGGGAGGCAGAGATGTATTAGGTTGTGAGCTCTTGGTGAACTCGCACCATCTTTTTTGCTGCATTGTTGTTCAGCACCTGGCACCACAAGCAGAGTCCTGTGTCTGGGTTTCTTTCTGACACTACCTCAATAAAAATGGTTAAAATTTTGTTTATCTATAGCCAATGCCAGGTCTGTCTCACGTAGGATAATTCAACCACCGATTCAAGATCAAACTATGATCTGAGTTCTCCATGTTCTTGTAGGACCGGTGCCTGAACCCAACACCAACGTCCTCATCCCTTCTTAGATATCTCAACTGTTTAGTGTCTCTCCACCTCTCGATTGCAGGAAAAGAGGGTTTAGGATTCCCAACTCACTGCTCTGTGTGATAGATCACACAATTTCGGTAATGCTGGGAAAGAACAGAGGAGCCCTTTACCAGGGCCCTCCCAGCTCCCTCTCCCATGCCAGCAAGTTGGCCTCCTTCCAAAAGTGCCTCAGCAGAGCAAAGCTACGTGACTGACACTCACTGACTGCCTTTGTCATTCGTGACCAGCATCCCAGAAGGCTGCAGCTTCTTCCATGCCTTTATTGGTGTCAAATATCACAGCCTCTCCTCTGGGTTTTATTAGGGAAGCTGATGCCAAATCACCCAGCTTCCTCCTACTCGATAAAAAATGTTTATAACCCAGTAAATTCTAACATATCAGCAGCTTGTTATGGAGGGAAAAGGTCACGGGGAGAGAAAGAAAAAAAAAAAAGAGGTGCCCTTCCATCGGAAATTCTGGCTGGGTATATATGAAGGAGTCAGAGCCAGGAAAATATCTTTTAATATGATAAAGTCTCATAATAGAAAATGTTGCTGCAATACAGGCCTTGTTTCTTCAGATAAATATTTAATATAGATCACTAAAGATTAATCGAGTACAGAAAAGAGTCTCTCCTATGGTTGGTGTAACGAAAACATCTTCTCGTTAATTTATTATGGAGCCTGAAATGAGAAAAATCCTATAGAGAGAAATGCAGGGTACGGTTTCCATAGAGAAGCAGCGCATCGCACCAGAATTTATTTAGTGTGTGGGCAGAGGCCTTCCCAGAACCAGCTGCAGCGTGGCATTCGCGTGATAAAAAATCCCAGTGTAGGAAGAAGCATCACAGACTCATCGTGTTTTGCTGATCTGACTCCTGCAGATCTCAGGGTTTCCAGAAATGGTGAGACTGTAGGACCCATGGGCCCTCGAGAGCGTGCTCCACCCCGGACGAAGACTGTACGATGGCATGTGTAACAGCTCAAGCTGCTCCTCCAGGAAAGGGCATTTCAGGCCTTTTAGAGTGAGATGATGCCCTGAGCTCGCTGCAAGGAGAGGAGCCCCCAGTCTGATCCTGAAGGCTGTTTGCTTTAGCCAGAAGTCCCCATAAGCATCTCCTTGACAGCTTCTCCAAGGCACTGTGGCCATTTCACACTGTGCTCCTGACTGTATTGGGCAGCAAAGAGTCCAGGGTGCTGGTGTGAGATTTCCATCTCCCACGATGCTGGGATGTGTTTAGTCAGCTCAATGGTCATGGGTAAATGACAGGACCCTTTTGCTTTCTACAACATCGTCCACAGAAACCATCTTCCCAACCATTTTGCAGCATTAAATAGGACGGTTACAGAGAATAAATCATAAATAGCAGCAGAGACAGTATGAGGGAGAAAATAAGAGAGTCACAGGCAAGGGAGGAGAGAAAAAAGATACAATTTCAGCTGAGACTGAAATGGAACAGAGCTGATGAGATGGAGAGATACATGAAGGTTGTTCCAGATGGCCAGCCCCACCGACATGAAGCCTCTTGCACCACCAGCATCCGCAATGTGTGAACTAGGAGGGACCACTTGCTCTTAGATGAGCAGTGGAAGTGGGCAGGAGAATCTGGCAGATCTGTCTGTGCTCAGGGATGGGGGAAATAGAGGAGCCCCCTCCTGAAATGCATGTTTTAGTGACCAGAAACAACCCTGGAGAGAGGGAGGCGGTAACATTTTTCCACCTCTCCAATAAGCCATGTCTAGTTGTTTCTCTAGAGGTGATACTTTGTTTTCCTACTTCACCTTTTGCTGTGGACACCTTTCCTGTTTTGGGAATGTTTGTGTCAAGCAGTCGACAAAACGCTAGTCCACGTGTTTAGCTCTCCCCAGGAGAGAGGCCAAGGGAAGGAAGGTTGAATCCCACCAGTCAGATCCTAGTCGTGCTGCTCTGTGCATTGCTGGGAGGCAGTAAGGAAACGTAGCTAGGAGGAAGATGGAAAAAGCATGGTTAGAAAAGGTTTGGCCTTATTTTTGTGGCATACGCAACGCAGAGTGTCTCTTCTGCTGCTGCCATGCCTAGCTGACCTCGCAGGACACCATTTTTTTGGCTCACATGGAAGAGGGTGGAAGGACAGAGAGGCTTTAGCATCTGGTATCACAACCCAAGGAACATGGGACCAAAAGGACCCTCCAGGGTCACCGTATCCCATCTCCCACTCTGCCGGGCACAGCGTTTTGCCATTTGAAGAATTACAGTCCTAAACCTCTAGGACAATACAGGTGGTCTCTGCAGACTGCATCTCCCAGGCCCTGGCTGCTCCCAGAACCCAAGTTACAGTTGAAAACCTAAATAATTATTCTCTCTAGTTCTACCACAGGCTGTTGGACTAGATACAGGTGTGACTGGATGGCAGGCTCTAGCCTGGGGCTATCCGGGGGAAAGACTAACTGATTTTTAATAGCAGCGGGGACTGTTGCAGTCATCTAATATAAAACTAATCTGTGTTTAGAACATTTATCTGTGGCGTGTGGCACGGATCTGGTCAGGAGAATTGCAACAGCTAAACTATCCCCAGGATAACCTGGGGCTGATCAAGGGGCTCCTATTTTCATCTCTGCAAACACTGTGACTGCACTGCAGTTTGGCCCCTGTCACCTTGGCAGGGGCTTTCATCAGCCATGCCCATCCGACTCTGTCTGTCATGCTTCGTACTCCCGCCGCAGTGAGCCACAGATATAATCTATGGAACACAAACATGATTTTATAATAAGTTCTCTATGCAGCCAGGATAAAATGCCAAACAGAATCAGAAAACAATCAGTCAGTGAAACTCAGCACTGCTGATGAGTGCGCTGCTCGTAACGGTTCAGTGCCCAGGAAGATTGAAGCTTTAAATACAGCCACCACCTGCCCTTCCAAACACGGGGGTAAGTGGGGCAAGGGGAGACGGGCAGGCAGGGGGATGAGGCTCAGGGAAGCGGGAATACCCAGTACATCTCCTGTTGGGACTAAGTTAAAACAGGAGCAATATCAGAGCTGCAAAAAGACACCTTAGTGCGGTCGCTGCTTCTTACATCCAGACATCAGCAAATTCGCCAGCAGCTAGGCTTTGTAAGTAACAGTACGAGGAGCAGGGACAAACAGGTCTGCTGCAGAGACAGTATTTGAGTGAGATAAACATGCACTTATTGTGGAGGCCTCTGGGTGATGCTCTTGCACAGGGCCGTATAATTGATTCCTCCCACTGTAGGCAGTTCTAGGATGCCTCTCTCCCCCCCATCAGGCTTGCAACAGCCCCTACCCTGAACAAGTTGAAGTTTACATCAGGTTCTATGTCCTGCCACAAGAATATGGGCTGTAGAACCCTAAATCTGTACTACTCAGCACAATGCAACAGAGAAAAAAAGAGAGGAGGGCTGGGACGCGTGAAGAGGGGAAGCAGCTCCACCAAAGAGCAGAAGAAAGAAGAAAACTGAGTGCCTCGGCATGGAGGAGAGTGCTAAAAAGCATCCTGCTGGCCTAAGCAGCAGCTCAGCTAATCTGGCAGTTTACCCTAGTCCAGGAGAGGGTAGGGCTGTACCCCAGGGGATAACGACCTAGCCCATGGCAAGGAGGCAGACTTTGACCTGTCCCCCTTCTTCCTGACACTTGCTCAGGCACTGGGAGGTGTGAGGTTTCTAGCCAGTAGCAGGAAACATTGGGACTAGCTCTCTACCAGACCGCACAGATATTTTTTTTTTCCTCCAGTATTCGTAAGAGTTGGGGGATTCATACTAGCTTTTTTTCCTGTCTTCTTTAAGTACTCCAGGCTTGAGTCATGTTATTGTATAACTCACAAGTTCCATTTAGAAAACAAGAATAGGCTGTTTTTTAGGATTGCAAAGAAAAGACAGAAAATACAAGTCTTTAAATCTCAAAACCCAGAAGGCAAATAAAAAGCATTGCGGATATTGTCATTTTGTTCAGTAGATAAATATATACATATGCATGCACTTCAAAATTCTGGGGTCCAGTTCATTATTTCTGAGCAGAGGCTCAGATGTGCGATAGCACATAATCCCATATTCAGCCCTATGTATGGGTTTAGCTAGCATAGGAGCTGGTGCTTTTACTTTGCCCAGTCCTTACCCTCTGAAACAGCCACGAGGGGAGGTCTTCTCCTCAGCTTTTCTGCGGCATCTGATCCCCCCAGACTGAGTTTCCTGTACCTTGCCTCAGAGAGATCCCGACTTTAACTTAGTACAGACAAAAAAGCCTATCATGAAAGAAAGCAGTGCAGGCAAAAGGGGAAGAACCAACCCCATAGAAGCTCCCACCCAGACTCAGCAAAGGATTTCCGAGCCATGATAAAAGCACAAAGCAAATACCTTCCAAGCCAAAATGAAAATCTGAGACATAAGAGCCCTTACTAAAGAACAACCCCCTTCACCCTCTATTTCACTTCCTACTACACTTAAAAAAACCCCTCCCCTCAAAAAAAAAGCCAAACACCCCCCCTTGCAAAAAAACCCCAAACGAAAACAAACCAAAACAAAAAACCAACCCTCCCACACAGCTGACTTCTCTCTCCCCCTAAATAGACCTTGAATGATGAGGCTATAAATTTTTGCAGCTGGCCTTATCCTACCCTGCAGGAGAGAGCCCTGTATTCAGGGATGGGGACTGTGCCCTTTGCTTAGCAGCAGGGCTCAGCTCCAGCCCTCTGTCCCAAGCCATGAATTTTGATGCTTACAGCCCAGAGACCTGCTGGGCCTTGAGACTGCCTTTGCACATGGGGTTGGATGCTGCCTGCACTGAAGTTGAGAAGGTTTTGCTCTTAACTTCTCCAGGACCTGAATTTCACATCTGGACCTTAGCATGTGAGTGGATTTTGCTTTGTGACTGAATTAAGCGATTCATGCAGACAGGTGCTTATGTGGCTCTGTGCGCATTGTGGGGCAGTTAGCTGTTTGTGTGTACTGCCCTTTCACTGAACTCCCTCCCCCCACCATGCTGCACATTTTGTGCCCACAGCATGTGTATAACAACCCCTCTCAGCTATTTTAGATGTGCTTGAAGCTCAGTGAGCTAAGGAAGCACTCTGGTGGTGCTTTTTACACTAAAATAGTCTCCTGTATCAGCTGGCTATGGTATATTCATAAATCTGTGGGAATTCAGACAGGCACAACCTGAAGTGGTACAGGCTAGCATTGCTGGAGGCCTTAGAGGTCTTCAACCTTCTCTCCCAGACCATCCGGCACATTCTTCTTTGCTGATTGGAATGCAACAGAGTCGGCAATCAACATAACCTTCCTGAAGGAAGTGGTTTGCATTTCATTAGATTGATTTCACAGCCTTTGGGGTCCTATTACTTTGTAGAAGTTAAATGCCACGGGTGTGCATTTGATCCCTCTCACTCTTGCTGTAGAACAGGTCCAACGCCCTTCTTGTGGTACGACTCCAGCTCACTCCACTCCATGTTTTGAAGCACATGGTTCTTGTGTCCTCCTTGGAGGGCTGGAATTCAGGAATTTATGTGCAGTGGTGATTTTAAGACATGTACTTCTGCCCCTGCTTCTCTTCTCTGTTGCCAATGTGGGGTTGTGTCTGCACGTTGCCACTGCCACCCTTAGCATTATTGAGGACAACGTGGGAAGCAGTGCACCCTGCCGAACTGAGCCTAAGCAGGCAGCAAGGACCCTGGGCAGGAGTGTTTATTGGTGCAGGCAAAATGGGCAGCTGCCTGGGGCAGCGAGTTTGGCCATGGACCCCCCCCATCTGATACCGTTATGTTAACGGTTGGACTCAGTGGTGTTAAGGGTCTTTTCCCACCTAAATGATTCTATGATTCTATCTACTTTAGTCCTTGCTGGTGAAATGCTTTGACCTGGCTCCAGATCTGGGTTAATTTTGTTCATGGCTGTGCTGTATAGCTGTATGCTAGATCTCTTCCTTGGAAAAGTTGTTCATCTCTTGCTGCCTCAGCTTCTCTGTCTACAGTGACACATTTGTTTAAAAGTGCTTTGAGATCCATGTATCAAAGTCACAAATAACAGCTAAAGGAAACATGACTCATGATTGGGAAATTGCTAAGCATGTGCCTGAATAACCAAGTGTTTCAAAGCTTCACAAACAGATCCCAGAAAACAAAAGCATTTGCATTCACTAGTCTCTGTTCCCTGGATAGGACAGGACAAAAATAAAGCTTCTCCTTTATAAAATGTTGCATGAAAAGCATGGTTGTCTTTTTATCGCAGGCCACTTTGCAGCATGCAAAAAGATTGCCTTTCTTCAAGAGTTTGTGAATTTTTATTTTATTGTAGTCTTTTTATTTCCTCCATCAAAACATGTCTGAGTTTGAAATGGCATGACTAGGAATGAAAATTAAATACATCAAAACTGATTTTTGTTGAAATGAGATTTTTGAGCAACCAGGGAATGTTCAAGGCTTTCTCACTGCTTGGGTTCAGTTTTTTTGCTAAAGAGGGATGTAGTCTGAGGAAATGGGTCACCTTTTTCCTAGAGAAAATTTCTTCAATTTTACTGTAATTCTGAAATGTCACAGGCTTTTTGGGACAGGCTTTTTTTTAATCTTGAACAAAGCACAGATGTCTCTGATTATGGATGGCTTGAATTTTGCTGCAGCTATACTCTGCAGCCTAATTTTTTAGCCCTTCACCTCTCACCTTATGCCTTTTGCTAGTAATTTCAGGCCCAGATACCATCTGAATGCTATGCTGAGAGGCGACAGTCTCTGCATATAGCTACCATGTATATCTCTGCTTGCTGGATGTCACCGTTAAAATAGCAACCCTTGGCGAGTGGCCTGAATGTAACAGCACAGCTTGAAAACCAAACGGATGTTGAGCCACAGCTCTTAGGGTGAAGGCACAGAAAAGGATGTCCTGAGGAACCCCCGTTTTCTCCTAAACCAACTTGGAGGAAATAATGTCACAACACTATAGGAATAAAGTAGCAAGGATCGGTGTGGGAGGGGAGGGTGGTTTTATTTTACAACGACAAAACAGATTTTGTTCACTTACACTCTCATACCTCCTCCATGTACTCACGAACGCTTTCTGCAAGATCCCTTGCAATGGCATGGGTAATGAAGGATGCCAGTCCTCATCACATCTCCTGGGTTATTCTGAGGCTGGTGACCATGTGTTGGATCTGGGTATGCCTTTAGGAGCAGACAGCAATTGTCCCTCTGTCCTGTTGCATCTCTGCAAGTCATGGTTTCCCTACATATTCTCTACATGCAGCCTGGAGCACGCTCTTCCATCTGAAGGATATTCCCTGGCAGGGAAGAGTATGGACCCCCTTCACTTCACTTAACCTGGACAAAAGCCCCTCAACTGGCCTGCAGCAAGAGATCCCTGATGTAAACAGGTGACTTTGCCAACTGGCTGTCTTTAGGCATCCAAGCTGTCCACCAGCACCTGCCTTACACGATCGCTAGTGTCTCCATCAGCTGAGAATGACTCAGGGGCGAGGGGGTGGGCGAGAGGGGACAGCTTTCCCATCACTGCCTGCTCTTGCTGAGCCTGCAAGTGTGGTAGCTGTGCCCAGGTGGCTCTGCCAGGACTGCCTTGAGGGCACAGCTGGGTGTAGGAGGCAGGAGGGGCTTTGTGTTTAAACATAACTTTTTTTTTTTTTTGCTCCTGACATGGTGAATTTGAGCCTTTGCCAAGCGAGTGGCACAACTGACCAGAGGGGGGTGATGGCTCCATTTTCTAACAACATTTCAAGTTTTGAAACATGGTTGCATGCTGTGTTGGAGAAAATTTTGTTCTTTTTGAGAAAAAGGGCAATCAAGGCTAAATTTCTGATACTTACTTTCTCAGTATTGACAAACGCTGTGCTTAAGTTGCCAGTAGTGCAGTAGCCAGGTACCCTAGCATGTAGCATGAGAAATTAAGGTTCAGGTCCACATTTCTCACAGTCTTTTCATCTGAGTTAACTGTGAATCATGATAAGTAAAGAGCAAAGCTTGGGGCTGTGGTGTCACAGGCTGAGGTTATCAGCTTGCTACAGCTAAAATTAGGAAAAAACCCCCTGTAGTCCACACACCTATATCTTCAGGAAATGAAGCAAGTGCAATTTAATAAAATGACTTGTTCCAAACTATGTTCTTGTTACAGCCTTTGATTCATGCTGTTGTGCTCATATGAATGCTGCTAGGCAATTGTGACCAGGTCTAGATGGTGAATTTTGGGGGAGGACAGGCCTAGCTTTTGCTGAGGAGTTCCATGGGGTAAAGAAGTGCTCACCATGATTTAGTGTGAGCCAATCTTCCCCTGGGTCATTTGTTACCTGCTCGATAAATTAAAATCTGTCTGCCTGTCTTCCATTTCAAACTTGCTTTCATAAGTAACAGATTTAAATACCGTCATGTACAGTTTAGCCATATAAGGAGGGACTTCATCAAGAGTTTAATCCTCTAACCTATCAGAGTCCAAACAAACACTTCAATGTGAAAAGGTCTTTTTTGTTGTTGTTGGTTGTTTTTTTTTTTTTTTTCAGTTGCCACAGCACAAGACTGAACAATGTGGGGCCTTTTTCTGTCTCTGCCCCATGCTCCTATACAGCCTTAGTTAATTGTCTCACCATCCTCTGTCTTCCAACCTGTTGTTGGCTAAGTCTAATTGGCTGATGTATGCCATCAGCTCTCTGGACGAGGATCATGTGTTGAGCAAAGGAGTGTACAAGAAGGGAATTGGAAGAAGTGTGGGGAAGAGAACCTAAAATTGTACCGATTATTCCAGGCTTCCTCAAGACTATCTAAAATCCCTTCAATGACTCAGATGTTCCCATCTGTTGCTTCAAAAGTGCTGTTCTTTGAAAGCATCTTCTTGACAACTCCTTGGCTTCCCAGGATCTGCTTGATCCTGGATTCTGGGTCAAACTCATAGAAACATAAATCCAGGAGTCCATGCTATGAGAAATAATATCAGTGGTGGTGTAATCATAACTGTAGAACTCAAAATGCCTGTTTCATAGGTGAGTTTCTCTAGGCTACCTCAGGGATTTTAGTGGAGAATTGTTCTGGCTGCATCTCTTGTGATTTTTATCATAATTCAGAGTGAAGGAATGGGTGTCTCTATATTGTCCACTCCAGTGCTTGGAGCGCAGGGCCCTGCAGCCTATTAGAATAGCTTCCTCAGTAGCTTAATAAACAATGTCTGGTTTAGGTAACCTTTTAGGAAGAAAACAGCAACAGAACAGAACATTTCCTATTGTTGATAATGTTTAAGATGCAGCAGTGCTAACAACGCTGGGAGCTCTTGTAGAGATGTCACTCTGGCTTCTAGCAGCTAGTATCAACCACTATGTAAATTGTAGTGGCTTAGAAGAAGTGCCGTCAGCCCAATGCTGAAAACAGCTGAAATGGTGTTAACAGTAATGGGAACTACTTACAAGCAAGTCTCCAGGGTGGACAAGGCTTAAGTAGGCTGGTGTTGGAAAGGGTATATCTAGTGCCTGAGGTGTGTGCTGTTTGCAATGAAATCTGCACAAAGAACTTTATAGGGAAAGTTGAGTGGAATAAATGGTCCACAAGCTGCTTGCAGTGTAACATCATGGGTGTGATGAAAGGGAATTGTAGCAGGTGACTCAGGTGAAATATGGGAACAGATCAATAGATGACAGATGAAGGTAGCTGGTGAGTTTACTCTGTGTTAAAGATGTTTAGAAGTCACTATGTGTTATCTGAGGTGTATAAACATGTAATTTGGAGGTGACCCCATTCAGTTGAAGGGGTAGTAACCTACTCTGCCATGTTTGCTTGTGATTGTCTGATTGCAATGGTAGCTACGTTTGAAGTCAGAGCTAGGAATCATAGCCACATCCTGGCCATGATCAAATTTAATAATAAGCAAACTTAGTAATGACCAAGTTTAATGACCTGTCTTTTAACTTGTACTTACCTATGCTGAATCACTCTGCTTTGATTTTCTATTAATAAATTTATTGTAGCTTGATCTTTGTTTAAACAAATCTATCTTTTCAGCACCCAACAATTACATGTTGCCTCCTAAGAGACCCAAATGTAGTCCCATCCTAAGAGAGAACACAAGACTCAGAGTCATGTCTGTCTGATTGGTTTTTAATTCAGTGCTGGAACAATCTGTTCACCAAGGCACTTTCAAGGTCGCATGAAATCCACTTAACTTTGAAGTAATTTTCTTTCTTTTTGCTTCTTGCAAACTTCATGTAATTCTGGACCTGTTCACCTCCCTCTCCTTCTACAAAAAAAAACCCCTCCAAATTTTCAACCCTGGAACAATTTAATATTTTTAAGAAAATTATCAGAGAGATGAAAACAAAACTCTGTTTGTACAGGAAAATCCAACAGGCTGAAATGATTGCCCAGAAAAGGGGAAGTAGTTGAGGTTTCAGACATGTCAGCCAACACCAAGCACATGGCCAAACTATAGACCAAGGAAAAAACAACAGAAGATTCTTCCATTGTCCTGTGGAGACAGGTGAAGGAGTAAGTAGTCCAACAGTGCTGTTTTATTTCTGCCATATGATTCTGTTGAATGATCCAAACACTGATGGTCTTCTCCTTGGGTTCAGTCCTATCCAGGTAAATGCCCCTATAGGAATAAAATGCTGCAGACAGCACAGCATTTATCAATAGTCAATTTATCTTATTCACCTGCCAGGTGTTGTATGGCAGCCTGTCTGCTTGCCTGGTTGTTATGCAAAATGCTGTCAGACTTTCAGCTTAAGTGATTTCTTTTTCATACTTCTCTGGAATTAGTTTTTTGTATTTTTTTCCCCCTCTTTTTGATGGCAGAGTTTCATCCTCTGTCTAATTTGGAACTAGTTTGAATCTACGGACTGGAGTTTTCTTGAATAGATTAGGGGGGATGAGTGCCAAACCCTCACAGGAAACTAATTCTTGTACACCCTTTGAAAAGCTCAGTTTTGAAGACTGACTTCTTCATGCTGGCCTAGATATAGAAGAGGCCAAGCTGCAGAGGAAACTGCTAAAGGAATATTGCACTGCTCAGCCTGGGGCTGTCTGGCATTTTGAGGGCACAGACTAGAAATAAAACATCACTGACCCCACCATAATCACAGATACCTCGTACAGACTCACATTAAGCCAGATCTGGCAGTAAAAGATAAGGATTATTGTGCTGTTGTCATGCTCATATCCTGCCCCCATGGCCTTGTTTGCAGAGTCAAGGGCTCACAGTAACCTGGAAGAGCTATCACCCTGAGGATTAAAGATAACTCTTACTTTGTGCAGCCCATGACTGGGACAACTAGGCTGAGAAAGGGAAAGAAAAAGCAAAACAAAAACCCCAAACCAACAGCTCTGTTGTAGGAGCATCTGGGAGGATTCTGGAGGACCCTGGGGTAAGTTCCTGATGCTAACACTAAACTTGGTTTTTACCTGGACAGGACCTAAAATCTGTCTGTTTTGGTTCACACTCACTCTAACAGTTAACACTTATCTGCACCATATATAGGGGTGTCCAAAAATGTCTGTCTTAATGATTGTGAGGTGCTTGGATGAAAACATGTCTAGGCAGATGCCATTGTCTATACATCAAAATCCAAGAAAGCAAGAAGGCTCTAGGAGTTCTCTGACTGGGGACATCAGAGCATCAATAACATGTGCAATATGCTAGGGAGATGGCATTAAGCAATGTTTGTGTCTTGCTGTTACTGAAGAGGGTGTTGCCTTCAGAAAGGCTCTCTGCTCATCACCTGTGAGAGCAGCTGATGGCTTTTGTGCTATGATCTATAAAAAAAGATAAAGAACTGCTGAACAGAAAGGAGCTGGTGCTTTCTCCTTGCCTAGTTCCCAGGGAGTGGTGGGGCTGGTCCTGTTTGCTGAGTGTGCACTGTGAGTGGGATGCACTAACTGCCCTCCAGGCGCTGAAGGCAGTATATTCAGCAGCAGGAGGTGTTGGGGTGTTCTAGTTAGCATGACAGCTATAGGCTTTGTTTGGTGTCTTCCTGCTCTGCTTTTTTTCCTTTTTCCTTTTTCAAACAGACTCTGTCTCGATAATTGTTTAATGCATTTAATTTCTTTTTGGTTTCAAGTGCCAGCCCCCGAGGTCTGTACTGAACTTGTTTCTTCACTTATGTCCTTTGGTTGTCTTGGCCATTTGAAGATAGGGAATTTAATTTGCTCCGACGGCCTCTCTCTTTCAGGCTTCTCTCCTTGGGTAGAGATGCTCATGCCCTTGGATTCTCCTTAGCCTCTCTGCTGGTGCAGTGGGGGGTCTGGGTGATGTACCCATTCCAGGCTTTTGACTTTTCCTCCCTCTTCAGCATTTTTCCCCCTTTTTTCTGTTTTCCTGGAGGGGTCATAGTGCTAATGAGCACTGAGACATCCCTAGTGGCTCCTTCTGTCTCTGACATGCATGGCCTTGATGGTGAGCTCATTAATGCAAACTCTGAAGAGGCAAGTATTTTCTCAGATATAGCCGCGTACAAATAGAATGTATGCCCTTACTGTGACAGGGAGGAAGGCCTGAAATATGTGTATCTGCCTCTGTAAGGCAGTACTTCATCCCTCTATTTCCTCTCATCTCCCTTCCCCCTTTAGGCATTAGCACTTCCTACCCCTTCCAGCCATCGCAAGAGTAGGCTCTTCAGTGCTTTCACCAGACATTAGAGAGCAGACTCTCCTCTGCTGACCTGGCAGGCATTTTCCTGGGTACACTCCACATTAGCATGGGCTGTCTACACTGGCGAGACATTAGAACATAAACAAGTGCCTCTCCCCCACCACTCAGACGTTAGGTCATAATTTCTCTCTATCCTGTCTCTGCATCAGGGATACAGACTCTTACTCCTCCTTGCTAAGAGGTTTATCATCTTTCTGAAGCCCTTAAAAGCTTCCCCACTGGCAGAAGTTCAGGTCCTTGCTAGGGATTTCCCCTGAGGGTCAGAAGACTCTGTGCTAATCCTAACTGTATCATGGAGTGCTATCATAATCCTGGTCAAGTCTTTGCAACTTCTTCACCTGGAAAATGAGCAAGCAAGGGTGCAATAATTCTCTTTTATAAAGTGTCTTGAGACCTGTAGAGGCCTCACCTGTGCTTTCCAGGCAGTGACATTGAGACTGTGGTGCCACTGATGGTACTGAGAAACAATGATCAGTCAAATGGCATCCGAGAATGATTTCTGGGAGGAAAGATTTCAGTGCCCTTTTGCACACATCCATGAATCCAAGGCCTTGGTAGATCCTCCAAAGTTTCACAGATTCAAGGATTCAGTGGCGACAAACAGACGAGAGAGTATGCTTACCTAGCCCAGTGCCATGGATTCAGTTTTGGCCAACAGCAACTGCTTCTGCAGAAAATGCAATTAAGTCTAGCATTGAAAGCTAATAGAAAACCTGTTCTTGGAGGTTTTTCTTCACAGAATTCAGGAGTTACAGGTTGGATTGTTCCCTAAGGCCAGAGCTATACTGTTCCCTGCAAATATATCTTTTTTTTTTTAATCACCTCAGTAATTCTAAGTGATTTCACTAGCCATATCCATTAATGTTAAGTCTATTTTCCAAAATTGTACCATAATCTTGGCCTCGGGTGCATCTTACAGCACAGATTTCTATAGGTTGCATGGGAGATTGCTACTATTTAGAGGGTTGCTTTCAACGTAAAATATTTGGAACTGGGGAAGCCAAGCTTAAAATATATTTGTGGTCATTAATCAGGAAGCTTAACAATACAGTATCATTAACTTGACCAATTCCAACCAATCAACAGCACACAAAGAGAGAATACAGCCAAATATTATGCAAAACTTAAAAAAAAAAAAGCTTAAAAAATGTCACTAGGTAAATTCAAATAATGCATAAATTAGAAGGAATCGCAACTGGCTCATGGATATTCTATGAGCAGAAGATAAACATCTAAGTTAGTTGCATAAATTATTCATCTTAAGGTATTTGCTCAGCTTTGCTCATCAGCTATGAAAGTCACACATCCAAGCATTTGGGAAGTATAACAGAACTGGGCTTTCACCTCAATGATATGCCCTAGGAGTAGGAAGCCCTGGGGAGGGATGGCATGCGTAAGAACTGAGCGGAAAAAGTTGTCTTCACTATGATGTTTTAGATGTGGATTCTGCTAAGAGCTTGTCTACTGCATGAATGGTGAGTGGAATTGTTCCTTGGCAGCAGGCAAGGTTGAAGATATGGCAATGATTTCTTTTAAACTCCTCCTTTTGCCTCCTGCCAGTGGTGTCGTGAGATGATGTTGCACCTGATGTAAAAAATGAACCCGCTTTCCCTTTGAACAAACTGTGTATGAAATTTTCATTATCTGTTCCTACCTTCTCCCATCTTTATTGCCCACCGCCTTCCAGTGCATGGTCCTAATTGTAACTGTTTGCCTTGTCCATCTCCATACATTGAATGGAGGCACTCCTAGCGTTTGGGTGTTGATATATCAATAGGGCCCTACTTGACCAGTTGCATGTTTCAACTCCATGGTCTTTGCTTTGGAATAGTAACAAAAGCAAACTCTCTGTACTCTGTCTGGGAACATGAAGCATCCCCCCAGCCCTTTCTGAAAATGTGCTGGCTCTGGATGGCTCTAGTCCCTCCTGACTTTATTGATAATGCTTGCAGGAAGCAGTAATCTGAGAGCAAAATGTGCTTGAGTTTTACAGGAAGTAATAATTGTCTCTTTGGAGAGGAAGCACAGATGGCACTTTTCCTGCACTTGCTGGTTATGATCTTTATGACAGGAACATGGGAATCTCTATTTATTGTAAAACTTTGCCTGTCTTTTAGCATCCAGAGTTGTGTATTCCCATACAGCGTAACTGCTGTATCCTGAAGGGACCGCTCCTTCATGCAAAAGGGATTTCCTTGTACAGCCAGTTTTGGGATCACCACTCTAATCATGAATGATTAGAGCAACCTCTCTCTGTAGTGTCAGAGAGAAGCTGTTTGTCTTCACTTCTAAGGTTCTACCTATGATTAAAAGCAACCGTGGGACCCCCAAATGTATCTTTTCCACAGATATTAAGTAATGGACTTTTACAGTGATCCTGGACAGCAGAGGAAAAACTATATTCTGTTCCATATAGTGAATATGTGGATATTGGTAATGCACCTGTTCTCTGCAGGCAGCATTAGAGCCAGTGGTCTATGTTTTCTCCAGTCCTGGTATTAAGATGCTAGTCTCTGGGTTTTTTGGGTTGGCTTTGGGGTTTTTTTGCCTTTTGACAGGTTTTTCTAGGAAAGACCGATGTTTCTGCAGATTTCAAGGTTTGACCCTAATGACTCTCAGGATGTGGTAAGAGGGGTGTTTTGTTTTGGCATTTTTACTTGGCTTGTGAAAGCCTAGGAGTTAGATGGGGCATTAGCTCAGGTGTAAGGAGATATTTTGAAGTAAAAAGCTGGCACTTTGCTCTTTTAGTCAATGCAGCTGCTGTTAGGCAGCCTGGGGTCTTGTGATAGGGTGCAATCAAAATATGTACATGCATAATTGCATTAAGTAAAATAACCTAACACACATAAAGTGGACTGGGTGTAGAATTAACCTGGGCAAAAAAAATCTGGTTTGTGATCTTGGCTTTGCAACTGACTTACAGCATCTCCTAAATCTGCCTGCATGTCAGGTTCTCTACCAGCAAAGCGGGATTGCAGGTGCGGGTTGACACACATTGATACAAAGTGCCACGTCAGTGCCAGGTATTGTCATTCCTATTATTTAAATGAAATTTTTGTCTTAAACCCAAGTTACAGGAATAAGTGAATGAAAAGTGACGGAGAAGCCTGTGACTCGATTATCTGGGAGATGGCTTAAGATAGTGCAGGCGCATTGTTGGAGAGTGGTTATAAATAATATCCTTTCCTTTTAAGAAGGCCTTGCTCAATATTTTTCAAAGGACATTAATAGGTTTCTCATCTTTCAGGTGCTCAGCTGGTGATGTATTTCAGAGGCCTGATTTTTAGATCGCAGGTGTGCAAGGTTTTCTCTAGGTATTTCCCTCTGTGTTGTTTCAAAATGGATACCAGCAATAAAGCGCTGCTTTTGCAAACATTAACTTTATTTTTTTCCCAGTTGCTATCAGTTTAAAGGAAGGGATTTGAAAATTGCTTTATTGGTTTTTAAAAAAAAAAGAAAGAAAAACAAAACCTCCATTTTCATCCTGGCCTCTGCTTATATCTGAATCGATTCTTTTAGATGGTTTATCAAGCATATTGTTTTTCAAAATGATCTTTTGCTGTACTCCCTGGTGCTGAAAGATTAAGATGTTTGGAGAAAGTGTGTTTTCTTCAGCCTTGCTTTGCAGAAGCATTAGCTACAAGGAAGGCTTGTGGACATGGGGACATAGCAATGATCAGACTGGTCTGGATCTACAGTCTGTCTAACTGACCAGCTCTTTGGCTGACAGAAACCAGAATTTGCTGCTTTATGGAGAAGTGTAAGACCCCAAAGTGTGTGAGGGTGAAAGGACCAGGCTGCTTTCTCTGTAGGGAAATGCAGCCCTCTGCCAGACCTCTCTGGAGACTGAGACTACCTCCTCATCAGTCCAGATCCCAGTCCTCAAACTGTGTTGTTATCGTGCAGTAATGTCTTGATTTTCCTCTTCTCCTCTCCCTCCCCTTCTGTCTAGCCTTGTGGCCTCACGTGTGTATCCATGTGGGGGTGTCCAACAGGATTGTCCCCTTCGCCATCCACCTCCCCTGCCCTCGGTGGCACTCTCTGCCCCTCCGGACTCAAAGCCTCACCCCCGTTGTGTTCCTGTGTTGTCGCATAGGGAGTTTGCCCGTTGGAAGGTGAGGAACACAGCCATCGAACGGAGGGACCTGCTCCACAATCCACTGCCCCTGATGCCTGAGTTTCAGAGGAGCATCCGCCTCCTGGGCAGGAGACCCACCACGCAGCAGTTCATTGATACCATCATCAAAAAGTACGGCACCCACATCCTCATCTCTGCCACCCTGGGAGGTAGGTGGCAACCTGGGCTGTTTTCTTACACGGGTGTCAGTGGTGGGGTGGTGAAGGCACTGGACAGCACTTGCAAACCTTGACCGTGCTGTGTGGAGACTGGCTGGTAGCACAGAGCCAGGCTGCGGCTCCCCCGGCCAAAGCCCATCTCGTGAGATGGTGTGAAAGTCCCCAGAGTATGAATAGCCTTTGCAAATGAATTCACGATGCAATGTGTGTGAGTTCAGCATCTGTGATATGTGTGCACCTGTGCTCCTCTGACAACGGCGTGTGTGTACCGGTGTGCGTCAAGATAAACATGCTCCATTTAGCCGGGGAGCCTGTCTGTCATTCCTGCGCCCCTGTCCTTAATTTGACAATAGAGTGTGTTGATCCCTCTTTTTTCAGAATGAAACCAAATGCAGGAGGAAAAAAAAAATCCTTTCTTGCTGGAACTGGAGGAATTTTAAAGAGCTCCAGGAAAAGGGAGTTCAAGGAGTTGGGCAGGGAGCATGTGCAGCAGGGGGAGAGATGGCCAGAAAGGCCTGTGCTGAATGCATAAGTGAAAGCAGTAACATGAAGTAGACTTTTGAAAAAACAATGGTTAAGTAAAATTCAAAATGTATATGCAAGGAGTGCAGAGGGGCTTGCGTGTGCAAGCAAAGTATGTCGGTGATGACATAAGACAGAGTGCTGTAGGGCCATTAATCCATGTGCATGCACTGCTATTGGTGCTGCATAAACAATCCAAGTACTGAGTATTGAAAACAGGAGGGGTGAAAATCGGCAACTCTTCTCAATATTTGCTGCTGATTTCCCCCCCCCCCTTCTCTTGTACTACTTTTACCGCTCTTTACCCCTTTGGGATGTGCATTTAAATGCCTTTCTTTTGAGAACTACTATCTGTAAGAGAGATTCTGCAATGGTAAAGGGTCTTAATTTTAGTACAGAGTTTGTTGCTGTTGCTGCTTCTAATGTACCTGACCTCCAGCCTTGCCACATTGTGAAATTTGTAGTGAACTTTGAGGCATTTCTAGCCATCTGTCTGTTCCCAAAGCATTCTGCAGACACTCAGATGAGATGTAGATGAGATTAGATGTGTGCATATGATTCATGCACAAATTAGGTGGTAGGTAAATTGGCGTGGTTCCATTGAAGTCAAATGGCCTCTTGTGTGGCAAATGTCCTTCAAAGAACCTCGGGCTGCTCTTCCAGTCCAGGCATTCAAACAGTCTGCTCCATCAGCAAGAAATGTGAGAGAAAGCAGGTTTCCATGCACTGAAGAGTACGAGCGACTGCCTGCATCAGGCCTTAATGCAGTGTGCTTAAAGAGAAACTCCTTTTTATTGAGGAAATTGCTTTTCAGGACCATATTTTACAGAGCCCAAGCCAGCCAAGTAAGAATCCAGTAAAGTGTTGAGAAGTTTTTTTCGTGGGTTTACTTTTCTTTCCATGATATGCCTCTTTCTTGCCACTCACATCTGTGGAAATTGAAAATAAGAAAGACCTTTGATGGTAAAATATATTTTTAATTTTGCCTGGGTGAGGTTGTGAATTATTCAGTGGCTTGTTTCTTCTCCTGATTTTACAACACAACAATTTTAAATATGCAGAGGCTTGTAACGAGAACTGGTGTTGGAGAAGAGTGCTAAATGCTCCATCAGCCCAGAGCACGGTGAGCAATGGTGGGGGAGAAAAGAAGGATTTATCTTGCCAATGGCAGTCCCAGAGAAAATGTAGATGGAGCTGAGCATGCATTATGCAAGGACGACATGCTCTGATCACAGTCTGTGGGCTAAACAAGACCACTGGGATATAAAAGCAGACATGTCCTGGCACCCTTGCTCTCCCAAGACCTCAGGTCTCGTCGGAAAAGTTACAAGAATTCTGCTTTGGGTTACAGTGGTTTGTAAACTTAGCCTGATGTCTTATTAGGTTGCAAACAAGTGACAAACACACAGGAATTTGTTTTGCTTTTAAATGCCAGCTGTTGCATGGACCCCAGGAGGCTGGGTGATGGATCAGGCCAGCCCACCTGAATGCAGCAGCTATCTTCACACCTGGCCACATAAGGAACAGCTCTGTTGCCTTTCAACCTACAGAGCAGCTGGGTCCCCCTGGAGCCTAATAAAAAACCAGCCCTGCTCCAGTTTAGTTCTGACAAAGGGATTGGTGAAGGGTCATTTTGAGGGCATCCATGTTCTGGGATGGAGCACACAGAGCTGAGAGCCAATTTGCAGGGAAAGCCCTGAAGGAAAGACGGCTTTGAACATAGCATCCGCTTAATAAACGAGAAATTAAGACTTAATAATACAGCAAAAGTCTATTAACCTCTCTTGATCTAAGGGTTGCTTTCTCATGCGCGCTCTCCACGGGGATGCTGTGCTTTTCCAGGTCTGCACATATGTACACAGAACAGGTTCCCAGCAACATTATTTCTGCTCAGCACCCTTCACTCCTAGGGACAGTAGTTGGCCCTCAGGAGAAACACCAAATATCTTGGGGTTTACTTTCCTGTTTTCTTCCTCTTCCTCCGAGTGGAGGGGTCCAAACACCTCAGGGAGGAAAAATGGCAGCTTTTGTGGGGAAATCGCTGACCTCCACTGCCCTAGAGCACAGGTTCCTCCTGTCTGATGTCTAGGAGCTGTCTCAGCTGCTCATTGCCTGCTTCATGTTGTCTGGGGACTGAAAGCTAATGGTGGATCTCCTGGTGATCTGAAACCAGTGTTATTGCCAGATGCAATTCAACCCATGTTTCCTGGTTGGTCTCTGTCCAAGGGATCTCCAGTCTCAGCATTCCTCTACTAAAATGAACAGCTCTGGACTGAAAAGGTCCTAAGTTTTGTGCATTAGCTATTAAAAGAAGGCATGATTTTTTTTTTTTTTTCCCACAAAAAGCTGGGTTTTTTCTGGTTGCTGGTGGAATTGAAGAAGAGTTGATAGTTGATACCCGGATCCCACAGGTTCCTCTGAGAATTGCAGCTAAGGGGAGAATTATCCCAGGTCTTCCCTCTCCTTTCACAGCCTTGTGAAATGGAGACAAAGCATCATTTATGTCTGCTGCATCTCTGTGCAGATAAATACTTCTGTTACATGGGAGATACAAAACTTTTGGCTCAAAATACAACACTTTTACACCAATCCAGCCTATCTTCCCCCAACCCTCTTGGCTAACTCCCATGCAGATGTCCTTTCGGTGGCAAATGAGTTGCCTCATGAAAATTCACAAAGTCTGACCTTCCTTCAAATTCCCCTGTAAAACGCACCTCAAAGATGAAACCTGAAAAGGCATTGACAGCGGCCAGGCATCTGGTGTGCGGTGACCGCTGTTTCTCACACTAATCGCAGTCATCTTATTACCTTGTGCTTTGCCGGCTGTTTGTTTTATACACCTGTTGTGCATCAGCAGATATGTGGGTTTTAAATCCCCTGGGACAGGAACCATCTTTCTGCTGTTTGTGTGGATAGAGCCTGATGTGACAGAGCCTTGAGCCCTGCCAAGGTCTGCTCACACCGCTCAATGCATAATAATGTTAAGAGTGATAAAGGAAATCAAAGCTGGTCATTTTCCAGGGAAAGTGTTTTTGTGAGAAGTAACAATGATGATACTGTTACTACTGCTACTTTGATCATGGTCAAAGCATAGTATGTTATTTTTAACAAGATATTGAAAAGAGAAAGATTTACATGCCAAACTTCCCCACTTAGTTCCCGTGAAGCCAATTAAAAGTTTTCAACTGATCAATTCTTTTGATGCAAAGTATCTTCTTTCCACCAAAATTTTCCCTTTTTCATCTCAAAGCCAAAGGCTCAATTCTCAACATATCAATCACTTGAAAAAATGAAATCCAATAAAAATATTTTGATTTTCAGCCAGAATATTTTTGGGTTGTTTTCAGGCATTTGGCTTCTAGATAAAAGCTGGAAAATTTCCAGGGAAAGGAAGGGGAAGGGTCTTACTGGGTTTTTTTCATGTATGCAATAAAAGAAATTATTTGGACAAATCAAATGATTTCAGCTAATACAAATTTTTAAGAAAAGTAAGTGTTTGTTCTCTTTAAAAAAAAAAAAAAAAAAAAGTAAAAATGCTGAAGAGCAAAATATTTCTTGGCCTAAAAAGTGGTGGTGCATTTTTTTGACCATGCTGTCATTGCCCGAGGCAATGTATTCATCAGTGGTTCATCTATCAAATCAGAACAAGTACCATTCTTCTCATTAAGAGAGCTATGCAGAAATGGCACATTCCTACCTTAGGTATCTATTCTCTTCATTTATTAAAATCAGAACTTCAGATGTTAAGAATGCAGGATGGTATTCTACCTTTTTACTCCTTCTATAATGCCAGCTTTATGCTAAGAATGAAATGGATTTTAATCTGGTTCATACAGCACAAATTGAACTTTTAAGTAAATATTACTTCTCAGCTTCATGTCCTTTTCACATATCTTTTGTCAGATTCAGGTTTCTGCTAATGTTTAGGATGTTTGGTGCTATCAGGTCTTAACTGCTTCACTACCAGATTCTCTGTGATTACTGGCTCAAAATTGCCTGTTGCCCCTTATCTTGCACAATATTTTTCACTCTCCACTTAAATTCACTGAATGAGACTCTAGGAGAGGAAAGAAAAGCAGAAAGGGTGGTTGGTTTAACTTAACTTTCTCATTTGCTCTTTCCTCTGACCGCTCTCCTTCACTCAGCCCCCTGCCCTTACCCTTTTGCATGGTCACTGGAAGCTAAAGCGGTACAACTAACATTTGTTTGTCCTCTGTACCCGCCTACGTACTTATGTCCCATTTGCAACTTAAATCATCATTTGTTCCTTCTAGAAATCAGGTCGGAGAGAATTGCACAAAAGTGGCATCTTCTCTGGTCAGGCGTGCCTTGTTCCAGAGGCACTGCCCACAGAGAAAAGCGTTCCTCAAGTAGGGCAAATGGTCTGAATCCTTTCCAACAGTTGTAGTAAAGCTGTGCTGGCTAACAAACGTCCAAAATGTTATCTACTCAATTCAGTGGAGCTGATCTACAAGTGTGGTGGACCTGGCCTTTCTGGCTGAATAGAGGAGGAGGCTTGTACATACTACACTGAGGTTCTGGTAATGGTGAGGAAGGGTAGGTTCACTTAAGAGTTCTTTAGGTGTCAGACTTTTCTTTCTTTAGGTGCAACATGTGACATCATGTGTTCCTGTTGAGGTGACCCTACATGGTAGCCTCTTGGGCCTTACTGAAATCTCCTTTTCTTTCTGCTGCAGGAGAGGAGGCCTTGACCATGTACATGGACAAAAGCCGCCTTGACAGAAAGTCAGGAAACGCTACCCAGAGCGTTGAAGCATTGCACCAGCTTGCTTCCTCCTACTTTGTAGACCGTGATGGCACCATGAGGAGACTCCATGAGATCCAGATCTCTACCGGAGCAATCAAGGTACAGTATCTTGCCTTGGGAAGAGAGAGAAGATTGTGTGTCCATATCAATACTGTAGGGATTTGGGGCAGGACTTTGCCAGTCCAGTGTGAAGTCTTTTTTGATCACAAGTTGTTTTGTTCCCACGCTGATTTCCCAGGGTAAATTGTTCTCTTATGGACCTTACTGAAGAATTGATTTCCCCAGGGCCAGTAGTATCTGGAAAGAGGTGGGCATTCAGTGTGATGGTTATGTAGGATAGGAGGCTTCCACTATGTGTGGCAGTGACCTCTGGAAGGGAGATAGGAAACAGATAATCCACATCAGCGATGGAGGTTGGAAGGGAAAGGCAGGTCTGTGAAATGGGCAACCCCATGCAACCCAGAATTATTTTCCTCTTGTGGGTTTAAGGCTGCTAAACATCCCTCAGATGAATTTGCTACAAGAAAAGGTGGAAAACTCAGTGTGGCATTACTGAGGTATCTGGAATGAAACGGACTGAGAGACAGCTTGGGGGTTGCAGCAGGAAGGAAGGGGAGCTGCTCAGAGCATACAAAATAGGGAAAATGGCTCTGCAGACAAAAGCTGCCTTCTCTGAAAGCAATCATCCTATACTGGGGAGGGATTTTATTGTTGCAGAGTTCACTCCAGGGAAGGCGATGTGGATGGAGTCGTCATTGTTAGCCATTTCTGAAAGGTTTCAGCTCTTGTTATTGTTCTGTGGTGTCTCATGGCTGAGTCTGTTCCCTTCCGGATGGGAAATCGAATTGAGATATTGAAACAGTGACAGCAGATAATCACCCTTTGTGAATTCAGGAAGGGCAGCTCTCCTCCATGGCTGGAAACCAACAGCAACAGCACTGCAGGTCATCTGTGCCTCCATCTATCCTCAGCACAAAGATGGTGTGCACATATGTTGTGGGAGCACTAGGCACCATTGTGGGCTGGCAATCCATCCCACCAATAAGAGAAGCTTTCCAATAAGGGAAGCCAGGGAATAATTCCTCTACTGGCTCCTGATGTTCTCCAGTGGAGATCCTCTATGAGAAACATCAATCTGCAGGACCTCGTTGCCAAGCCCAGAATAACATGCAGTACCATAAAGAAAGCAGATACAATTCACTCTATTTTTTTCAGCTTGCGAGTGTGCCAAACACGAGCCGTGTCTATCCAGTGTGGGGCATTTTTTTCCCAATTAGGGAAGATGCATTTCGGATTGCATCAGCTGGTGACAAGGGGTCATTATATTACAAGGTCTGAACCTGCCTGGGGAAGATATGATGCTGCAGTCAAAGGGAACACTCTCTCTTTTCTACATCCTCCGTAGGTAACAGAAACTCGGACTGGCCCCCTGGGCTGTAACAGCTACGACAATCTGGACTCTGTGAGTTCTGTCCTTCTGCAAAGCACTGAGAGCAAACTCCACCTGCAAGGTAGGGCACAGGAATACAGGGCATGGAGTGGGGGGATGAAATGAGAGAGGAGTGGCCTTTTTCCTAGCCTTTTCCCCTCCTCTGTTTGCTGTGATCGCCGCCTTCGTTGTAAGTTCCCTGAAGCAGGACCAGTGGCTTCTGGTGGCTTCATATGATGCTCAGCACAGCAGAGCCAGGGCTTGACAGAGACTGAGATAAAGGCACAAGGAACTGCAGACTGGACTCCAGTGAAGTGTCTGGGTGCCCCCTGCCATTTAATTTTGATGGACTTCTGTGTATTATACATACGCCGGTATAAATAAATGCGACCTTTTCCATTAATATTGAAGGAGCATTCTGTTCACGTCTTTCTTTGTCCCTCCCAAATTGCTGATTTGTGTAAGAGGTTTGCAGATCAGCTTTTGGGACTCTCTAATGACCGTAATCTTTGGGAAAAGTCACAGAGGTTTTATTTGGATCGTAGAAGCCATGGCTTCAGTCCCAGTTGGGGAGCTAGTCCAGAAGTCAACAGATAGAGGTCATGACTGAATTAATAAATAAGTACATGCTGGTTAGCAAGAAGTCAGCTTCAGTAGAAGGAGGAAATTCACTGGGCGTGTAATTTACTAAGGTTATTCCCAACTTTTTGACAAAATAAGGAAATGTGGGATTTAATTGCTCATTTGCCCAGATGGTTTTATTTCTGGAATCCTTGTACTTGCACAAATTTTAATTTTTCAGATGAATGGGCTACATTACATCTTCCGCTTTGAGTATAATTTGGCAAGTGCTGTTTTAATCTTGGTTTCACAGAAACTGGGTTTCATTTACTGAGTCATGTTGCGGATATATTATTATTGTTGTTATTATTTGCCTTTAAAAATAATAGGCAGGTTGTTTTCACTATTCCAGTGATTATCTAAATCACTGAGTTCTGGTTCTTACCTAATTAGCAATAAGCAATTTGAGGCTTTTTATGTACTGTGATGATGGCTGCTGGTAATGAAAACCCAAGGATGACATATCAGATAACTAGGTAAACAGCTAAATAAGCAGACAGCTCGGTTTATAGGCAGACAAACTGGTGAGTAGGTAAATCAATAGATCTCCATTGGCTATCTGATTTTCCGAGAGAAGACAAAAAACAAGATGCCTGGGAGGGGGAAGGAGGTGGCAGAAGAGGGAAAATTTAGGAGAGAGAGAGAGGGGATGTAAGGTGGATGAGGCTGTGATTTCTGATGGGAGCAGACAGAGGACCTCAGGGGTCAACCACACGTGAGTTTCATGGAGCTTCATGGCATAACTCAGCACAGAGAGAGGCCAGACCCAAGCCAAGGGAGACAGCGAGGGAAGGGAGGAAGGTAAGAGCTCTTCCTAATAGAACAAAGTGACCTTTAAAGCTACACCTGAGTGTTTTCCGCCTAATCTGGAGTGCCGTTCTTGGGATAATTACCCAGGATCCTTCCTCTGCTCTGAGAGGCCTCATTAGAAATTAGTCACAGGGCTGCAGGTAATGGATCGTGACCGAGTCTCCTCTGATCTGATTAGCAGCCGAGCATGAGCTGCTGACAGAAATCCATGTTACTACCTTTGTGTCACTCCGGCTCCGAGGCCGGCTCAATAAAAGAGCAGCATCTTCGTGACAGGGGGAACTTCTCTCTCTGAACTTGCTTGCTGCTGCCCAGCCCTGAGAGTCGTGGTTTTAAAGAGGTGCCCTTTAGGAGATATGCAATGGCCAGAGCCAGAGCTAAGCTACCTTCATGGCTGCATGTAGGGTTCGGGAAGGTCAGCCAGCCTGGAGATTTAGGGGAGGACCTGGATGCATGGACAATGCAGGGTGTCTGGTCCTGCACCTGTGGTTACATGGACAGAAAAGCATCACTAATTTATAAACCAGTATCCTTGTGGACCCAGCATGCATGTACATCTGTGTCAGATGCCTGCACTAGGGTGTATATATATATATATATATATATATATACAGGTACATTTATCACAGTAGCTCAGAAGGTTTCACTTTTTCCTAGCACTACCTGGGGGCAGGTTCCCTGTCCTGTGCATGGGGAGGGCTGTGTGGTGATGCAGCGTCCTCTCATGGGATTGGGGGGATCCTGTTGTGGGCCAGGATCTCACAAGTGACTGCACTTATTTGCATTTCATATATTCCTGCCCCTGCCACCAACATGAAACCATCCCTTCACCTGCCTCTGCCTCCAGTGCGGCTGATGCATGAGCTGCCTGTGCTGCCTGGAAAAGGAGTAAACCAGAGCATGGGAGGGGAGGATGCGAACAGCTTTATAGAAGCCTGGTGGGAAACGGGCATTTGTGTTCCCTGGAAAAGTGTCGTAGGCTGAAATTTGAAAATTTGAGTGAAAAAAAGCAACATTTTGAACAGTTTCAGGAAATTAAAATTCCAGAGACATACCCTCTTGGACAGTGTGACAGTATATGTCAATATTGCAACATGGCACTATTTCAATAAGGTAAAATCCTTCTGTGCTGTTCTAAACGTTGCGACATTAAACAGGAAGTATTGTATAGGTAGTTCGTTACATCAAATATGGTAATAGAATGTTAAAATTTACATTACAATTAATCTTAAAGTCTTTGCCAAGATGGACAGAGCAGTAATGACAACACAAAACATTTCAGCTTTTCAGTGGAACAAAATGAGGAAGTACGAAAAATACGTTTAGACCTTTCCCTGTCAAAAGTGCTTTTGGAGTCAACATGCTCTCACAAAATGCTTCAATGAAACTGCATTTTCAACAGAGAACTCTTCTGTGGAAAATGTTTCAAATAGCTCTAATTTAGAGATGGGAAAATTTACCTCTTTTAATGCAGGAAGCCTTTTATATACAGTCCAAAGCCAAACATCTCTCTCTAATAGTTTTTCTAGGTGAACTGAGGACATGTTCCCTCGTCAGACACTTCATATTCTGCTTGTAGTTATCTAAGCCAAACCTATACCAAATCTGTGCTCCTCTTAATTTTTAAAGAGGAACTTTACACTTTACAGAGTGGCAGAATTCATCCTTCTGATCACTAAGTTACCTTCAAAACTAAGATATTCTCCCTAACACTCATCACCAGCAAACTTACCTTCTGCATGTATTATCAACTCCTGAGGCTGCTGTGGAGGACGAGCCCATTCCTTGTGTACCCTGGCTTGGATTGAGGTGTTCACCCCATGAAAACGGTCCAGCATCTCGGTCTTTAAGATCAGGTTTCCCCCCTGCTCAGCTGCTGAGATGAGGTTGCTTTATCGGTAGACAACACTTGAAAGATAAAGAATAATTTTTTTTCTTAAAGTTTGCAATATTCAAAGAAAATTCTTAGAGAACAAAACAGCATCTTGGGATGTTTTATTAAGGTCATGGCTGGCAGCAGGGCTTTCCTGGCTAGCATGGCTGACTGAAAGCTGCTCTGTGGGGCTGGTGTGCTGTTGCAGTCCTTGGGACTACAGCTTTCCTGCTTTAAAGGTGGCACCTGAAGCACCCAGAACAGTGGTCTCAACCAGTATGGACTTCTTACAATCTCATGTTTATAAAGCTTACCTTAAAAATTATTAACCACACCTGTGCTTTACTGACAGCTGTAATCAATTCAATTTCAGCAATATTTAGTCACTGGGCATGGTACAGAACTACGTATGAATGGTGGAGGAGGGTACCAGGACTGGGTGAGATGCTGCTGGCCCAGTGCTTGTAAAATGTCTTGCTAGGATCTGGTGACAAGGGTGCTCAATACAAAACCAAAAACATTGGTATGAATCTGCCCGTGTCTGGGTATGATGACAAATGTGTGGGTATTTATACATATATGTCAAAGTACAAATATGAAAGCAGGCATGGTTCTATCTTAGTAACCTTAACACCGATTTATTCCACAAGGAAATTCCTGGCTGGAAGATCTCTGAGTCACATATAATCCCTACAGCATGTTTGCAGGTTTAAAGTTAGGGCTTTGTGTTTGGTGTATGCACACTTGTGTTTCGATGAGTAGCTGGATTTGTGTGCCACTTGTTCCTGGCCTAAGCACATATTTGAATATGTGCTGCTTAAATGCTACAATTAACTGCATGGATTCCAGCAGAACTGCTTACCAGATTAAAGTTAAGTATTTATAGAAGTGTTTTGCTGAATTGGTGCTATGTGTACAGAGGGTCTGATTACCTCTTAAACATGAGATTATTTCTTACAGGAGAAGTTTATCCTGGAAATGTTTTTTAGAAACCATGAGTTTTATGGACAAAAAGCAAGCATCCACATGAGGCACTCTGTAGTGTAGGATGGGACCATGTTATGTTTTGGAGATTACAGGGTATTCACATTTCTGCATGTGCTGAGATACACAACGGATGTTTCTGGTGATGGGAAGTGCTTTCCCTGAAACTTAAGCTGTTTTTTTTACCCCTCTCCCCTCCAGAAAAAAAAGTCTCCAAAGCCAGTATCATTTGTAGCTGGGACCAGACAGCAAGTCAGTGCTGTTACCCAAGTTAAAATTCAAAGAGAAAACATGGTGAGCTTGAAGAGCCTGTGGGCATTTGGGCCTCATTCAAAGGTTGGAGGAGCAACCAGGGCAGGTTGCTCCTCCATGAAGCAGAGTGGAAAGATTTATTCATGGGACTTGGACCATGAATAAACAAGGTCAATACACATCAAGAAGTCCAGCCCACCTCTCCTGTGAGCTTGCAAGCTCAGTGAGTACAGCAGACTTCAGGCTCTCCAAGCCCCTTTTGTAGATCTCGGTTCTCCAATAATGCTGCATTTTCTTTCCATCCTGAAGAAAAATCTTGGAGTCTGGCAGGTGGGACCATCCCTAATGTCAGTGTGGAGGTTTGAAAAGGGACACCTCCTCTGTGGTGGTTGCTTCAGATAAATCCCTAAAAGAGACTGAACTTCAGTCCTTCCTGAAGACAACAGGAGCAAAGCTGAGCTCCTTATCAAGAAACATCTCAAGAAAGACCAAAGGGACCTCAATATGCTGATCCTCCTTAGACTAGTTTTGAGGTCTTCACAGGGATGCTGTAGACTGTGGTCAGCCCCTTGCATGTTCCCTCCCTTCCCTGCAACAGCACCATAGAAAAGGCAGCAGGATCTACACAGACACAGTACCTCCAAATGCTGAGCTCGAAATCCTTCCTTGTGCAAGCGTCACAAACATCTTCTCCAGCTGAACGTTGCTCTGCGTTCATCCTGCCTGGCGGCTGCCGCTGCTCCACACTCAGCTGCGAATTAGGTCAGACAACCGGGCAGCTTGCTGCCACCGGGCATGGTGCTCTCAGAGACTGTGCCCTGGCAATAGCAGGAGGGGAGAGGAAAGAGAGGTCCCTGTGCCTTCAGTACCCTCCTGATCCCCCCGGACTTGGTCTTCCAGAGGGACCTTGTCAAGGCTGAGGTGTCTCTGTGGAACCAAAAGCAAAAGGGTAATGGGGGTCCCTGAGGCACTGCCTGCAGCTTTTCTCTTGCCTGAGGTGAATGTGACCCATCACAGAGATGGGCCTGAACTCCTGAAAGGAGTCACAGCCCTTCCTGCCCTTCCTGCACACCCTCATCCTCTGAATTACTGTCGTATTTTCATTCCACTCCAATGAGCTGTCAGCCATGGATACAGTAATTCAGCACAATAGAAACACAAACAGATGGGTAATTGACCCGCGTGCCTTCATTACACTGGAGTTCAGCACTGCTGTTCAAGCCATAAACTCCTTTATCTGCTGCTCTGAAATCCCTGGGCCTTTTACAAGGAAGGCGAAGCGGGCCAGGCTTCCCGTGAAAGGCTCGCTCAGAGTTAGTCGTCTCTGCCTCGTCCACTGCAGATGCTGACCGAGTCTGACAAGCAGGACTCGCCAGGTAGAAGGAAACAGCTGTGAATCCTCAGGGACATCTGTAGGGAGCCCAGAGACAGGGGCTGGAGAAGAACAGGATAGAAAAACATGTACACTGTACACAGGGCAAACACTTAAACTGTTATCATGTCCTCTGGTACCTGGGCAAGCGTACACCTACGCTAATGCCTGCATAGATGGATGGATACACAAACACTTACTATGGAGAAAGAGACATGGGGATAGATCTCTCGCCTAATGTAAATCTGCAGAGCACCGCTGAAATCATTGGCACTAAATCCATTTGCACTTTTATAGGATTTGGCAAGTAGCCTTCCTAGCAGGGAGCGAGCTGAAAAGACTCAGGTACCCAGCTCCTGTATTTATACTGTGGGAGCTGGGCACTTAACTCTGTAAGGGTCTTTTGTAAATCCCTGCTTGTATTATTTTCCTTTCTCCTGTTTTCCTTTCTTTCTTCTTTTCTCTTTCAATGTGTAGTTTCCTTGTTTCTGTGGTACCAAATCTATTTAGTCTCTCTCCAAACAGGTCAGAAGAGCATAATGCTCGTCACTTCCGAACTAGCACTTGGTTGCAAAGTATAAAAAAACCCTGCACCTGGGAGTAAGGGAGGCTTTGCATTCAGATGCTTTGTACTGTACTGGGATGAAGGGGGTACAGTGGGCATTGGGGAGGGGGAAGTTACTTGTCACCCTTCTCTCACAGAGAAGATGGGCTCTGCTTTTACCTAACTCACTACTTGCACCTGAGGCATGCAATTTGTACCCCATCTTCCTAACTCATGACAGCTCCAAGAGAGATATCCCAGCAACTTGTAATTCCTCAACATCACTTTCCCAAGCTGTTAATGAAACAGGTTTTGAAAAGAAGAACAGAAACCTGAAATGACTTTTTTTTTTCCACATCCTTGCCTCTTGTTTCTATGCCAGGTCTCCAGATCATCTTCCCTCAGTATTTACAAGAGAAGTTTGTCCAGTCTGCCTTGAGTTACATCATGTGCAATGGCGAGGGGGAGTACATCTGCCGGAACAGCCAGTGTGGCTGCCAGTGTGCGGAGGAGTTCCCACAGTGCAACTGCCCCATCACTGACATCCAGATCATGGAGTACACACTAGCAAACATGGCCAAGACCTGGACAGAAGCCTATAAAGATCTGGAGAATTCAGGTAACCGAGCAAAACAGATTTTCTAATTGATTTATTTCAAACAAAGCATGTCAGATTATACCAATTAAGAATCCTTTTTTCCCTTAATATAATGTTCCAGTTTGGATAAAAAATAGAGGATATTGAACCCAAAAATGTGATCTTAGTCTTGAGGGAGTGCCTTTTTTCCTCTCTCTACACATACAGAAAAAACTGCATAGGTAATTCTATGTATAAGGGGATATTTTCCGTGGAAGAGTTTGTTTGATTAAAAATCTGATTTTTCATACTAAACCAGCTCAGAATCTCTCTTTAATACTTCTACAGAGAAACCTCCACAATATGAATGATGCAGAAATTGCTTTTCAGATTTGCATGAATGATTTATTCTGCTTTGGTGAAAGGCAATTCACAGAGAGCGCGCACAGGCCAGATGACACCTCATTTGAGATAGAGAGGAGAAGGGAAAATGACTTCTCTCTCCTACAGTGCCGATGTCTGCTGGTGTGAACTTTTCTCTTCTCCCTTCACTTTCTCCCAGTGTGACGCTGGGGGTGTCAGCGGAGTTTATTCCACATTGATGCTGGTAACCCCCATAGCAGGTGTGCAACATCACTCTCAAGAGCTTGAGGTAGGAGAGAGAGCAATATTGTCAGTGCAATTACAATCCTTTCCTTTAGCAAGTGGTCTGCCTACCCTGCAGCCACACAGGCACTAAGCAGAACTTAATCGAGAACTTCTTATTGCTGTGCTGCCTCTCATCTCTTAGTGTTAGCCAGTTACTTTCCAACACATTTTCTTTAATGATTATTGTCATAACTGTCCAGGTCTCCATGTTAGGAAAGAATACTATGAGGAAGGGATCATCCAGCTCCATTCAAGGCATTGAAGAATTCTTCTTCAGAAGTCTTCCCAGCAGCAATTTCTTTCTTCATGTTGAAGGTCACCTTAATCCCTTTAACGGTTGAGATGAAGCAGCCTGTGATGTTTCCTCAACAGGCTGTTGAGGATTGCTTCATACTTCAATATGTGGACCCTGCTGGTGTGTCTGCTGTTGCACAGATCCTTATGTCCAACTCACGCTGTCAACTTGGCGCTCAGCTGAGCAAAGTCAGAGTAGTAGTTAATGGCCCAAGGCTGATGACCGTCTTGACAAGAGCCCCCCATATACTATGGGGAGCCACAAGGCTGGGGCAGTTCCAGAAGTAGGTCACTAGCTGAAGAGGTCAATGGTTTTCTGGGAGTTTCTATAAATTCATGGATGGGGTGGGTACACTAGGGCAAACCTGAAACGTGGATTTCGGAAGCTTCTGCTAGCTCAGTACTACACAAAATAGGACTACTGGCAGTGCCTGCCAGCACAGCTCTGCCACTAGTTAAGTGTTACTAGTTGCTAGTTCTGGCACAGGATCTTCACACAAGATGCTCAAGAGCCACATGTTGGCCACCACTCATCAAACCCCTTTACATTCCCAGGGGATCTAACCCAGACACTTAGAAGGTGAGAGCCCTGTGGAGAGAGAGGAATTACAGTCCCACAGTGATTGTTTTACTGTTACATTCTGTACTTGTTGCACTTGATCTAAGCAAAGACTGTAGTAGATAATTATATTCAGTCTTCCTTCCCTTGAGATTTCAACAGGGGAAGGTGTTTTTCATTTGCAATGTTAAAGTGACACATTGCAGTGCAATTCTCTGCTGTGCTGTAGCCATATTCCACCTAGGGCTGGAGGTTTTTCAGGGCTAGATGGAGTGATTATCTTTATGTTTAAAGCTGCTGCATCTCATTCATCACTTTGCTGCATCATGCGTGAACTTATCCTTTGAGATGAAAGTTGCTATCACAAAAGAATGTAGTATTAGTATTTTGCTTCTTTGTTTTAATAAATATTCCCAATAACTAGAGGATTTTCTTCATAATGAACAGCAGAAAAGAAATCTCTAATGACATTTGAAGGCTTTTCCAATAAAGTGGGCTGAAAGGCACATGAGTGCTCTGAAAGCAAATACCATTTCCACAGGAAGCTGCTGATAGCCTAAAAGATCTATATTCTGTTTCTGATCTGTGTTGGATTCCCATGTCAATCTGAAAAAATTGTGTGGGGCAAATCAAGAGTTGGTATGGTTTGGGATAGCATCTTCAAAGTCAAGGAGGCTGCAGTGAACTGTTGCTGCTTTAAATCAGCTCAGGAGCTCTCTCTTAGTCCTGTGCTTCATTGCTCATGTGTAAATTGAGAAAAATAACACTGCCTTATTCTTGGCATTTGAGTATGGCTGGCCAAAAAATTCTGCATCAGAACTGTGAGTCTGGATTTTAAAACAGCCTTTTGATTAAAAGTCATGGGTTTGGTTTTGGTTTTTTTTTTCCCCAGTACTATTGCTTTCTGATGGAAATGTGACTTTTTTTTAAACTGGAGAGACAAGCACTGTAAAAATGAAAGTTTCATCTTTGAAAGAGATATTTGACATGGCCATTTTGCTGTGATGCCACCACTCTTATCCAGAGGCTGGACCCTCTGCCCCGTACCACCTGTGATGACGAGTCATTGCCATGGGACTGCCTGCAGGCACTGGGTGACTCTGCAAAAAGAGGGGCCACGTTGCATTATGGGAGATGTAGTCCTAACCATCATCAACATTTTCTGTGCGGATAAATAAAATAAAAACAAATGCAAAGAGCCTTATTAGTTAATTGGAAATCCTCAGGGTTAAGAATGAACTATTCCCAGAAAGGTACAAGGCTTAGCACAATGCAGCCATAGTCTTGGCTGGGGCCTCCAGGGATAGTTATAAATAAATAATGAAGAAACTATTCTTTTTGGAAAGTATTTTCTTTTTTCACCCCCTTTTTCAAAAAACAACCCCATCCAGCTTTTATTTTGCTCATTTGTTTTTCCCCCAACGTTGCACTGCAGTATCAAAATGTGCACACTGTACTGAAATTTCTCCCTTACCCGTCTCTATGAAAAATGTAGCACATTTATCATCAGAGGGAAAAGAGCTTGGTCTTTTGCACAAACAGGCTTTTGAGGAAATTGATTTATAAGGGGCGGGAAGCAAATGCAAGGCTTTTACTGCTGAAAGGTACCAGGAGTAATCAGCATGGTCAACAGAAGCAATTATACATGATGATAGTTTCAGAGGACCACTGAACAGGAGAGAATCATTTTTGGGGAGGAGAAGGGCACTGAAAGCAGCATTACAAATAGAGTGAAAGCCTGAGAGATGATTAAAAAAAAACCCCTCAGTTATCTTTGGGGAAGAAAGGAGAGAAGCAGATGTCCTGTGGATCTTGATAGTGCAATGATGATAATTATTTTTATTAGGTGCTCTGTTTCACCATGTGACAGATAGGACTTGAACATCCATTTACCATCTATATAATGATGGTACTAATGCATAGATATTCTTTGTTAGGGAGTTAATCATGACCTGGAAGTTGCTGAATAATAGGAAATCTGTTATGCAAATATATATAAGCTTTGTAGAATAGCCTTTACAAGGTTTCATTTTTTGCCTTTTTTTTTTTTTTTTTGCTATTGTCCTCTTTTCCTTCTGAAGGTGGGATGAAGGAATTTTAAAAAAAAGGATTAGAAAAGGAAGAAAAATAATGTAGATAACTTACAGAAAAAGATGGCTGCATTTCTTGTTGGATACTTTGTGGGGTTTATGGCAGGGCTCTAGTCCACCTCCCTCTAGAAGCAGGACTACCACCAGCACTAGGTCAGGTCAGCCATGGTTTTGTCTAGCAGAGTCTAAAATGAGAGATCCTTCTACATCTCTGAACAGCATGTTTCAGTGCTGCATTACCTCCAAGTGAAGAAGTTTTTCAATAAATCATTTGAACTTCTCAAGCTGCAAACTGTCTATTACTCCTTGTTGTATCATCTGTCTCTAATAAGAAGAGTTTCTCTCCTTCGTGTTTTTAAGTACCTCTTAAGCAGCTGTAGGCTGTAATTAGATTACCCCTTGGCCTCTTCTTCACCAGATTAAACAAGTGCAGCTCCCTCCACCTGACCATGTAGGACTTGTGCTCCAGGCCCATGACCATCTCAGGAACCCTCAGCTGTGCCCTCCCCAGTTTCTCAACATCTGTCTTTAACTGGATGCCCCTAAAGCTGGGCAGAGAAATGCAGGTGCAGCCTCAGTAGTGCCAAGAAGAACTAACTTCCCCAACCTACTGGATTTAGGCCAGTATGCAGTTTGTGTTATTTCCAGTGAGAATGTGATGTTGACCCACCTTCAGCATGGTGCCCACCATAACCCCTAGGACCTTTCTAGCAGCTGTTATTCAACGGGTTGTTTCCAAGCCTGTACTGATGTGTGGGGTTGTTCTGCCCTGGTGCAGAGCTTTGTTCTTTTCTTTATTGCACTTTATGGGGGTTTTGCTGGCTCACTCCTCGCATTTCTCAAGGTCTCAGAGTGTCAAACACAGTTTTCTGGTATCAAAAATCGAGTTATTTTCTACTGAGAAAGTTGGAACCATCTGTTTTTTCCATACGAGGATGTCCCAGCCTGGTAATCAGAATCTAAGCAAACTATACTTCTCAGTTAGAAAGAAAGGGGAGGTCATAAACAGAAACAGTATCAGATTTTCTGTTTTGTGATGAAAAAAACCTCAAACAAAGCCTACATAATGTTTTTTTCATTATCAAACAAAATCAAACTGAAATAAAGTGATCACAAAACAACATTTAACAACATATTTTTGGATCAATTAGAGTTTTTCCTTTGGCTAAAATTGACACATTTTGTTTCTGACTTTAGCCCTGCAAACTATTTTATTTTATTTTCATTGTTACATAAAGCAACTCATTTAACTTCAAATGAAGTTAAATGAGAAAAAAGAATCAGAATGCTCTTTTTAAAAAATGAGAAATCAGGACATTTTAACACAATCCAAACCCTTCCTCTGGGGATTTTTTTAAAGCTTTTTTTTTTCCCTCTTTTTTTTAACAACACAGCCAAAGTGATTTGACTTCAACAACAAATGACATTTTAGGAGCAGCCAAAAAACAATTTAAATGAGAACTCTTTAACTGACAATGATTACAACTCCTTGCTTTTTGTTCATAGCCCCTAGACTATAATCCCATGCTCCAGGGAATTTGCTCTCTTTTTTTCCCCACCGTGTACACATTAACTGTATTGTTTCACCCTAATACTCTTCGGGTTTCATTTCCCATAGGGGAGCAGCAACAGCCACGGAATTAGTGAGCTTCCTGGGGCAGAATGACAGACCAGTGAGTTAATGGACATCACCTTCCTTTAGCAGAGCACTGATGGCCTCATACATCATTGCTGTTTCTCCATCCTGCTAATGAAAAGCTTTGTAACTTTGTTATAGTTCAGAAACCTCTGTATTTCTCCACATTTTTGTGTGTTCTAGATGAGTTTAAATCCTTCATGAAAAGGCTACCTAGCAACCACTTCCTGACCATTGGGAGCATCCACCAGCACTGGGGGAACGATTGGGATCTGCAGAACCGCTACAAGCTGCTGCAGAGCTCCCTTGAAGCCCAGCGCCAGAAGATCCAGCGCACTGCCCGCAAACTCTTTGGCCTCAGTGTCCGGTGTCGGCACAATCCTAACCACCAGCTGCCTAGAGAAAGGTACCTTCATACTTCACTGGGGATGGGTGTGGTGTGATGGGTGACTGACGGAGCTAAGCCTGGGCTTGGACCTGAACCCAGCAGCCCAAGTTTTTGGATATAGGGTGTGCTAACATGGAGGTTTGGGGGAAAATGGTGAAGTCTGGGCGTGGGCTGAAATTTCTGGAGGTGTAAGTAACCTTTATCAAATACCTCAGCATATTCATATCCCTTCTGCGTGGTCTTACCTGCCCAGGTGAAGGGCACCCACTTATTCTGTAGTGTTCTGCAGGACTGTTACAGGGCTGACAACAGACAGCCAAGCAGACTAAGCTGCTTTTTAAGCAGTCTTGCATCACCTACCACAGCCAAGCTTTAAGCCTCCATTTGCTGTTAAAGTGGACATATGGAGCACAAGATGCTTCAGCCCGTTTTTGAGTTGTGCTCCTCAATGAATATAGCCAGAGTGAAAGAGAAGCTTTAGTTTCACTTGGAATAGATCACATCTCTTCTACAAAACGCAGAGTGAACCTGCAAACATGCACTGACCAGAAGCCTAGCAATGTTATTACAGATGGAGAGAGTGGATTTTCCATTACAGCTACAGCAGCTATTGATATCCAATAGTCACCTCCTGCTGGCTCCTTTCAGCCCTGACCTATGGCTGAGTTTAAGTTAGCTTCCAGTCATTTTTGGGTCTTGCATCTGTGTACTTTAATAAACATTTCTTGCGGTTTCTTTCTACGTTGTCTGGAGTGAAGTAACGCTGAAAATCTGGGAAAAAATGAGTGCAACTGCCTTTTCTTCCATGCTTCTCTTGGAAGGGTCAGGCCAAGTTAATATTTGTAAAGGAACTGTTTTTTCACCTCCTTCATTACCTAAATATTCAATCTCAAGAGAAAATAAGCTGATTGACCGCTGTCTCCTGTAATCATCCAGCCCCCTGACCATTAAGCACACTGAGTTTTCATTCCATCACTGTGCAGCTCAGGAAACTCTTCCAGGGCTTAACAACTCTTTAATTACCAAGAAATCTCATGTTTCTGGACAAAGACTTGATGGACTTACTAGGGATGAGGGGAAATATCTATTAAGTTTAAGAGATTATGGAAAAAAAGTCTGGAGAACTTCCTAAAATTGGCCCATTCCTGCTAATTGGCTGAGTTGCTATAAACAAGCCAACTGGTGGAGGAGTCACAAGCACATCCAGGCATTATTTTGAGTTGTGCCACAACAACAACAACAACAAAGTGAAGCAGCAGCGAGCAAATATCCAGCCAGCCATGTTGCTGCAAAGCATTCAGATAAATATGTCTTTAACATTTCTCTTCTATTTTAAAAAGTCAGGGACGCAGAAAGGGAGCCTCCAACTAATACTATAAAATCTGGGGGAAGGAGGACGAAATGGATGATGGAGGCTGGGTTTTTAACTGACTGATGTGCTTGATTTGTTTAAGTCAACACCACCAGGCATATTATAATTTCTTTTCTTATTTGTCATTCTGCATTTGTAGCTAGGCAAAGGAGGGGCTTGGTAGGCAGATGTGTAGCGGAAGAGGTATGCATTTCATCGTTCTTTTCACAGGGCTTGGAAATACTCTAATTCTCTAATTGTTACTGTACAGAACAACAGACGCTTATCAAGCATGCCAGTGGCTTTGAAAGGATGGAAAGGTTCTATTAAGAGCAAGCCTCTCTCTCTCTCTCTTTAATACACATAATAGTAACCCTACTTTATATATTCAAAAACAATGTAAAAAAGAAATAAGGTTCCTGTTGATTGTCCTCAGGGAAAGGAAGAGGTGGTGTTTCCAAAAGAAAGAAGGAGTAGGGATTTTGGTAATTAGGCTGATTCTCCATGACCTTCTGCAATAGCTAAGAAGGAAATATATATAGATATATATTTATATATATTTGCTCTGCACTGCTTTTGCTTAAAACACACCTCTTTGCAGGCAAGTTTGTTGGTTTAAAAAAGAAACCACTCCTCAGTTGTTAAAGCTTCAATGTTAAATGAGTACCTAGAGTTGCATTTTAAAACTCTGGATGTAAAATATAAATAACATCCAAAGGAGAGTGGGGGTTGATACATGTTTTGGGCTCCAGCCAAATTGTCATTAGTTAAGAATACATCTCACAGCTGTTGAGAATAAAAATAGCATTTTTTACTTCACTGTTCCATACAGAAAGCCCAAAATTACCTCCGCAGCAGCTAGTGCTGGTTGGAAAGTGAAAGGTGAGTTTGCAAAGGAAGACTTGTTAAATCCCTACCTTTTTTTCTTGCAATTAAAAAAAAAGAATCAGTCCTGCTGGATCAGGTTTTTGATTGGGGGTTTTTTGTGTGGTTTTTTGTTTAGTTTGCTTTTTTTTTGTTTTTGTTTCGGCATGGTTTGGTTTTCTAATCAGCTCAGACACCATCTACAACAAAGCTGCATCTTTGTCTCAAGGGACACCCATCAGCCTCTTCCCCTCCCCAGACCCGATTAACCCTGAAAGATGACAAGTCAGGAAGAAAGAAAATTATTCATCACCTTTCTGTATAACCTGACCTCTGCTTCTGATCTGAAAGCCCAACACTGTCCTGCAAAGATTTTTTTTGTCACAAGAGATAGATTTTAAATGGTGAAACAGCTCTGCATGATTACTTGTCTCCCCGTTCCCAGCATTGCCAGGGGACCGCATGTCTCCAGTGAGCAACAGCAAGAAAACACTGCAAAATAACTCTCACTCACAGCTTTGCCTGGATGTCATTTTTTTTTTTCATTTTAGTTTGGAATGTAAGATATTAAAGTTGAATGTAAAATTGCTTGACAGTGACCTCTGAAGGCATAGTTTTCCTTTTTTTAATTTCACATGCTCTAGTACTTTATACTTCGAACTGGCAGAGGTAGCAAACACTAGGCAGAAGAACTTTTGCAATGATATTAAGAGGGAGAAAGATAAACTGATGACTCCTTAATGAAAGAGAAAACAATTAAAATGAAAACCAATGGCTACTCTGCTACTGGCTTTCAGCTTTTAAACAGTGGCTCTTTTCAGCTTCCTTGTGCCCTGACATCTCTTGGTTATATTCACATGAGTCTGAGCCATCACGGGTGTGTGTTTTAAGAAGTTACCTCCTCTCAGCTGAAGGGCTGTGACTGGCCATAGAATCATTAAGGGTGGAAAAGACCTCTAGGATCAGATATTCTTATATCCTGTCCCAGTTGCAAGACAAAATGGGGTAATTTATACCACTTTTCCTCTCTCTTACTCTATCACACTTCCCATTGTCATGTTTGTAGCCGATGCCCAGCTCTGCCCTGGATTCTGCATTTTCATTTAATTATGTCCTTTATTGCTGCCATCAGCAGATGGTGGGTAGCTGCTTTTTTTTCTTTTGTCCTACTTGTGTCTTTGCTGAATGCTAAGACATATACACACACACCCCAAAAGAAAAAAAAAACCTCTTTCTGCTGATCTCCTCCCATCCTTCCTCTACAAAGTTGATCTGGGGAATGGGAAAATTACTGGTTTCAATTGCAAGATACCAGATGAGACTCCTTTCTCGTTTTGCTCTGCCAACTGTTAGTATAAGAGAGGGACAGAAGGATAGCGTTTTTTCTTCCTCTAAGACAGAGCACACCTGAGATGGACAGAATATGGTCATCTGACTAATTTTTATCATGTCCCCTGCTGTATAGCCTGGCTGTCATTGTCCTATGAACTCAATGGCATTATCAACATGTAAAACCTGTGTAAAGCATCAAGGCAGCACTGCACAAATACACTGGGAATCCAGTGCACGAGCGAGTGCATGAGGAAATCAGGAGAGTCACGTTCACCTGCAGAGAGCTGGAATTGGGATCTATGCAAGGTAGTTGCTCAGCATGTGGCTGTCGTTTGCGTATGCAGCTGTACGAGGCTATTGGCAGCTGTACGAAAGTGGTGGCAGTGTGTGCACACAGGCACACCTCTGGCGGTACTGAGTACCTCATCAAACCCACCTCAGAAACCACCTTTAGTCCCATGAGCAACCATTACTACCTCATCTGGAAGCCCAGCACCACAAAAAGCAACAAGTGTGACCTTGGAGAGAGCTGTGGAAATCAGGGAAATACTGTCCTCACCTCATGGACAGGGGTAGGGATGCTGAGAGGGTACCGCACGGAGCTGGACATTTACCATCTATCTGCCACCAGCCTGCTGCCTCAGCCCTTCATTTTCTTCGTGCTGCTGGGCTTCTCCCTGTCCTTCTCTGGGTAGAAATTACAGCAGGAGCTAGGGACAAAGCTTGGGGCTGCAGAAGATACTCCCTTCAAAGCAACCTCTGATTTTCATCATTGTCATCAAGCCCAATCATGGGAAAAGGCAGCGTACAGGAACCTTGTGCTTCCCCTAAGCAATTCCCACAATCCAGTGAACCCAGGCAGCCAGTGTGCATATATTGGAGCGTTGCTTTGGTTTTAGTTCATCCTCCACTTGCTCATCATCCCTCAGCTTCATGCTTAGAGTAGTGGTTAGAAGCAAAGAAAGAAGCTTTCAAGGAGGTGCATGGAGGAATCAAGGTGGGCTCACAGCACCTGAGGGAGAATGAAACTTGGAATCTAGGTGCCTTGCTAAATTCAAGTGCATTTGGCTGGCTTTCCAAACAGGAATTGCAAGGCTTCAGATGGGGTAAAAAACATTTGTATTGCTGAAAAAGTGGGCAAAGATTCACCTATGGGCAGAAGGCAGGCTCAGTCCCCAGGGGTTGGTTTTGAGAGTGCTTGTTGCTGTCAGCAACATGTTTTGCAGTCACACTGTGCTGTGCTGTCCCCTCCCTTCCGAAGCAGAGCTGTCCNCGCCAACTAGATTTCACTCCATTCACCACCAAATTCACCACCTAGGGACCAGGGCTGTCACTGTCTCCCTCTACAGCAGATATTTATAGAGGTCACTGCCTTGCTCCCAAGCTCCACAGCCAGCCTTGTCTTTTCCACTAGCAGGAGAGCTCCTGTTAGCTGTGCATAGGGGAAAGAGACCCTGGCAGCCCTGTACCACAGGAGGAATGTGAAAATTGTCTCTTCCCACATCCAAGGCTTCAAGATTTTCCTGCTAATGCACTTCCTTTTTCCTCTGTCTCATTTTTTTTCCTTTTACCCAGTTTCTTCCTGCCTGTCCTCTGTCTTTCAGGTGTTGCTGCTGTTTCAGTTTTCTGCTTTCTCCATCCTTATTCCTCCTGCCCACTGCATTTCTCTCTTGTTTTTCCTTTTACCTGCATATTTTCCCCCCTCTTTCTTTCCCTACCCTTTCTGCTTCTGCTCCTTGATTATTTCTTTCCTTCCAGCGCTTTCCTGTTTTATACTCTCATCCCTCCACTTGCTCCCTCCTCCTAATCATCTTGCTGTTCTTTGCTGCTGTATCATTTAATGCCTTCTTTGATACAGCCTACAGCTTAATGATTATTCGGAGGTCAGGCGATGCAGGTGCCATGAATTTCACTAATCCAGCTCTGAGAGCCTCTGTCCATAATCACTCCTCCCATTCTACAGGGACTGAATCCTAATTTGTCATTAGCCAGTCCTCTCACTGCAGCGCTACCAAGAACTTTTTGCCCAGAGGAGACAATGAAGTATTCATTAGCTGGGGGGAAGGCGGAGGGGAGGGAGCAGGCGGCTGAACAAGGCATTCTGCTGAAGGCTGCTGAGAAAGGAGTTGCTGTGCTGAGATTTCCCGGGGCGGTGGAGAAGGGGGAAGAGGGGGCAGCAAGGCAACATTGCAAGTGTGTTATACAAAAAGCAAACATGGGTTACGGTGTCATTCATTAGGAGTCGTTCCAGGGCTGCAGGATGTGGAGGTGAGGGTGCTGATATAGCAACTATGGGAGTGGTGGGGCTTGGGAATGGGCAAGTGTGGCTGCTTGTTAAGGGGAGAGGCTGTAAGAGGAGGTTAATTAGCAGTAGATTTTTTTAAAGGGAAGCTGTTCTAGCAGCTTTGTCTCTGTGCATCCTGATTTCTACCCTCTTTTCTGCTGTTACTGAGTTCTGCACCATAAGCAGAGCTTACTACTGGCTTTGCCTCATCCCATTACAGGTCTGTTTTTGGAGAGCGGGGGGAATTGCCAATGATATGGAGAGGAGTTTTCTCCTGCTAGCCTAGAGGTTATGCTGACCTGCAATGTCTGATAACGCCTCTGTCATGACTTTACCAGCTCCATTCCCATGGTCAAACTTTGTCACTGTGGCACTGATGGGACCTGTGGCAGGAGACTGTGCCAGTCTCAGCTCCTAGAACAGCGTGAAGAGGCTTCAGATGATCAATCCTAACTTCTAGCTATTTCTTAGAGGGCTTTTGTTCTCCACTAAAGGAGTAAACAGCAGATGAAAGGTTCAGTCTTGAAATAGACTGGAATAGCACCCAGATGCCACAGCAGGGCATCCATGTTCTGAGAGTTCTGCCTCAGATGTATCCCTGAAAACACTGTGGCTCCAGTAAGATGCTAATGCTAAGGGCTCTGTGAGGCTCTACAATGCTAACGCTTCTTCTTCCTACCTGCAGGACAATACAGGAATGGCTTACTCGGGTCCAGTCCCTGCTCTACTGCAATGAGAATGGGTTCTGGGGGACCTTTCTGGAAAGCCAACGGAGCTGCGTTTGCCATGGTGGCACTAGCCTGTGCCAGCGCCCCATCCCCTGCATCATTGGGGGCAACAACAGCTGTGCCATGTGCAGCCTTGCCAACATCTCTCTCTGCGGCTCATGCAACAAGGGCTATAAGCTTTACCGGGGTCGCTGCGAGCCTCAGAACGTAGACTCGGAGCGGAGTGAGCAGTTCATCAGCTTTGAGACGGACTTGGACTTCCAGGACCTAGAGCTGAAGTACCTGCTGCAGAAAATGGACTCTCGCCTGTATGTGCACACCACCTTCATCAGCAACGAGATCCGCCTGGACACCTTCTTTGACCCCAGGTGGCGCAAACGCATGTCCCTCACCTTGAAGAGCAACAAGAACCGGATGGACTTCATCCATATGGTGATCGGGATCTCCATGCGAATCTGCCAGATGCGCAACAGCAGCCTGGACCCTATGTTCTTTGTCTATGTCAACCCATTCAGCGGGAGTCACTCCGAGGGATGGAACATGCCCTTTGGGGAGTACGGCTACCCACGCTGGGAGAAAATCCGCCTCCAAAACAGCCAGTGCTACAACTGGACCCTGCTACTGGGCAACCGGTGGAAAACCTTTTTCGAGACTGTCCACATCTACCTACGCAGCCGGACTCGGCTGCCCTCCCTGCTGCGTAATGAGACTGGCCAAGGGCCCGTGGACCTTTCTGACCCCACCAAGCGTCAGTTCTACATCAAGATCTCGGATGTGCAGGTGTATGGCTACAGCCTGCGTTTTAATGCTGACCTACTGCGCAGTGCTGTGCAGCAGGTCAACCAGTCGTACACGCAAGGCGGGCAGTTCTATTCTTCCTCCTCCGTCATGCTCTTGCTGCTGGATATTCGGGACCGAATCAATAGACTGGCGCCTCCCGTGGCCCCAGGGAAGCCCCAGCTGGATCTGTTCTCTTGTATGCTCAAGCACCGCCTGAAACTCACCAACAGCGAGATCATCCGTGTGAACCACGCTCTAGACCTGTACAACACTGAGATCCTCAAACAGTCGGACCAGATGACAGCCAAACTCTGCTAACCCGGACTTTTCAGTGGACATGTTGGTGATTGATCCTTTTGCTGTAAAAAAATAAAAGAGAAAAAAAAAAAAAAGAGAAAAAAGTAAAAAGAAAGAAAGAAGAGTGGGGGGAAAGTAAAGAAAAGGGGGAAAACCAAGATTTGTAAAATGTAATTAATATACAAAAGAGAAAAAAAAGAGGAAATTCTTCATTTGTTGAAAACTAAACCCGTTCTAGCAGCTGTATAAAACTGTCAGGCATGTTTGTTATTTCTATAATCCGTCATAAAAGGGTAACACCTTACTCTCTCTTGACCTTGGGGGTGTTGCTTGCTAGTCCTCAGGGGCAGCAGAGTAAATAAAGGGAGGAGCAGAGAGAGGGGCAAACTTCTGTAACGAACTGTAAAGTTTTCTGCTATGCAGGTGCCAAGACAAAGAGACAAACAAAAAAAATCAAAACAAACAAACAAGAGTTATATGTAAATGTAAAAGAACTGCCATTATTCCTATAGTGGGAGTAAATGGTTAAAGATAAAAGATATTTCTTCTGTTGAGATTTATGCCAGCTTTATGTTGAGTTATTCACACAGCCTGTGCTGAGCTTTGCTGGAGGACAGAAGGTGATGGCAGTCCTTTGAGAGTAAAACTAATGCCTCATTAGTGAGAAGACACATAAGAGGTGGAGGGTGGGTGCAGGTCTCAGGTGTCCTCACTTTGGGATTTCCACCTTGGAAGACTTTTCACCAGAGGTAGAGTCTCAGCACTTGCTGAGGAATGGGACATGTCAGGTCCCTTCCGCTACTTTGCTGAACTGGAGTTCATGCCCTGCATCAGACTGCTGTTGCCTCCGGTGATGTCAGAGCTTAACCCCTTGAGGATCGCACCTGTAAATCTTCAGAGTCACTCATCTTTAAGGTACTTCAACAGAGTCTCTAAAACAGAGAAAGCCAAAATCGTATGCCACTTTGACAAACCTAGACTTAAAGGCAAACCTGAGTTTGGCTTTTTGCCTCAGGTTCTGGGTTTTCCAATGGCACTGGGGAAACCCTCATCACCACAAAAACCAAAGCACAATGCAAGAAAATACATTTCCAAGGAAACCTGGAGACACTGAAGGGTACACATGTCATTTTTGTTCTTTGGGGAAGGAAAAATCCCTTTTACTTTCTTATGTTTCCATGGCTGTGAATAATATCCTTGTTTCACTTACACTTTATTTGTCCACAAAAAAAAAATTACAGAAAACAGATGAGAAGGGTGGGAGGGAAGAGCACAATAACCAAATGTACCCTGAATTTGCAAGGATAAAGCCAAATTAAAAAGGGTTGAGTTATCAAAAAAATAACTAAACTAAGAGGTGGGTAAAATTTTGTGGAGTGTGCGTTCATGTGTGTTTAGATTTAAAAAAAAAAAATATATTGAATGGATTGTATGAATGTAGGATCAGCTGAGCTGGGTGATGAAGCCTGAACACAGTGGGAGGTGAGTAGTGGGGTATTTCTCTTAATCTCACTGTTTTTTAGTTAAAGTTGATTGTGAGAAGTGCTAGTGAGAGACTAGAATTTCTGCCCTCCTAGAACGCAGAAATAAATCTCTGATCCTGCTTCTAGAGCTGGAAGGGTATCCTGGGGAAAAACAGTCCTGAGCAGGAAGGACAGTCCTGATCCGAAGTCCAAGATTCAGATCTGGCTCGAGATTTAACGTGTTGATTCAATCGAGTTCAAAGTAGTCTTGTAGAAATATTGACCTTCTTATTTGGAGACTTTGTCTCAGATTCTGAGAATAACATCAGTTCTCCTGGAAACAGCTAAATGCATTGTGGTGTTATTCATGTGACACAAGGGACTTAGACAATTAAGTTTGGCTTCAGGTTTAGTTTAATTTGTGTGGTTTTGGTTGATGCTCATCCAAACTGAGAAGGAATCAGATACCTTAAGGAAAATATACATTCACTGAACTCTCCTGCTGAACTAGGAATTGAGGGCATAAGAGAAACTACCTGGGCAGTTAGTAAGAAAACAAAAAGGAATCCTAGTCACAAAAGCACGCATCAGTCTCTGTCTGTCTACCAAAAGGCAGGGAAGCGCGTGCATCTGAAGAAGAGCTGGGTGAATTAAACAACAAATATGTTTCTAGGGACGTCCATTGATTTCCATTGGCAGTAACTTTGTGTTTTCCCTAACTTACACTGAGATCTCTTTCTATCTCTATTGTTCAGTCCATGCAAGAGGTTGCAAGGTTGCCTACTTTTCCCAGTTTGTTAATTTGTTTGTTTTTCATTTGATTGGTCTTTGCTTTGTGTAGTAGAGGCTCAGAGCCCACCATTTAAAGAGGTTTCTTTATAGTTGTGACATTCCTCCGTCAGCTTTCTGATAAGAGAAAATTCACTAGCAATAGTATGCATGGAAGTTAGCTTTAAGCAAATAGTAGAGAGTATTCATGGGAAATGAATGTCAAATTTGTAATTATGAGTGGAAATAATGTTCCTGACAGTTACATCCATCCAAGCAGGGAATAGAAATGTACTGTTTAATTTACATGTATGACCGAAAGAGCTGACATTGAAAAGAACTATAGTTATTGCTCTAAAAATACTGAATACTGCTTATGAGCAACCTGTAGCCTGAGATGCAGTCTGCATTCAGTGATGGGATTTGTTCATGGCTGGGAATAGTGAACGTGCTAACACAAAGTGAAATTAATTTGATAAATCGCTTGCCTATGAGATAAGTATTCAGCTCTAGTGACTAGAAGCCAGAGAAGTTGCAATTAAATCTCAGATCTTGTGGGTAACTAGCAACACATTAGCTAAATCTTGGACCGTATTTGTGGGACTGTTAGGGATCAAATCAATTGCTTTCATGTATTTTTAATGATGCCTTGGAATAATCAGCCCCTAGTCATACTGGGCTTCAGCAAGACATTGGCAGCCAACAGAACTTGAAATCACTGCTGTCCAGTTCGGACCCAAGCAATGGTAGAACAGCAGTGGAGTTAAAGAGGCATCGTCTGACCTGAGCTAGCATTTCCACCATGGCTGGGAGCGGTGAAGCTGGAGCATAGAAAACCAGTGTGGGGAGACGGAAGGAAGTTTGGCATAGATATGCTGTCAGCATATGAAACTTACCTTGGGAGTACCTGATGGTGCAACATGGCACCAGGGTATGACGGCACATCAACACAATGGAGCCATGTCACAACATGGCTAGATGAAATTTTGTGATGGAATGAAGCCAAAATGTCAAGAATAAATTCCCTTGCCCTTAAGGGTAGGGGAAAACGAAGCTATCTGGCAGCTCAGCCACCATTTTGGGCTCAAAGTTTATGTCAGAGAGAAAAAGGAAAAACAAAACCAAACAACCTAATCAAATGTGGCCTAGACCATGCTACCCTCTGCTTTTGATGCTAGAAAAGAAATATCTGCTACAAACAGGGCACATGCTGTGCTTCCACTGCTCAGTCCCCATAAGCCCTTCCCCAGGTAAGGGAACAATCTGTGACAGCCAGATCCAGAACCAGATTCCACAGGTTTGTTTTAGGGGATTTGTTCTGCGGGCAATAGACGACGTGGAGGCATCTCGCATACTTCTGTCTCAAGAAGAGAAAGTAGTTCAGATCCCCCTAGAGAGGCCACTCCAGTGCTACAGTGGTGTTAACGGGCTTCTGAGGAAATTATGTCCAAGTCCTCCCCTTGGTCAGAAAAAGGTGTTTTACAAGACAATGACTAGAATGGAGAGTAATTAATAGAGGAGAATTAGGTGGGGTCCAGAGAATCCTTTCACCCATAAAACTAGATTCACTAAACTGCATGATCAGTAGGTATTGTTATAGAGTTTAATGATAAAAGGGACATTCATACTTTGAAATATGAGTAACCATTCTCTGACTATATGAGAATGAAACTCAGCTTCCTTCCCCTGTACAAGAAGGAGTTAGGGAGCAGTCCATAAGATTGTCCAGCTCGGCTAATACAGAGATGGTCCTACCAAATCATGGCAGATACTTGTCCCTTGCTGCAATTAAATTAGGGACTGCATGAAAGCTGGAGCTTCCAAATAACCCAGAGAAAGGAAGAAAAGCCAGATGCCAGGTGTCCCAAAGGCAAAGCATGGCAAAAAGCAGCAGGTAGAGCAAAATCTACCTGCTGCTTCTCTTCAAACGCAGAAGACTTCTGGGATCAGTTGCTTCAAGTCACATGACAATGCACAGGGACCTTACTAAGAAATGTGCTTTTTTTTAAGTTATTCAAATTTAGACATACCAACCGATGTGGCAGACAGCAAAGGACGTCAGCAAGTCTTATTAATATGCTGATGCTACAGCTTCAGAAGTGTACAGAATGCCCATTTGGATCAGGGCTAAGAGCACATGGAGTTGCCATGGAAACGTGGGGAGGCCATTAATTAGCTATCACATGAAATCATCAGGAATAATCTGGACCTCAGCAGCTTTGCCCTCCTCAGAGGCAAAGGGCACAGGCCCAGTGACCCCGCAGTCAGACCCAGTGACCCCTCCACAGCTCCGACTACAGCCATGTCCTGGAGCAGAAAAGTCTTCTTGGAGGCATGAGAAGGGGGTGGATAAGTAAGGGGGAGGGGGTGACAAGGGCAGAAGGCAGGGAAGTAAATAAAGGGTGGAGATGATTTCCCCTCTTCTTTTCCCCTTCCCAGGAAGCCTGTTTGCTGTTGCGTAAAAGATCACAAGCGATCTGCTGCTTTTTGAGCTGGTGGGACATATGCCAGTGACCTCAAAAAAATCAAGACTGGCCACAAGACCCTGCCGAACTCAATTAATGGAGTTAGCAACTTCCTAGGTGAGCTGCACCTGGGATGAGTGAATGCCAATGCTCCCTGGTGCTGTCCTGCTCCTCAGAGACATCTCTGGCCATGCTAAGCCAGGAATCCCTTTCCCCAAATGGAAACATGGGCGAGTAAGAGAGGCTTCTTGGCCACTTGCCCAGTCTCCCTCCAGAGCCAGAATCCACCTCCAGCCCAGGCTGTGTGCGTATGTTTCTGTGACAGCTGTGATGGACTTCAGCTGCCATGTACAGGATGTTCTTTTTAGCCCACTTGCTAAAACACCACTCAGAGGGACATTTGGCAGATGGCGTCTCCTGCACCAGGGTGTAGCAAGATCCCCAGCCTGGCTGCTCAGTTCCCAGTGCTGGAGGAGAAAAGCTGAGTGGCAATCCAAACTGCGTGCTCCTGTCTCCAGCTAAAGCACTTTCCTTGATGAATCTACCCTGGTGCTTGTCGAAAGGAAAAAATGGCGCAAGGGTTAGGCGCTGCAGTTTCTTGTCTGGAAGCAGAGACAGAGGAGGGCGGTCAGTGGTGTGTCTTAGGGGAGAGGCAGAAGGGAGACAGATGAGACAAGCCATAAGGAGGTCATGAGGGAGACATTTCCATATTCTTTCTACCCTGGAAAGTTTGAAATGATACATTAGACCTGCTGGACCCAGTCAGATTATAGACCTTCTTGCCCAAGATACTTTTTCTAATCCACATATCAATTAACACCCCCTCATGTTTTCTTTCTGAGTTCTTCCAGTAATCTTTTTTTCCGTAACCTAAAACTGCCTTCTCTTAATGTCATCAGGATTCTTATTCTTCTGTAAATTAAATAAATATGGAAAACAGTGAGGACTAAAAGCTATATAAAAACCTTGTTGGAAATGTCAGTCCTTCCTCTTGAATTTTCAACTGACAAAAGATGGGTGCTTTGTACAAATACATTGTTCAACCAAAAATGACTTTCCTTCTGTGTAACAAGAAAAAACCCCGAATGGTACCAGTCTATGTCCCTTGGATATGCAAAACAAGCCTTCTCACATACAAGACTGTCCATATGCATCCTGACCACAAGAAACAGGCGAGCAGTGGTACTCCCCAGCCTACCAGTATCTACCGACAAAGATACCACCAGACACTGTGGTGAGAGTGGGTCTCACAGTAGGACTATCCTTCCAGTCTGAGCTGGATTAAGTTTAGCAGGTCACGTGAGGTGGGATGTAGCTAGCTAAACATCTTAATGGCCTTTAGTGCTATTAAAGACATCTACAGGAACAGCCCCAGGTACACCATTTTGTGTCCCCATCTTTAGTGTTTACCTGTGCAGCAGTGCAATCACTGGATGGTTCCTGTTGGCCTCCAGTACTTGCTTTTCAGACAAGAAGGAGATTTGACCGTGTGTAGAGACCTACAAAAAACAGGCCATGGGTCCCTGCCCAGGAGAACTACAAAAGGTATTGCTAGAAAAAATAATCACAGCAGCAGAACTTGTGGAGGAGCGAGAGCTGGTTAGGTGACCCTGAACAGATATAGGCAGGCACAAAAGAAATTGGATTACTGACCTCACCCCTCAGGGAGGACTCCCTTCACTCCCCAAACCCATCCTGTCTCTCATAATCTCCTCTTTTCAGTTTTGGCTCAGAAGTGAACAAACCCAGCCCATTAGATATTGTATATAACACACATCATCTAAGTGCAGCTTAAAATAATATTTTAATGCCACTGAAAAAGTCAAACAAATTGAACTGAACAAAGAAGCAAAATGAAACGGGAAAAGCACACAGACTCATTCTGTTTATTGGGGATGTTTTTGCCAGTGATAAATTGCTGTGAGATGCCTTAGTTTTTAACAACACAACAGCTTCCTGTAGAAAATGTCCAATTGAATTATTTTGACTGAAATTTTAAAGGTCTAAAAAAGAGAAATTTAAAGTCAAGATTTTCTGATTGAAACACGTGGGATAGATACTACTTTTTGAGTGTCTGAACTACCCCTGTTTTTTAATACTGTCAGTCATGCTGTCTAGAGCATAGATTTGCCTAAATAGGAAAACCAAATTCAGCTGGGATCATTTTCCAGGGTGCTCCCAGATCTCCTTGAACAGGGTGTGCCAAGCGGAGCTGAAGGTCAAGAGTGCTCAAAAATGCTGCCAGGAACAGAGGAAAGAGCACCTGGATTATGGTGCTGTTAAATTCAAGTGAGGAAACCAAGAGACTTACTGTGATATCACGAAGAGAGAAACACAATTTATACATTTTGTATTTCTTCATACAGGTGTATAATTCGTTAAGTTTTGATATATTTATATTAGATATCTTTTAACTTATTAATAGATATCTATTATTTATCTATTAATCTATATTTTGAGGTCTTGATTACAATCCAAGTCTCACTGTGTTTCGTCCTGGGCATACACAGAATTAATACAAGCTTGTCACTTAAATAGCCATGATCATTTAGGGCTAGCCTCATTTTTATAGGTGGGAAAGGCAAGCCCAAGACAGAGAGAGACTGGCTTGCTATGGCAAAACCCGCACAGAACTGGGGCCAGAGTCTGTCTCGAGTCTCAGTCTTAAGACTGACCATTGTATGAAGAGGAGAGATGACAGAGCTGGAATGGTTATTCCAGCTATGCTTTTATTTCCACTGACAGTTCCTGGTGTCTGAGTGTCCCACTCTCACATGCATTGATAGTGACCTTGAGAAAGATTTATAACGATGTGCTACCACGATGCAGATTTTGTTTCAGACTTGTGACATCCCAAATGCTTAGGTCAAGCCTGAAAGAACTGCCTTTGCCTGATTTTGGTGCAAAGAGAAGCCCATAATAGAAATTTTCTAGAGATGAAGCAATCTTTATTTCAGTCTGTTTTCTGGGGCAGGCTTCTTGACAGCGTGCAGCATCTCCCTCTGAGTTGGGCTGTGGTGTAATTTAGGACTGAATCTTGTTCTGCAATGTGATGACAAGATCATATTATACAAATGCCATGCATCTAACTACTGAGATCTAGTTTTCAAAATTCCCTGAGACATTTAGACTCAGGGTTCTTTTAAGATTCATTCCAGGATGAGAAAGCAAAACCTGGCTACTGGCTGGGTTGGATTTAGGCACTAATTCTGTTGTTTTTTGTGTTTTTACAAGCTACTCGATGAAGGGATTTCACTCCTGATTTACTCCAGGATACTTGGGAACGATCTCCATACTTTCAGTCTCTCTTGATACAAAAATCTAATCATGTTCGTTGCTCAAAATCAACTCTGGTTGAAGACTAATGCAAAAAGGCTCAACCTAAACAAGCAGCTTGTTCAGGAAATGTAGATAAGAAACCCTTGCGGGTTGCTTTGAAAGTCAATAGACTTGGGTTTAGAAGGATTAGTGAAGGGCTCAGTCCTGCAAGGTGCTGAGCACGATGGATAGCAATACTGTGTCTGCACGTGTGCAGACAGATGCATGAAAGTCAAAGGGGCTGTTCAAAACCATATGAGTTAAGATCATGCCCATATATTTTTCTGGCTCAAATTCAGAGTTCTCGATAACTGGTAATGTGTGTTGAGCTCTGGGGGAATCCCAGATCTCAGGGCTGTAAAGGCCCAGGAGTCCCAAGATCAAAAAACAGCTTGCTAGCCTGAACTACTTTTTTAATCTCAATGGCTGGGTTGGGTTCAGTAAGCCAGGGCACCTGTGACGGCATATACACAGAGCCTTTTAGACCGAGATGAACACTTACATTGCACCCTGGAGCAGCCAGTGAAGTGCACAATGCGTGTCCAAATGAACACCAATTGCATCACTTCTTAATGAGAATTAATATCTCTGATGTGGCACTGTGGGACCTCAGTCATGCACCAAGACCCCAGAGTAGCTGGCATTTTACTGAAACACAAGAAAAAGGAGATCTGGTTTCAAGAAGCTTCTCAGAAAAGCACTAATTAAGAGGAAGATGCATGTGGCACCAGCTGAAGTTCCTAGTGGGCTTTCAAGGGTCAGTCCCATAAAGGTGGACCAGTCCTTCGTCTGTTTTTTAGGGTGGTTTTTTGCTGCCCTCTCTTCCCAGGAAATGTTGAACAGGAGCCATTGTTTTTGCCACTCTACATATATTCCCATTCGTAAAGTGTTTTTTTACCTCTCTGATATTCTTTATAGGGTGAGCAGCACTTCCTCCAGGTCAGCGTTACTTGTGCATTTATTATAGGATCCAGTTAATGAAAATAAAGACCAGCAAATTTAGAGCAAGAAATAGAATAAAAACCAACTAGATGACATGGACATGAGAAACTCGTGCTCCAAAAAGTATTTGTTTAAAACAAGAAAGAGGGCAGAAGTAGATGTTGAAAGAGTTGCCTATGGTCACATAGTTAGTCAGTGGCAGAAGCAAAATAAGAAAAAAAAAAAAAAGGGTCTCCTGCAGCACTGTTCTGGTTATACCCAGCTCATGTCAGTGGTCTTCAAAGCCTGTACCTACAGAAGCAAGAGTCAACTGGGAAATTTAGGGTTTGTTGCCAGGGTGAAGGGAGCTAAGGAGCCAAAACCACATGTCTACCATGTGGCTACTTCATTCACCAGTTGTAGAATAGCTCTAATTTCTCTGAAGCATCAGGTATTGGCCAGAGGCAAGGTATTAAACTCCAAGGTACCCAGCTGTTCTAACGGACCTGGCATATCCTACCTTTCTGCACTCTCCTGTAAGACAATAATGCCATTTCCCCCATCATTATGCATCACATCAACCTGGCTGTTCATTAACAGCTCTGACCTGAATCTGCCACTTTACAACGAACTCCTGTAGGATTCCAGGTTTCCTGCCATATAACTGCTTTATTATACATGGAAGGCTGTAATAAGCTGATTAAAAAACCTGTCTTTTTTTTTTGAAGACTTAATATATACTTTTCTGACATCAGATAAGTACAAAATAAACCTGAAGCTTCACCCAGAATGCATTATGCAAAGAAATCTGTCACTATAAAAAGCCTAAAACATGCAGGGCTCCCTGTACCAAGTCCTCTTTGCACCGCCTTGGCTGCTTAAGAGGGAGTCCTGTTGTGGCAACTCTTAATTCTTTAAAAGCCTTGAGTCAACCTACCCTTTCTATGATTCAGCTGGTGCAGGACACCTTTCCTCCTTAGAAATGCAGCTTTCTGGAACAATATTTTCATTCTGAGGAGGAAAATTCTAAAGTTAAATGGAAAGTGCCATTCTCAAAGTTTAAAGTGAAAGGCAACATCCCATCATATTTCAGCTCAGTCATCTCAGGACAGCCTTCTTGAAGGGAAACTCTGGTAAATGATTGAAAGAGGCAAGGGCTTCTCTGCTGGATTTTGATTACTTCATGCCAGATGAGACAGAACTGGCCAAATGCTAAAATGGAAAGGAAGTGTTTCAATAATTTCCCATTAAAAATGTCAACAAAAATTATATTTTGAGTACATTTCTGTAAGAGAAAACTGTTCAGCTGGGGAAAAAAAAATTGGTCAGCTTTATCGGCAGAGCTAGTTACGGGAAGTGAAGTTCATCATATCTGGGCTAATGGAGTGTGAAAAGCTGGCCTTGGTGAGTACATGTAGACCTTTCTTACTGCTCCTGAGAGGCCTCGGAGGAAGAAGTGATCCCTGATTACACTGTCTCCTGTCTACACAGCTGTAATGTGCTGATCCAGACAGGGCTGGGGTGTCAGAAGCCTGTGGGTTTGCTCCGTGTGCTTACAATCCCCACCCTGATCTTCAGGCCAGTCTGCAAAAGCTAGTGTCCGTCACACTTTCCATGGCTAATGCTCCATAGAGAGAATCAGCTCTGGTGGCAAAACACCACACAGCACCCAAATTGGCTCTTGCCCCTGTGTGGCTTCCCACCACCCCAGAAAATTATTTTGTGTGTATATTTTTTCACCTCAGAGTGCCAGAGGTGGCAAAGGAGTTGCTTTGCAGCTCTGCTAGCGTGGCACAGAGGACATGTTGCTTACTGCAGGACGTGTCATGAGGATGACTGGTAGTGATGTGAAGGAGTAAAATCTGTTCTGATAGTGGTGAAGAACTGTCCTGGATAGAGAGAACCAAACTTGTTATACATATGGATATCTAAAATAGACCCAAGAGCAAAATATTCGGTAAACTACACTAGCGTTTGACTTACTTACAGGGAACAAAGTGATTGCTCCAAAAGGAGTCAGCTATCGTGTGGGATGTGATTGCCCTGGGTATAGGACCTTGGAGCAATACGGTGGTACGTATGGCCAAGTAGAACAGCGTTTTTGCAAAATAGAAGGCGGAATTATGATGATCATCTGCAATATTTTAAAGCAAGACTTTACAAGTTGGAGCCCAACTTAAAAGGGAGAGAAGGTATTTTGAGTCTTACATCTAAGCCATTGATAGTGGCAGGGTTTTACAGTGTGTGCTGTACAATCAGTGAACAAAAGCCCCAGATATTTCTGTTAATCAAAGCCCATCTTTTGAATCAGTTACTGGGTTTTTCCTCTGGTTGCAATCACTGGCCAGCACAAGCTGAATTACAGTGTTCTTTATTAACCAGCAAGGCTTGCTCCACCTTAATTAGTGCAGACCAGTGGAGTTAAGGTGAATGAGGTGAACATTAGATGCAATTTTATCACTGATGTTGAAAAAGCAACCAGACCTCAACTTTTCTCTCTGTAAGTACCTGCCTTCCTTTTGTGAGATGATCAATAGCACTTCCACTGGAGGAGGTGGGCAAAGCACATTTCAGAACTGATAATTGCGCAGGATCCAAATATTTTCTAATAAAATCTTTCAAAACCTTTACAAAATTTCTACTGAAGGCCAGCTTTCCTAGGAGACCTATAATTATTGAGAGCAAAAGAGAGAAAAGATGAGAGTTATCAACCTGTTTCACATAAATAGGACCAATTCAAACAAGGGACCTGAAAGACAAGGATATGGACAATGAAATAAGGGTGGAAAAAATAAATAATAATAATAATAAAAGAACAAGGATCAATATCTCTAATAAAAAAAGATCATTTAATTTTATACAAACCATAAAGCGTACACACATTCTGTGATTTCCCGGAGGTCTCCTGGCTGATTCTATTTTCTTGTAAAACCCACATCTTTACACACTGCATCCACAACTCTTATCATAGCAATACAAAACGTACATGCAGACTGCAGGACATCCCAAGAGATTTATTCCCTTGATGCTGCTCTTCTTCTTCTTTTTCATGTTTCAAAGTCAAATATTTATCATTTGAAATCTTCTATGTTTTGCTTTTGTCCTTGAAAGAAAGAAAAATCCCTTCTCATTGCCCTTGCTCTGGAAAACCATGAAGGCAGAGGCACCATCATTTTCAATGGAGTGGCCAGGAAGATGCAGTAAGACGATCAACTTAAGATAGCAGACAGGAAGATGGTTCCAAAACAGTTGTTTTCCCCAGACCGTGGCAACATGTCAACATACTGACACATTCAAAAGCTTGGCATCCAGGAGGGAAAAATACTAATTCAGGTTGAGGAAGACGCACAGACATCTTCCCTTACCTTTGAAAACATCTCTTTTAAATTCACAGCTTACACATTATGGCACAGCCTGATTTATGCTGAATCATCTTGAAGATCTGGCCCTTTCTAAGAAGAGTAGAGATCAAAAAAAGGCCTCTTCTACACAGTATGGTCAGTGCATCCCATGCTTTTGTCTGCAGCATTAGTGTGGAATGTCTGTGGGAGGTCTGGTCTAAGTTTATCTTGATGCAAAGGTGTTTTCCTTCACCTAAATTTGCCTGGACCATTGTCCAGACTATGAAAAGTGAAGGTGTTGATCCTGTCTCCCTGCTGACCAAGTGTGATATAGATAATTGGTGAAACTCTGTGTGTGCAAAAAGGGCCAAATGTGAGATTAAAAATCCAGTGATGTCTCTCCCTCCCACCACGGACAAACACACGGAGACTCCTCAGGTAGCTCTGCCTGTGTCTGCTGCCTCCGGCATGGAGATTTGTTGCATAGGACTCTGATGGATGGGGCCAATGCTCCTCTGGCAGCACCCCTGCCCCCTGCCCCGCGTGTGGTGTCCCTCGATGAAGTTTCAGCCAGAGGTGTATCCCCCTGGCCCCAAGGTCCTCCAGCCCTTTGGGAAGTCAGCCTCTGGTTTCTTTTCACATATGCTTGCCTGTGGAGGCTCGGCTCTTCACCTCTTCCACTTAGTGCAGAGGTGAGAGGACACCAGTCAAAAAGAAAAGAATGAAAAACAAACCAAAGAGGGGGAAAAATACCCACTTAGCAAGAACCGAAAACCTCCTCAAATGTCCAAACGAGAGCCAGGCTCTCTGAGGTACCCTCAGCGATAGGAGGTGGGAGAAAAAGGAAAAGAAAAAAAAATCATTACACTGAAAACTCACTTGAAAGAAGCAAGGGAACATGAGTCTGAGCCAGGCTGCAGCTCAGCTCCCATTACTGCTGCTGTATCGAGCAGTGCTTATCATTCTGTGTAGTTCAGGGAGCTTTCAGGTGATTGCTCTAAAAATACCTTATCTGCAATGGTTAAAAATAATCTCCTCCTTTCTATTTATTGACCTCCCTCTTTACCTTTATGACCTCCCATTCCCAAATATCTCCCAAGTATTTAAAAATAACAATCTGTCTTTCTTCCTTCCTAGCCTAATTTGATCAGTTTATATAGCTCTGTTTAATTGGGTGCATGCATAAAATGAAGACCTAAAAGAGGAGCTTTGCATTTGCTGTTTAGTGTGACACTCATTCTGATCTCTCACAGGAATGAACACCACTCCTCACACACTGTCCCTGAATACGTTTTGGGTGATTCAAATATGAACTGCTCTCTTTTGAGGTACTGCTTTGTTGTCCTGGTGGTCCACAGTCTGAGGAAGAAGTGTGCTCAGGGAAAGAGACACTTCGTTTTGAGGGGAAAGCAGTAGACAGAGCAGCAACTGCAGTAACTTGCATTGTACATGGATTAACGGCTGCAGCTTATTCCAATTACAGCTCCTCCTTGCTGTGCCTTCTCTCGCTATATGCATGAGCCAGCACTGCAAGGTGCCTGGGCACTGTAGCTGGCCCAGTGTCTTCTCGGACATTGTTTAATCGTTGCCTCTCATGGTTTGAAGTGGGCATTTATTTCTTCATTTTTGGTCTTCTGACAGCAACAGTAAGCAATCTTGAACTCATCAAAGAGGATGAACTCCATAACACTGCCACTTCAGACTGAATTGTCTCTTTGAGGCATGAGATATTTTCTTTAAACATTAACTTACATAAGGGAGAAGACTGTGCTTGCAGGAGTCTGCAGGTGTAGGCATGGAAGGAAGGGCTGTGCAGGATGTCTGTCCTGGCTTGATTTGGAAGGACGATTTAGAATTACATTGTTCATCTTTTGCTAGAGTCGGGGTATTACTTAGCAAGCAATAGTGTCAAATGCAGGGGAAAAAAAGTCCGGCAGAATGGATACAGATGCACTTCATTCAATTTAGTACTTTCATGCTCCTCACTTCCTGATTGGGGACGCAGAGAACGCAGCCACTTTGTGCTGCAAGCACAGCTTTTTATAAGGACTTTGCAGTACCTTCTGCCCTATTAACACTTGCTGTATTCTACTCCCAGGCTTAATTATTCAACTTATACCCAAAAGTGCAGCAATGATTAAACTGAAGAGCAGTTAGGCATTTTCAAATGGAAATGATGCTGCAGCGTTGGAGAGATGCGTATTTCAAGGGTATGAGTTTGTCCCTCTCCCCCTGCCCAGATCTCCTCTCCACTGAGCGTTGCCTCTGTGTTCCTCCACTGCTCAATCTTTAAAGGACCTCTCTCTGTTTCCCTCTCTCCCGCCTCTCACAATTACATCTTTTAGCTCTCTCGTGTCATTACCTTTCCCCTCTGTTGATTTGCCTCTGCAACTGAATTTTCTCTATTGCTCTCTCCGCAGGCTTGGATGAAAGCCCATTGAAGGCAACTGAAATTTTCTTACTGACTGTTGGCAGATATTGTTGAAAGGAGGAAACATTGAGGATAACAAAACTTAACTGCAGCTTTCTGCCTGTGGATTGGGGATGGGTCAAGTGACTTCTCTTTATGTTTCCAACAGGCTTTAGCTTCTCCGTCTTCAGGAAACTTGAGCAAACCATTTCAGCACCATTTTTGAAGGACAAAGGTGTGCAGATCCCAGGAGAAAGCACAAAATGGTCCTTTGAAGGGGCCATCTACCGAGAAGTAAGCCTTCTCACCTCGCTCTGAGTTTTGAAAATAACTTGAGGCAAATGTGGGTAACAGTGAAGATGGCTAATTTCTGCCACCAAAAAGTTAGGTTTTCAGTTGAAACTAGTCATTTAAGCCATAGAAAGAGAGACTGTTACCTTTGGAGGATGATTCATCCCACCCACTTTAGACACTGTACATAGGAAGAGGTGACTCATTCTCTGGAGATGCCTCCCTTTCTCTTCACAGCCTGTAGAGGAGGGCTAGATCACGGGCTTAGACATCTAAACTTTTACATGGCTAAAACTGGGTAAAAGTAAGCCTCATGTTGCTGAAGAAGACACAGATATTACCATGCTTCACAATGAAGCACTGTGATGAACACCAAACCACTGTTGCTCTGTGATCCTGCAAGTGGAGCTGCAGGATGGACTTCCTCTCTTGTCCTAAACTGGTCTGAAGTAATTCCTGGCCGTCAGTGAGTCAGCTCAGGTTCAAGCTGTGGCCTCAGCTGAATTCTGGGAGACAGCAGGAATTCTTTTTGTGTTTCCTCCTACTAAGTAGTCAGTGAACACTCAGAGTCCAGCTTGATTTCAAAAACCTCTTCCTTCCCCTTTCGACCCTGCTTGGACATTGCACCCCGTGGGCTGCAGTGCCTTCTTTCCACTGAGCTTCTCATCCTTAGTCACCTTATTCTATTTCAATATCTCTAATAGGCTTGGCTTATTGTCCCTGACACTACTAGGACATCCCAAGATCCTGGGGCAGATGGGAACTTAGTACAAGACCTGGTTTCATTTTCCAAATGTACCTCCAGCTAGGCTAGCTATGGCCATGCTCAATGTCTCAGAGTGGAAGCACCCAGTCCAGTACTTCACACCATTATTGGAGTGCGGCCAGCTCTCTGGTGAGAGAGCATGAGAGCAGTGTTCAGATTTTTCTGTTCCAGAAAACCACACAATGGTAAAGAAGTTAGGACTTGTTCTTGCTCTCTTTTGCTCATGGTTTCTCCCTTGCATTTTTGTTGAGGGCTAAATCAGTACATTCATTTATAAAACTGACCTGAAGACAAATGCGCACAAGCTTTTCTTGCCTTCCCACTGCTATCTTGGAGGCAAGGCTCCAGTTTTTAACCATATGACACAGCAAGATAAGCCCCTACAATAGAAAGCAAACAATGCAAGGCCAGCCCCGGGCCTCCAAGCCGTGATCTCCGTTTGTTCAGCATTTTCCCAGGAGGTTGTTGGAGATACCTGTGAATAAGGCTGAATGCAGAGAGTCAACTTTGCTGAAGCAAAGAGCACAGCATTCTGGGTTATTAAACCATTTGTCTTACAGCCCTGGGGAAAAAGAGTTTGCTACAGAAAGTCACAAATGGACTGAGTTTGCTTGTCTCAAGCCTGCTTCTCTCCATTTTGCTGCATCCCCAGCTTGGCACCATTGTAGCATGAGCACCAGCTTCTGGTGAGAAGAAAGCAGAGACTGAGAAATGCAAAAAAAAGGATGTGTCAGTAAAGCTATTTCTGAAACTGTCTCTGGCTCTTGTCTGCATTATCTCCAGATCTCCCCTTGACAGTATTTTGTTGTTGTTCATGTTAGGTTGAGGGGTTTTTTTCAACACAGTGTTGTAAGAACGTTGCAAATTCATCACGAATTTCCCTAAAAATTAACAAAACAAAAACAAAACCAGAGTTGATACTGTCAAAAAATTGACTCTTAGAGTAAACTATATTCTCCATGGCATGGTAATACAATATGCTATTAAATTCTTTCACTCAGGAGGGAATAAAGGATATTTGAGCATAAATGCATTATCCACAATCCACAATAGCACAGCCTATCCCCCTGTGGATAACGCTATTAGTGCTACATTTCAAATTAAAAAGCATATGCTCTTCTTCTTTCAAAAACAAGGGAGTGCTGCCCACTTCCTTCACTTGACTAAAAACAAAAGCTTTTAAAGTGATAAAACAGCATTCATTTGATAAAAACAACCATCTGCACCTGATTTAGCTAAGTGTTCACATTTAAAGACAAATTGCTGGTTGGGGAAAAATTAAATACGATTGTGAAGGTTGACTTGATTTGACCACAAATTGATTATCTACTACCCCCACCAGTACTAACCCTAACTTTGACACTAAATCCTGACCTTGAATAGCAAGTCCTGATCAAGGGCTCTTTAAATCATTTTACTTACAACCCCTCAGATAAACATGTTCCCAAACCCACCCCCTCCCTTCTCAACCTATTAGTCTGTATTAGTTAAAGTGGGTTGCTTATTAAGTTTTTTATATCTTCAGAATAATTTGGAAAGACACCAAGGTCTTAATGTACCAGATTTTCATAATGCAATGTGATATTAACAAACATCAAACTCCATCAATGATCTGTGCAGCAGGCATCCTTAAAGCATGTAATTAAGATAACACAAGATAACATCAGCCACAAAAAAGAAAACGGAGGAGGGAACACAAATGCAGTTTTCTGAGGAGGCCACATTGAGATCGTCCCTTTGAGGTCAGGACATAGCAGCAACATGGGAACAGTGAAAATGCTATTCTGATAGTGCACTAAAAAGAGATGAACAGTATGTTGCATGAACCATCCTCAGAACAACAGCAACTAGCACAGCCAGAATGGAAGATGAATATACAAGTGTTCTTTTAGAAATGGTTATGCAGATTCTTACGGAAAAGTCCTCAAGTGTTATAACCTTTCCTTGATTTTTAAATCAATGAGGAATATAATAAAGGCAACAATACCCGCCTGTTAGAGAGTGCTTTTGATCAGTAGATCTCACAGTCTTTGCAAAAGGGGTCAGTATTTTGAATTCCACACAAGTTACCTCCATTGCTTTGGTTCCTGTGCCATTCTGCTGGGCACCCCCCAAAGGTGGATGTGCCCATGGGGGTATGCGCGCTATGGGGCAGGAGGGGTGCTAACAAAACATGAAATAGTGAAACCAAAATCATCGCTATTATCACTTTGCACTTTCAAGAATCACCCAGAGTCCCCCATCTGCTGGGCTATTTCTGCTCAGTTTAGGAGGAGTGAAGTGGGAAAAGTGCTTTCTTTCCAAAATGTTCCCATAGGCTTTGAGCAGTGTTAGTGGCTGTGCACACCTCCTAATCTCTTTTCACTGGTAAACGGCTGGATATTTTCGTGCTGGAAAGTGTGGTTGTGGATGTGTCTGCTGTTCCTTTTCCCAGCATAGCTGAATACATCCATACACAACTGAACATGTATATTTAGCTGTTAAAAAAAAAAAAAAAAAATCCTGGCATATCGTGATAACAAGTTTATTTCCCACCAGAAGGTTCCATCCATTAGGGCAAAACTTTCTGCATTCCCAGACAGTAATAGACAAGCCCAAATATATATTTTAAGTAACATCAGAGAGGAGGGATTACAAAGCCTATTTCAGATGCATAAGTACGTCCAAGCTAATAAACTCCCCTTTCCCTACTCACAACCCCCAGTGTCATGCAGAAAAGTAAACCAATTTGTCACTGCTGTTGCCTAGTGCCAGGATAAAAGTGTGTGCTATTCCCATTCCTTTGCCAGAGGTCACTGGATGCAGCGTCTCAAAGACTGTCTGAAGGAAAACAAATGAGTGCAAACATAATAAATTGCAAGGAAGAAGCTCTGTCGTGACTAGTAGGAAGGCAGGGGGGATGATATCTTTTGGGGGGAGCAGGAGAAAAAAAAATGGGCATGGTTCATCCGGCACAAGACTACTTTAATCACTTCGCAAGGGGATGGCTCGTTTCAAGGACAAATGGATAATACATGTTTCACTAGGGCCGATAGTGAGATAGTGAGTATCTTTGAATGTACTGATATAGCAATTAAGCGAACTAGTGTCCTTGGGCAGCTGCTGAGGTTTCTTAAAAATGGAGTTTTAGACAGCACTTCAAGTCTTTCCTCACTAGCAGTGGGGATGCACAGAAAACATGCTATTGTGCGTGCTGGCAAGAGCAAGACATCTATCTGGGGACATCATTCCCTACTCCATGGCTATAGTTTGGGGCTGCAGAGTCCTGACCTGGCATGTTCCCTATTCTAACCTGTCCCTTCACAGGGGCAGATGGAGGGACATCTCGATGCTGTTCCCATGTCGAATGTAGAGGTGCTTCTCGGTAATATGGGGCAGTAAGAGAAACCATTAACTTTTGTACCCTTGAGCTGTTGCCCATAGGATCAATTAATCCAAAAAATGTGCAACTGGGCTTGCTTTCCTGTGCAGCCTGGATAAATTTATTTTATGGGGTTATAAAACTAGATCCTTCTTTTGCTGTCCTCAGATGCGTAGGGATGAGTCCAGCACTGCCAGTTTACACTAGCAGTGCATGCACAGCAGATCTCTGAAGACCTCTAGAGAAACAACAGCACAACAGATGACATTTTGGCTGACCACAGAAACTGGGAAAAAAGCCCTATAAAGCTGGAAGTCTTACAAAGCTTAACAGATAGATCTACAAACCCAGTGTCTGTCTCCTATCAGGAATGGACTGGGTACACACTGAGACATCTGTTATCTGATGAGCAATGGGTTGTGAGAGTTTCATAAAGGTGTGAAACAAACCCTCGGTTCCCACTTTCCTCCCCAACTCTGACATGTCCAGACCGGTACATCCACACTGAGTCACCCTCCGTGCTCGGGGTCACCCAGAGGGAAGTTACATTTTACCTGTGCACTGCAATGATTAACTTCTACCCAAAGGTTTATTAGGCTAATTTTGCTTCTTTCTAATTTATTAGACTCATTTTGCCTTTCTGTGAGTTATCCTCCTACAACCGAGATCATTAATTCTTTGGATTTATTTGCCAAATATTTTTTCCTGGAATTATTTTTCTGTGTCATAACTTACTTGAATTGTAAGCTTCTGCAGGTTGCCTTTTTTGTTCTGTGTTTGTAGTCTACCTAGCACTTTGATTGGGGGCACACTGTCCCTCTGTGATATATATATATAAAAAAAAAAATAGGCAGTACATTGTTAGTTCTCTGTATCCCATGTTCATGTTAGGTTAGTTCTGATACAACCCAGAGTTCACATGCTGTGTATCTGTCCCCCTGATTTCATACACATTTCTCTATCAAAGCAGGTTGTTAGGGGTAAAACTTAGAAACAAAGTTGAGTTTCCTCCAATATTCCCCAGTAGTCATTCCCAAGCATAGGAAAAGGAGATTCAGCCACTGAGCAAACAAAAGCTGTATTAATTAGGCTGTTATTTCTGGAAAGTGTTTTGAGGTATTTTCTCATTGTTATTTTGTTCCCTTTTGTGGAACGCCTGTGCCTCGTGACCCCACCTGACACTCTCACCACCATCCTTGCTCTTTCAAGGTATCTTTTATTGCCAGACAAAGGGAAAAATATATATTTGAATGTGGCCACCAGATAGGCCATTGCTAACATCTCTACAATGGAAAAAGACATTGCAGAATAAAGACATCATTGGTATTATCAGGAAGCCAGGTGTGGGCAGAGAGGACTGAAGTGTTATCACACATTACAAGGATTAAAGGTTGCCAGCCTTGACTTTGGCCACACTAGGGCAGATTCTCTGCTGGTGTAAACTAAAGTAACTTCCACAAAAAAATTGAACTATGTCTATTATATCCTGTGACTTCATTGCAGTTGAAGAACACGTGATGGAAAGAGATCTCAAAGGTCATTGCGTCCAGTCCCCTGCTATCTCAGGCAACCGCACCACATAATCCCACTTGTAAACTGATCAAGCTTTATCATAAAACTAGTCAGGCTGCTGCTTGCCACCCACTCCTCCTGCTGAAGGCTGTTCCAGAGCTTCCCTCCTCTGCTGGCTGCAACCTCCTTCCAGCTTTCAAATAGAATTTATTAAACGGAATCCATTTCAGTTTGCTTTCTGAATGCACAATTTTAATCCAGCTGGGGGAGGAAGCAGAGGATGGTGGGACTTCTTTGCATTTCTTTTGTTTCACAAATGTAGGATAACCTTCCCCAGATGTAGGAAGCACTCTGCATGGATGAAAGGTAGGGATCAGCTTTCAATCCATACCTTTCCTTCTTATGCGTGCCATGCAGGTAATGTCACTGCAGCTGCTCAGTTTCTACTATTTCATTTCAGTCTTTTCTTCAAAGATCACTTTCTCCTAGGTGGAGCTATTTCCTTATGGCGAGACTTACCCCAGGACAATTAATAGCAAGGAGAAAATATCTATACCAGTTGCTTGTCCACAGTCCCAGGTGAACCACATTAAATCTACAGGCAGTTCACTCAGGAGGGGTGCATAGGATCACCAGCCCAAACGTGAACTTAGTTAAATCCTGTGAGCTTCACAGTGAGTAGAAAGATGGGCTACTTCTGCTCCCTGGACCCTGAATGTGTTATGATAGTTTAACATGGAGACTAGACTGGACTTTATCCATTCAGGTTCATCTAACTATGATACTTCATATTGGGTGCACCGTAATTTTGACCAGCTGGGAGCTAGGGGCAACACTAATGCCATCACGAGTATGGCTGCATCTGTAGTGAACTGGAAACGTGAGTCTGTACTGCTCTTCAGTCTCAGTCTGCACCCACCACTGGTGATGGGCAAAAGCCCTCTCAGCCAAAATGATAGCAGGTTACAGCCTGGTCTATCAAGACGTGCCCTGGGCTTGGATCCTCCTGAGCACGCTGTGGGTATGTTTAGTCAAGAAGGCTTCAAAGCCTGGTATACACATTATTTTTCTCTCTGCACAGAAATAAAACATTTTTGACTAGCATTTTGACCTTGCTGAATATGAAAAATATCAAAGGAAATATGCTTTGTTAAAAAAAAAAAAGTATAATCTGCTCAACAAGCAAGATTTCTCAAGAGGGATGTGGTCAGATGAAGGGAGAATTAAGTTCTGGACTTCCATTTGTCTGCAAAAAATATACCATTGTTTTGGCTGGTTTTTTTAGGACTAAAATGACAGTGATTAAGAGATTCATTTAGCAAGCTTATGTTCCTTCCTTCCAGGCACACTGTCCCTGGAGGAGTTAAATTGGAAATCCAAAGAGGCTTCTGACAGTGGGGAGCTCAGAGGAGGTGTGGAGAGCATATTTCAGCAGTTTCCGAGGTAGCGATTTCAAGTGAGGAAGCAGGAGAAGGTTGTAGTCTCTGCCCAGCCCTAGCTGGCTTCAAGCTCTCAAGGCCCAGGAATGGGTGTATCCACGGACCCAATTCTGCTAAAAGTGAAATAGGTTGGTGGACTTTCCTCAGAAGCTTCCTAAGAGAGTTTTGCCTCAGTAATAGGGTAATAATGGCAGAATTTAGCTAAAAATTTGTAAAGACTGTCCCTCCATCCCTGCTGCCTCATCAACTACATTTTTGTTTTATTTGTGATATGCACAATGTCTGTAACATAAAAATAGCTACCACAAGCTAGTACATGAAAACTTAAGCCATTGCTTTGTTAGCGATTGATCCTGTGAAGTACTGGTCATGCTGGCCCCAATTCTGCGCAGTACTTAAGTATCTGTTTAGCTCTGAATATACTGTGAAGCACTTTGCCTTGAGCAAGGGCAAGTGGATCAGCAGTTTGCAGGGCTGAGCCTTATGAAGGTGAATCATGTGGCTGTGGCTGGTAAGACCCAAAGCTGGATGCAGGGTATTTGCCCTGGGGCAGGAGTGTTATTGACAGTGTAGAAAAGCCCAAGATCACTCTCATGCACGCTCAGAGCAATGTCCTGGCTTGCCCTGGAAAAGAGGAGCCCACCCTTGGAAGAAATGCACCTTTTTGGTGGAGACCACTCTGTTCTTGCTGTAGTGTCCTCTTACCAGGCCACCATCAACAGGGACAGCCCAAAAGGTTGACACTCACGTATGGAGTGAGAAAAGCCTCTAAAACGGTCCCAGAATGCTTATCCACAAACTGGACCTAGCAGCTCTTATTTTCATTCCTTTTTCTTGAGTCTGTTCCAGTCCTTCTCCCTCCTGTCTGCCTCTCACAGCTTTTCTCTGTCTGGCTCCAAGGCTGTCCCACTCCTCGGCTCCAAGGAAGAGGTGTGCAGCAGCTGACACCAGGAGTTTGAGCCCTGGATGTAAAGTGATGCTGCTCGGTTGTGCTCTTTGGGATCCCCAAAGAGTGTGGCCATTTAACGTGGACATGGGAGCACACCTGCCCCTAACAGGCTTTGAAAATTGACTTCAGAAGTGCGAAGTGGGTCAATAAAAACAAGAAATGAAATTGATGTCAGAGTTTGTATATATATGACAATAAATAGCTTCATAGGCTCGAATTCCTCCCTCAGTTGGGAGGGTCCCAGCTCTTGGCCAAGTAATAGGTGTTGCAGCATACAGAAATGAGATGACAGAGTCAGAGCAGGGGACAAGAGCAGTTGTTGAAGGCAACAGGGACACCAGCAGCTTATACCTTGCAGGTAAACCTACCCAAGGTGTCCATCATTAAGCCAGTCAAAGAGGTAATAATATATTTGTATTTGAATTTTTTTACTGCGTGGCAGTATTTTAGATTATAAAATAATGTCAGAGGAGGGGGTGTATATAATAACTTGCAGTAAAAAGCAAAACTGCTGGAAGATTTTCCCTTATAAGCTTATTTTGTCAAGTATTGTTCCACATTTACTTTTTTCTCTCTTAAACTAAGAAATAGATCCTCCCTCTGCATTGTGAGAAGCACCTTTTTTAAGACAAGAAAGAAAGAATGGGAATAAAATAGTAAAACATAAAATGAACCCTGGAGCCCATGCCTCTACTCTGAAGTGAAAGGGGATTTCAAAGGGAAGCATTTGTAATTTAGATTTCTGAACAGCCGTGAAGAGGAGCCCCACTACTGACTCTTTCCCACTGAAGATGCCAAGTCCATGTTCCTCTGTTACTGATGGTGATAGAAGATTTGGGAATAAGCCCGAGAACAACTACCCAAACCCTTCACCTGTTTAGTCAAATGAATTCTGCAAGTCACTCAAATGACTCAGATCAGGACTTTATCAGCATGGCTTCCCCCCACATCTCCTCCATTGCCTGGAGATGCCCAAACCTGCTGCAGTGGGGAAAATGCCTTAAGCTGCCACCATCATATGCCAAAAGGGACCTGCAGCTGTGGCAGACATTTAGATGTTATTGTTTCTCATACAGCATGCTCAAGGTGGGGACAGCAGAGCCTGAGGGGAGACCTGGAGCAGACCCAGGTCTCAGAGGATGGTTGTTGCCAGGAGAAACGTGGTTTGACCAACATCTCAGGGGGCCCAGCCTAGCTGTGGCACTCAGGTGGCTGTACCTATTGCATAGTGACATAGGACTAGTATTTTTTTCTGCTTCAGCCTTCTCCAGATGTAGATGACACTTGTTACATCACATCCTCACAAGACTGTGGTCTGAAGGCAATCATGTTGCTTTCCAAGCTTGACTATTGACTTCAGTGGAAACAGGAGGGGTTAATTTGGGCTAGCTTTAATTTTGCAATAGCTCAGTGATCGTTTATCTTCTCAGGTAGCAAGTCTCCAGTGTCCACCTCCCATCTTTGTCACTCCCAAGGACCACTGGCCTTACTCTGCTCCAGCAAAAGCGTTCGGTCAGCCCAGCAATGTGAACTGAATGCGCTGATTTTAATTTGGATGAGAAATGAATTGCAATAAGATCCCCATCACCACCAGCAGCCCCCTACGGCTCAGAGATATTTGAGTGAGAGCGGTACTGAACAAGAGGAAAAATATAATAACAGGGGCCTTGCAGGATGGTCTCCACTCCCTCGCCCCACGACTGTTTATTAAAGGTGAACTCCTGAGGGTGTTTGGAATCTACCTCTGACTAGCAGAGATAATAACATTGAAAGTTTTGATGAGACCAGCCTGAGCTTCCAAATTTCTGAATCTATATATGAGATTTGAACTCCTGAGGGGTTAATATATCCAGGTGAGAGAGCGGACGACTAACCTGTATCTGTCAACCACTCAGATCACCACAGTTGGAGCTACAGGAGATGATGTGGATCACAGGACACCCCCTCTCACACTCCTTAGACTCTTTCCAGCCCCCTATGTGGACCTGCAGCCCCACTTCCAAGGTAGAAATAACAGCAGCAGAGTTGGGTGTGCTCTAGCACGTGTGTGCCCTCCTCTAACATCTCCTCCTGTCTTCAGGGTACCAGGGCTGATGCCCCTCTCATCCTGCCCTTGCTACAGCACAGTGTCCAGCACTCAATATTTTGGAAACCAGGTGATTTCTGCAATACCAGGAGAGGGGTTTGACCCACACCATCAGTGGCAAGTTTAAAGACACATCAGTTGAAAATGGGGACCATTGAAAGTGTCTTTCTCTCACAAAAGGACACTCCTGTGGCTGTTTTCTTCTCAACCAGGGGCCGCCCTCATCCAAATCTTCTCTTAATGTAAGGTATTACCATACCCATTTTGCCTGGATTTTTGCAGATATATTTCTGCTGACTTGGCTTGAATTCCAGGGTGGCAGGACCTCTGCTAACTTCCCTTGTGAAGGTGGTGTGCTGTCACAAGGCTTGACATTTTTGCTTGTGCACAGCACCTTCAGACCAGATTTTGTTCACAGGTGGGTGAATGTCAGCCTTTGCTCTTATAGAATGAGATCCAGACTGTATTCAAAGTCTTCACCAAACTTTATTTAAATGCTTTAAAATCCCAGGAGTTACACCTGAAATCATCTGTGTACACATTTTCTGAAAGTGAGCTCTCCAGTCAGAAATATACCACTGCCTAACAAATACAATCTTGCTTGAATTCGAAGGAGTAACAAAAGTTCTGTATCTTAAACTTCAGAAGCTTTTTCCATTCTGGCTCTAGTAATTCCAAAATCCTCACCTATGTACAATATGGAGGATCTAGGTTTGGAGCAGTGAGATGTGAAATTATCTGGCCCTAGGAGTCCCTGTAATTTGAAGAGTACAGGGGCCCTGAAAACATCCAAGCAGAAGAGATACTTTCCCCCCCGACTCCCTTTTGTCAGCCTTTATGGTTTGATATGAAAAGAAATTGTGAAATTGTTTCACAGCTCAATTTAAAATTGGGAAGTTACATAACTAGAACCAGAATGAGAACTGGTGCCTGGACACACAAAGACAAGAACCTCCTGGGTCTGATTTGGGTCACCTTTGAGACAAACAATGAAATAAATTCCTCCAGAACTGAGACTGAAATCCTGAGAAGAACACAACCAAACCAGCTCATGCAGATGCAGGACAGAAGGAGGGACCTTGCCAGCTGTTCCCAACACGAACCTTGTGTAATTAACAGGTGCCGTAAATGAAGCAAAGCCAACATGACAGTCACAGCTGGATTGTCTTCTTTGCTCAGCTTTGTCTCCTTCTGACCAAGTGCAGACATCAGCATCCCTTCCCTTTCTGGGTGCCAGATGCATCTCTGAACCCCCCTGACCAGCCCAGATCAGGCCTGGCCTCTTTTACATGCTAACCAGCCTTTTGCAAAACAGACGTCTCTGCCCATTTGTGGTGACCTTTGCTGAGCCACCCTGGCACTAGCAGCCAAAGGCTTCTGCTGACCTTGGGTGACTGCTTCTCCTTTCCAATCCTGTTATTGCTCTCTGCTGGATTGCCTGCTGCTGCAGAGCTCCCTTAATGTCAAGCAGAAAAAATGGATCAGGTGGAAATGCGGGGAAATAAACTCACAGGCTATTATGATAGAAATAGTTTAGCTTCAGTCAACTTTACCATTAAGCCCACTACAGAAGTTTGTGGTGTCTAGGGTGGCTCTTCACTGCTCCTCCTCACAGAGAGCTGAGAACTGGTAACTCTCTGCATCCCCTCTGTTCACATGGCCAGCGAAAACAAGGGTGAGTGGGAAAGCCAAGCTTTGACTGCTGAGTTCTCCTTTCTGGACACATGCAGAGCGTTAACAACCCTTCCAGTGGCATGATGTATCTCCCGCTTCTTCCTACCCCTTCTCCGTACCCCTTCCTTTGTCCCAAAACCTTTCTGCGTCTCTCCATGTGCCAAGCATTCCTGATTTCATCTCTCCTCTACACAGCTTTCTGTTCCCTGCCAAACTTCTCCTTCTTGTATAGGTATTTCAAACCATTCCCTGTATGAAATCACTCCAACTTGGGGGTCTCCTTCCTCCAATCTGGAGACATGCCAATCTCAGGTTGTCGATGGTCTAATTCAACAACTTTATTCCTTCATCCCCACCTGCTGCTGTGGGGAAGTTCACTGTAGTCCAGTGGCTCTCCTTCCCTTTGTTGGAGCTGGTGATGTCTGACATGTTTTCTGGGCAGTGGAGGGATGATATGTGTGCCTGAATATGACCCGTAGCTGAGAATGAAGCTCCACAGAGGCGCACTGGATGCACAACCCTGGAGAGGGAGAGGGAAAGCATAAAACCAAAGTGAAAAACTGCATTTGGGACAACTGCAGGAATTGCTCAGAGGTAGGTAGTGATGGCAATAATTGAAGCTTAGGATCATCAGTACAGCCCCCATCTGTGCTGGTTTCTTCCCTTCATTTCCATGCTTTCCTGCTTCACCCTTGATCTACCCTACGAAGTCTGAGTGTGTCCCCTGAGTTGCCAACCCGACAGCCCCTGATGACAGGTTGCTGATCCCCTGAATCACAGAGCTCTTAAGCCCTTTCTCATCCCTTCCAAACACATCCCTTCACTCTGGATGACGCAGTGAGCTTCTTGCATATCTCTCAGTTGCCTGGTTACCAGGTTAACACTGATGACAAATGCTGGGTGACAGTTTGTTTAACACTGCTTGCTCCATGATCTAGGCTCCAGCCTTCTCCGTTCCTAACCTCCTGCAGTGTCAAGTCTTCAGATGCTCTTGTTCACAGTGTCTTTTTCCAGTAACTAGCCTCCTGCATCCTATGTTCAGTCTAGTCTATCATGTAATCATCTCCAATGTCCTCTGATTGAATTACCTTGTCACATTGTCACAGACCAGCTTCCCCAGGGTCCCTCAAAAAAATTCTATGATTTAATGCCTCCATTCTCAAGAAGGCTGTTGCAGGAAAGATCAATGCTTTTCCTCTCCCCCTGCACTAGAAAGAAGATATATCCATATATCATTGATCCCCTCTCAGTCTCGAGGAGAGATGTCTATCTTTATATGTTCACATGTGACCTCATATAATAGGATATAGTCTTACTGTTGCAACTGTATTATAAAGGAATAATATTAGTAATAATGCGCATAACTGCCAAATGTCTCCTTCTATCACTCATATGCAGATGATGCCCTTTAAAAGACAGGCCACCTCTCTTTCATATATTTATAGTCTTGAGCGCAATGTGGCTCCTACATGTTCCCATAATGCAAATAGAACATATCTTTAAATCCAGATTTCCTTCTATTTTGAAAATGAGGAAAGGCTTTCATATTCCTTAGTTTTAGTTTCTTCCTGTGTTTTTGTCCTTTGTAGCATCATTGGAGCTGTTGAGTGAATGTATCTGATTTTCTAACCCCAGAACTCCTTCTCAGAGAAGACAACTCCAATCATTAAAGTCTCCCCCAGCCTGGCCCAGTGTGATCCTATTGTACTTCCAACACTTCAGAGCATCTTCCTCCTCTAAGCTGAAACGGACATCAGTCATCTCACAGCCAAAAGCACTCTACAACTGAACGGTCTTTTGGAGAGAAGTGTCTCAGAAGCTGTATGAGAGGCTTTTGTCCAGCTGGCAAACAGACTGACCAAAATATATTTTATTCTTCCAATGCTGAAGCCCAGAGCTTTTGGATGAATATGTGCTTAACTATTTATAATTGACCTTTGTACAAAAGAACATGAAATTTTTATAGCCTAAAGCCTCATTTATTAACTTTACTGGAGTGTAAAATATTGCTGTTTGCTATAAATTTGTACCAGGACAAACAATATATATGCTAATTAGTGGCTGTGCAGCCATTCGGGGGCGTATGTGCTCACCAGTCACTTCCAACAGGCAACAGAGAAGAATGGAATAGACAAATGACAATTGAGTAGTTTGATACTCTCTGTTCAAACAGTGAAGTCTGAAGAGGTGAATTAATGGTGTTCATTATAACAAGTCCATTTCCTTTTCATTTCCTTTATAAATTAGTCCAGGTAACATGCTGTGTCCCTGAGAGAGCCGATCAGAGGCAACCTGCTGAGATGCACCTGCAAAGCCGATCACTCTGGAGTTCTTTCGTCACTCCTTCCTCAGCTTTCCTCTTCCTTTACCTTCCTTCAGCCCACCCATTCATCTTCTCCATTTTGTCTCCTCCATCTGCACTTTTTCCTTTTATCCTTTCCCCTATTTTTGTTTCCGCATCACTTTCATTTTTTTCCTTTTTGCTCCTATCCCTCTTTTCTTCTTTTTTCTTTTTTTTTCCTTTTTTTTCCTCACCTTTTCTTCATATCGTCTCTTGCTTCTTTTTTCTCCCCAGTACCTTTTTCTCACCATATATTATCCTGTTAGTACTTTCGAGATCTCATTGTTATTTTATTAACTTTGGATCATATAAGGGCACATATCCCCAAGGCTCATCAAAACTCGGTATGAAATACAACCACAGGGGAAAAAAAAGAGAACAAGATGTGTTCAGTTTCATGTGGCTGAACCAGCTATTTCGTGGTTGGTTGGCTTTTGGTAGCAAAGAAGTAAGGTTGTAGAGATAATAAAAGGAGCCTGTTGGAAACATCTCAAATGGTCCAGGATCTGCAGCTGCATCTGAAGATCTCCTGATCCTGTGTTTGTCACAGGTGTATCAGTATATACAGGCTGGAAAGATGAGTGGCAACCTGCTAGCAATGAATATGACTGCTCTCAGTAGTTGTCCAGGGATGGGGAAATGGGAGACAAATGCCATTTTAAGGCTGGGTGGTCACAGAAGTTTGGCCTGGATCTGAAATGATGCTCCTCAGAAGACATCCTACCTCTTCTCCCATTTCCCTGCACCCCTCCACTGTCTACAGGACATAACAAGCAGCCAAGACGTTCAAATGGGGAGCACCCAAAATTATAATAGTGTTCAATTATTTGTGGGAACAGCAAGAATCAGAGGGGGCACAGGGTTACAACCAAGGAAGATCCAAATATAATAAACCCACTAAAATATATATATATGTTTCCCTTGGACACAGATTCAGGACGCTGGTTTTCATGGAATTTGGACCATTTAAGGAATCCAGTTGAGTTCATTTATTGTGGGAAATTGCTAGGGATTTTCCATCAAAATATTTGCAAAGAAGTATTTGGTTTCTATCAAAAAAAAAAAATCAGCTGAAAAATTTCAGCATCACATGAACTGCTTCTACATTTCCTTTGAAGTAGACAGGTATAAGGCCTACTCTGAAGCCCATGGGAGAGAACAATGTGCCCCAAAATATCATTATCATGAGGCAAATTGACATATCTGGAGGATTTTAACTTAAAATAAAATTTGTAGCATTTTCAAACTATCCTTTAGCTATTTTGCAACAAAATTACATTTATGTTTAACTTTTTCTGCTATCAATCCTATTGATATATTGAAATATCCTAGTGGGACAAAATTCTGCACGTGAATCAGATATGTATGTTGGTATGAATGTTAAATAAAAACATTTCCCTAACCCCACAAACTTTCTGCTTCCTGGGGAATAACATAAACCCTGCTGTGAAGCTGTCCTTGCATATTTGTAAAGGTAAATAAACAATGAAATACTTCGTTAACAAAACAGTTGTGTAGAAAAAAAAATTAGTTCATCAATCTCTTTGAGTTTATACATATTAAAAGAAAAAGCTTCCTTTAATAATTTTTGTTTTCTTATTTTTCCCTATTAATTTTAACAAATTTTAAATGAACACAATAATGTACCAGAAGCTCCAGGGGTTTCCAGGTCTAACAGAAACTCTTTGCTGAAACTACAGGTTTTGCTCTCTTCTCGTTTAAAGACAGACTTTTAGTTAAAACATAATATTGGGTTTAAGAAGAAAATTACTCCTATGAGCAGGATATGTGGTTTGGGGTTGGAATCTCTACTGTTATTACAGATCTTTTTTTTTTTTTTTTATGTACAGGTGTCCCCTCCATACCTCAGTTTACCCATAGAAGAAGGGAGGACGTGGCATTGCTGTGACATACTTGAAGTAGAGGCAACTTTGGATGGATTTTCTTTCAAATGTCAGTTGTTTGGGGAAGTGAGAGGACAGGCTGGGAGGGATTTATTCCTATTGTAGTCTAGTCTCAGCCTAGTTCAGCAGAAATGTGGTCTGGGTGGTTTGACAAGGTGGAGGGCCACTCCATCTCCAGGCTGTGCTATTGCCAAGGCTTCAAACAGCACACACGGTTTGGTTCAGGATGGAGCAGTAAGGGAAAGTGTCAGCATGAGCAGAGATAAGTGTTCAAACACCCACTGCCTTCAGAGATTATTTTTTAAATTGCTGATCGTGAGGAAAATTATGGGCCAAATTGTCTGCTTATGTAGCTCATCTCAACTCCAACAGAGTTATAGCAGGAGATATGTCGACTGTATCCAGAGTATGCCCAGCTTTCCGTGTTCAAACAGCATGAGAACAGCTGAAAAAATGCATGAGGTTTTTACAAGCATGTTTTGAATTCTTGTTTATGTGTCTTCTCTATTTTAAATCTTTAGGATATGCTGGGATCATGGGGGGGGGGAGTTGTGGTTTTTTTTTTTTCCCAGCTGCATCTACAGAAAAAAAGCACTGCATGTTTTCTTACACAAAAAAAAAAGAGTATTCCTTAATACGTGTCTCCAAGAATTGGGGATTTACCTGAAATACCAAAGAAAGCTGGACAGTGGGATGAAAGAGGATATGTCTGGGATTTTTGTATACAGGGCAATGATAAGTAAGTAAGTACATTCCTGTTAATCCTCAGTATCATGGATGCTTTCGCCAGCTTCCTCTCATTGGCACTCTGTTTTACATGAAAGTAAGCTGGAGATCTCTGTGATCTTATTGGCACTTCTTTTCACAGCCTCAGAAGGGAGATTAATAGTTAATGACCCAAATTCCCACTTTCATCAACCATTGGACTGTCCCAAATCAGAGACGTGGACCTGGCAACCCCAGCCCCTTCATGATGTCATCAACTTGGTATTGTCTGCTACATTAAATTAATCAATAAAGATTTTAAAAGATCTTCCTCCCATCCTTTTTGTTGTCATATAGGAACTGCATTATTCACATGTCCATACGTTTGAGCATAAACTGAGCTTTATGATCACTTTCATTCCATTTTTTTAGGCAAACGGTATATCAATGAAGGCATCATCATAAAAATATTGACCCAGTTCATACCTGGCATAAAATGCCATTGATTTCAGTGGGATTGTGGAATTTGTCTCACTGCTATAAAACATTTCCCATGAAGTCCTATTCAACAAAGTATCTGGAAAACCTCCTTGCTCATATCTTACATAATCATGGTGCAGTGGCAAAGCCATTAGGACGTTTTCCCGTGGCATCGAAGCTGCTGATTCAAACCCTTCTCCAGCCTTATGCAACCCTCCTGCTTCACCTCTTCCTGGGACGACATGGCTGGAATTGGTGCGGTGAACCTGGCATGCAGACATGAGAAGGCTCCTTCAGCACAGCTCCCTTAATCCTGCTCCTGCATCGGGACTGCCTCATTCACTCCCTGCACCAGAGGCAGCTAAATGTCAAATGCTTTGTCACTTGCAAAAAGTGGCCTTTATATGTAGTTTTATCCCCAGTCAAATTAATAATGACTAAGATTGGAGCGACTCAGCCAGCTTCAGAGCTGGATGGCTTTTCTGGATCATATTCAGTGCCTAACATGCCTGGCAACAGCATCCGGGTTTTAACTGTTGCAAGTGAAGGGACCGCTTGCCTTGACTAGTCCCACACAATGGTTTTGCTGCCACTGCTAATATTTGAACAATGTGTTTGCCAATTACGTTCATACAAACAAGTCCCCTGGATCCCAAGGAAAAGGCTGTGCAAACCCAAAGTGAAAGAGATACTGGCGGTCTGACTACTCTGCAGAGACTCATGCTACAAGGCAGGCAGAGGCAAGACAAGGACAAGACAGAGTAGTGAGTTTTCTGCCAGAAGGGACAGCATGGCTTAGCCACACTTAGCTTGGCTAAGCGATGGGTAACTCCCAAAACTCAGGCTGGGATGCAGATAGATGGATGGGGTATCAGAGATGTCTGGCTTGTCAAGTGCCTCCCAGGATTCAAACATTGACTGCATTCCTTTGATTTCTCCAGACATATCCTTTCTCAAATTGAATTTCTCCAGGTGAAACATGAAAATAATTTACACTTATTTTCCATCTTTAAGTGACCTGCTCTAGCGTCAAAGGTTGACATCCTTTTGCTTCTCTTAGCTGCTTTCTTGATTGACCTGTCCTCATAACCACTCATCTATGCCTGATTTCCCCCACTACCACCTGCCATAAAGCCCTGCTGATCTGTTGACCTCTGGTTTGAATAATCAGGAAAATATCATCCATGAGTGCTGAGAGTGTGAGCTCAGGGGAAAAAAGTTCCTCCAGGACATGGGGAAGCAGTTGGAGTATCTGGGACGGAGAGAGGGCACCATGAACTAGGGAATGAGGCTGTGCGTGGCAAGCTGACAGAGGGCAACATCTGTCTTTTTTCCCTCAGTGTCCCCATCCCCATGGACAAGGCCAGCAGGAGTTATGCTTCTCTTTCAAAGGACATTGTGTTTCCAGCTCCCTTCCCTCAGATGAGACCTGAAATCAGAAAGTAGCCTTGGGAAGCAGGGAGTGCTTTAGTGCACTGCAATCTTTCCAGTTTCTGCACTCACATGTGCATGCCCACATGCACATCCTTACATTGACAATTGGCACAGACCTTGCCACTGCTGTTGTTGTGAAACAGAAAATACTGCACAGCTGGTTTAATAGCCTTTAAAAGTCCCATTTGGAGCTGTTCAGGAACTAAGCCTCATCGTTACAGATACGCTCATAAAGCTGTCATCATTAATTGCCACCCACTGCCACAACCGTGCTGAGGTCACGTCTCTGGGAAGGGGAAGGCCAGTTTCACCTGGGCTCCATCCCACAGCTGGGGATGTTGTTAGCACCCCTCTTTATCCCCGAGACAGCACTGTCGGCTTCTGTGAACTAGCAGAAAATCCTCCTGCTGCCCCAAAGTTCATGGTCTTCCTGTTCTTGTTTCAGCTCCAAATGCCCATTTATCTCCAGCCATTTCCTAAATTATGCCTAGAGCAGCCTCCATTTGTTTCCTTCTGAACCTGCTCCAATATTGTAGGTTTGAAAGTTCACCTCCAACCTGGCCGTTATTGGCTTTGCCTTCCACTTAGGAGCAACTGTGAAAAACAGGAGCAGAGAGAGGCAAACGAGAGTCCTGAGAAAGAATAAACAAATTAAATGCCAGCTGAGCTCTGAAAGGCATTTTCTAGCCCAAATAGAAAACACAGCTTGCCCTTTCATTTCAGATCAGAAATAGGCGACTATTGCTTTTCTTTTGCTTTTTTTTCCTTCATTTTTCTTTTTTTCCTTTTAATGAGTCATCCTTAAGAAACTCAGCAAGGTGGCTGCAGAAGGGATAGATGGAGGTGAAATTACAGTGAAGTGACAAACTCAAATGAAGAGAGTACCAAGATCTGGCAGGCTGTCCCTGTCCATGGCATTACTCCTCCCTCAAGTGAATTCTTCGTGCCAGTGTTTCCCCTTGGCTGTCCCCCTCTCCCAGGCTCTCCTCTCTCCATAAATCAATCTTGCATCTCTGTGCTTTGGTCCTACATCCTTTGTCCCTCTTCTCTGCCTCAGGCCAATGCTTCTGGTTTTCTCTAGCAACTCTGTGCAGCTTTTCCTTCTTCAAAATCCTCAGTTCCAGTCCTTCTCTCAGTCCCTCGAGATGCCTTCCCTACACTATTCATGTTTATCAGCAACTTCACGGATTTGGCAGTTTTGCCTTTGCATTAAGGCCCTTCAGCCATTCCCTCTGATTGCTCATTTAATCCCCTAATTCTCTTTTCTGTCATTATAATGGTTTCTTCCCCATTGTCATCTCGCACAGGCTCCCCTTCACCTTTAGCCCATGCTCCTCCCTCCATGAGCTGCCCCTTGCCGTAGCTTTCTGCTTTTTAGCCATTCAGTCTCTGTCTTTTCTATGTTCCAGAGTAACACCAGCTTGGAAACACTCTTCTGCTTCAGGGTCCAGTGGTTTGCTGGTATTATATGCACCATCACACCATGCTTTTCTCTCTGGAACTCACTAAAGGCATCTCCTGGGTGACCTCCAGTCAGCATTGCTCTCCACGCTGTGTTTTGAAATCCCAGTGCATACATAAGGGAGTTTCTTCCCTCACGCGGTCTCTCTCCCAGCGGCCAGCTCCTGAAGCATGAGATTAGAGGAAGTGGAAGTTATAAAAACTCACTTGCAGGAGACATGCAAACAAAACCCAGCCCAGGTGAGGAAACGACTAGCATTCACCCAGCTGTTGTATGAGTGAGCACCAGGACCAGCTGTACAAGGAGGGGGAGCGCTTCACTGCTGCTGAAGGATGGAAGCCAGACAAGTGTCCAGAGGAGGATTGCAAGGAAATGCACTGATAGATAGCAAGCTAGGCAGGCAGATATGGATAGATAGTTGTATTGGTAGTTATAGATATATAAAAATTACTTACAGATTCTCTTCCTTTCTTCCACTCTTTTGCATCAGTACTGTCCTTGGGGTCCAAGAGCAGCAGTGCATCTGCAACCAGATCTGTAACCAGATCTCAACAGCCCAAGTGACTGTGGTCTCTGGGGACTTAAAAATCTGCCTATGCCTCAGGAGACCTTATCTCGTGTCTTATTTCCTATGGGTCTTTAAACTCCTGAGTGCAATGGGATGCTATACAAAAGGGTATTTCTATAGACTTTGCTTTAAAGATATGTTAAACACCTATAACAAGACCCCTATGAAAGTCTACAGTGAGAGCAATTCATTCACACCGATATGATATCGGGAGCAGCTTGTTTGACAGCAGTGTAAATGGAAGGACATCAGGCTTTCCTGTAGGTCTACTGAGGAAATCTTCTGATTAAACCCTGATTTATATTTCTTCAATAGGGCATTTCCTCAAGGAGTAAATAACTTGTCATGATTTCCTTACTTTGAATTTACCCATAGCCATTGGCAACCCAGGGGAGGAAGGTATATATCCCCTCTCTCCCCTTAAGGCTTGAGAACAGGGAAAGAAAATAAAGAAAACTATGAAATGAGCTGGTTCCTGTGTCCTGCTTTGCAACCACAGGACACCTTGCACTCTCTTGCTGCTGGTATGAGACCGGCTGGGCAGTGCTGTGAATTAGTAGGGCTCATTACTGCATGCTTTAGCATTCAGAGCCTTGTGGACGTCTGTGAACCTTCTCAAGAGCCCAGTGGAACATTTAAAAGAGAAGCTGCAGCATTTTCTTTTAAAGAGCTGTTGTTCTGTCTCCAGCTAAAGTGCTGTTGTCGCTCACTTCTGGGAGGGAGAAGCCTTCTATGGCTGTGTAACTATGCTACTTCAGACTGGAGTCCTTGGGGAACCATCATAAATACACTGTTGAGACAGTGTAATAACCCAGGCAGCATTTCAGCAATCCTCCTGCTGCATGGGAAAGGGATGGTCCTGGCACAGCCACGTTACAGCCCACCGTGTCCCATCGACAGTGCCCCAAGGGATGGTCACTTCATGTCTTCCCCTTTGGGAGATCTCTGAATTGGACATCAGCAGAAAGTTATTTCTCTTCCCTGAAAGCATCAAATTACTGAGCACTTGAGCAGAGGCAGCTTACAGATATTTTTCATTCAAGTAGCAGCAAGGGAGCTTCGCTGCCCTGTGCTGCTGTTTGGTTCGGTGGCATCTGAAGAGGCTCCTGTCGCTCTGGTTCCTCAGCTTTTCATTCATTCCCCACAGCTCCTTTACGCTCCCTGCAGACCCCTCTGGCCAGCTCCTCTCATGCATGCAATGATTCTGCCAGGTCTCAGCAGCAGCAGAGAGGTCTCCTGAAAAAACAGGCTGGGTGTCTCTCTAGACATTTTAGATGCCTACCATTAATAACACCCACTTATTAAATTTTGCCCTGGATTTATTATCTACTGTATGACAGTCATCGTTGACAGCCCGTTCCTGACCTCCTTCAAGTCGATAACCAAAGCAGAAGTCCAGAAGTCTTTCTTACGAGAACTGTCATCCTGGGTTTCCCTTCGCAGTAACGCTAGCACATAGACGGGGGGGGGGGGGGGGGAGAAGAAAAAAGTGAAAAGTTTAAAATAAAAATATCCTCAAGTCTTGCACACTACTAACCATAGCAACAGCATGATCTTAACTCTGCAACCTCTGTCCTTCCTGCACTTTCTCCCTAGGGGAACAGATCCCTCATCATGTTGTGTGTTAACTCAGGGACCAAGAATGTGCCGATTCATTACGGTGGCAACTTCTAACTTTGGAGTGACTTTCATGATATTTCTTGGTATTCGGAAAAATTCCAGCCCTTGGAGTCACGATATTTTGTATGAATCAAATCAAGTTTTCTCATTCTCCCTTTTAAATATATTAATACTTTATTTCTTGTAAAGATGATTCTTATGGGTCTGCAATTTTTAAAAATTAGTAAGGAAATTTGAAGAGTCAAAGAGAAAGAGCAGAAATGTATACAAACGCTCATTATTTACTAACCTTTTCCATAAAGTATCATTATCCTTATAATGAGGTCTTGATTTTTTGCGAATCTGCCACCTTATTATTGGGGTTGGAAGTGCAGCTACCTATTGTGAACAGTTCAGCTTACTCACAACAGTAAATACTAGCAGTAGTAATAAAGATTAATTGGTAGGATGGTATCATAGCCCACACAATGGGCTCATTCAAGATACCATCCAGAACTTCTAGATCTCTGTGGGTCTGGCAATGAACCTGAGGGCCAGGGGAGCGTCAGGCAGGGAACCCACTGAAGAGCATCATCTGCAGACAGGGCTGGTGGGATTGAGGCATGCCAGTTTCAGTAGCCGGTAGCCCTGGAGAGAGCGATGGACATGCCATGATACCAAGCCACCTTTCACTCTGTGGTAATCATTAATTTTTCACTTAAAACTAGGTTTCATTTCCTGGCTTTGTGTGCATAGGAAGCCACTATGCGAACCCTATTTCTGTGCTCATTGTCACACTCTAATCCTAAACAAACATGCAAGTAAATGATAACATCCATCAAATGACCACACAATGTGAAAATCCATTGCAGGGTGTATATTTTTTTAACAGCGCTATTGAAGAAATTAACCAGGTAGCAGAGCAGTAACCTTGAGATAAATGATTAGGTGGTTTTATTTTTTATTTGGAAAAAAAAGAGATGACACAATTTTATCATATTTATAATAAAAGTCATTGACATAATAAAACACTCCCATCACATCAGTATTCATTTCTGCAAATAGAGCGCTGACGTTTTATAATATTAACATGTGTTATAAATGTCACTGATATATTAAGATTTTTCAGTCTCTCTCTAACCAAAAATATAGAGAGATGACTGAGGAAGAGATGACTAATTCTAAAAGACTAAAGAGAACATTTTCTCATGCAATTAAATCATCTTCTGGTGATTGTGAGCCGAGGGAAACATACAAAAGTCCAGTTCTGTGATTGCAACTTTTACCACCAGCACAGAATGACCTGGGACACTGAGTAATTGGGATATTAGGAAAACTTAGGCATGTTGGGAAACGCATGTGTTGGTGAGCTAGTGGGCAGACTCTGTATTGCATGGTAGCACGGCTACCCCTACTGGGACAGTTTAGACTGCTCAAAACCTTGAACAGTGCCTTCGAGAGTCTCCTTGTACTGAGATACGTGGCCTGGACCAGGGCTGGAGATCTTCCTCCCATCCCCTGGGACATACAGCCAACGTTCAAGAAAAGATCCCTGGGCTTCCTCCTTTACTGCAGGAATATGAACAGCTGCAGGGAGCTGAGTCCTGAACGGGACATTTGCTGGCCGTGCTCTGTTCCTGGGAATGCCAACCTGTTGGCACAAGCTGTTCCTCCGGCTGCGTGGAAGAGTTCAGCTGACAAACAGGAATATGACTAGAAGATGACAGGGAGATCCAGGGCCAGGCCATGGCCTGTATTGCAACAAAAACCCAAGGGATGAATTGTCAACAGGGCTAGATCCAGGAAGGTGAGCTTTAGTTAATGACTAGGTGATAAACAATGAGTGAGGGATGAAGGAGTGTCTTGACACCGTGACTCATTCTTTCTAAGAAAACCTTGCTAAAGTTCCTGGGTCCCATCGAGCTCTCACTGAACTTACAGATCCTGTCAGGCACTGGGCTTACAACAGAGCTCTGTGCTAACCAACGGGTAAGTCTAGGTTTCAAACCCAGCAGCCCCTGGGAGGAAATCCAGAAGAAAAGACACTTATGAGCTCTTTTGGTTTTCAAGTTTGAACTTCCTACATAATCCAATGTGAGAATTTCATCCCATGATTTTGGTATTACATCTGTAATTTCTGTCTGTCTTACTATTTTTATCAGAAGGAGATATTCGTGTTTTGTACAAGGTCAATGCAGAATTTTTACACCAGCACAGTTTGTGAGTCAGTTATGGGGACTTTTCTGCTTTTAACCAACAGTTAAAGCAGTGCAGCACCTGAAATGCATTCCCTCCCAGATGTTTAAATGACACTTACATCAGTATAAATTATTTTTCCTCATACGTTGAAATAACATATATTTATACAACAGGTCATTTCCCTACAAAGCTTGCAATCTGATCAGGCAAAAGAAAAAAACAAATAAAAAGCCAGGAGCAAGCAGTTAAGGGGCTGACCCAGCGTCACATAGGTTGGCATTGCAAATAAGCTGTCCTGAGGCACAGGCTGAACTTAAAGATCACTGTTGCTTTGGCTGTCAAGATCTGCTTACAGCAATGCACTGCAGTTCCCCCCACCAAAAAAAGGTACTGACTGCAAAAGGGTGGGAGAAAGGAAGCAAGCAGTAAATCATTTTTATGTATCTATATCTATGGATATCTCTATATATCCATATCTATCTGCCTGTCTGTCAATCTTTCTTAACATCCTCTTTTCCACTGAGATGCAGACATCTTCAAAATGTTTTCATCAGCTTCCCAAACAAATGTCACAGACATTGCCAACTTTCAGTTCACAGGAGAGAAAAATGTGTGTACTTTATATTATTCATTTATATTCAGGGAAATGGTGCTGCTGTAATTATGCCTGAAGAGCTACAGGAGTAGGGAAGGCCTAAATAAATGCATTTGTAGACAATTGGAGTAACTAGTTTTAATTAGGTTTGCAGCTTCTTCCACTTCCTTTTTGCCAGTGTTGCAACTCATGGTCTTTGAATGGGAGCAGGCGATGGGAAATAAACCTAGTAAATATGTTCCACAAACACCTTGTCGACCTTCAGCACTTACATCCTTAGTTACTGCAGAAGCATTTGTTTAAGGGTAATTTCATCATGGGAATCCTCCTGGGGTTACTACTGCTACAGGTCTTGAAAGGGGTCTGGCAGGGTTCATTTGTGTCACTTGTCAGGGTTTCGTCTCCTGGGAGTCCCAATTACAGCGGCGTCAGGGAGGTATAGATTTAAATCTTCAGGCTCCACACGTCTCTGCAGATGAACTCATTGGTGCCTACAAGAACCATTCCCGTTATAAAATATCATGTAAAACGACAGAGACCTTGGATCGCTGAGAGCAGAAAAAACAATAAACGTCCCACAGAGAGGAAATGAATTTTCCCCCCGTCCGCCTTTCCTTTTCGCTCCACCGCATAATAACGGTGAGTGTTTGGATTGCAGGGGGCTGCCGGGGCCACGGGTGAGAGAAGAAGGGAGAAGTGAAGGCAGCAGAAATGGAGATTTTGTACTTACTAAAGCAAGTTATTTTTCAACCTGCGCTCAGCTCTAAAGTTCACCACCGAATTATTAAGTGTGGCAGGCTTAGAACCTGCTTCAGCAAATAACAGCTATATTTCTCTGGGAAAGCATGCAAGCCCAAAACTTGGGACTGTGGGAAAAGCAGAGCAACTCCAGTGTATGGCCTGGAGCCAGCCACCTTTACACCATCCACAGGAGGTGGTCCATGGTCCAGAGTTCTTCACCTTGTTACTGCCCTTCCCGCACTGCCGGCTGCTTGTCTCTTCTGGCCTAGCTGCCATGCTGCAGTGGGGAAGAAGAGATAATCTTGGAGTAGGCAGCGAGAGAAGTAGACAGAATAGATCGTAGGATCTAGACTCATGTGAAGATTCCTCCTCTAAAGCAAAGGTCAGGATTAATGGACCGATGGAAAAAAAAAAATGATGTAGCTAATCTTGCACTTATCTAGGTGCTGCCAAAAGATCCCATTTTGCAAACAGTTAGAAAACATCCAAACGTGCATACTCATGTGCAAATGACTGAGGGGCAGAAATACCGTCTTTTCACTCTTATCCACAACCTGTACCCAGGTTAAACAAGTCACTGCATAATAATGGACCCTACTGATCTCTACAAACAGTCGTGTCCCTGTTTATTCTTTGACTGCAGGTGAAATACTTACCATTGCTGACTTGCAAGAGTAAGATCTTGAGGCTTCAGTGCGGTTACCCCACTGGAATGAGGGGAAAGCTCAGAGCTGCTCTTCCAGACAAGTCGCAGACTTGGGCCAGCATCGCTGAGAAGATGGCGTTCGATTCACAGTGAAGATTCCTCTTGCTAGTGAAGTGCTGAAGACTTAATTATGTTTTTAGATGATAGCTTAGATTCAGAAGCACGAGCTGTATTGTACAAGCAAGGATGCTGACTCAGCAAGACACCCAAGACAGCCCAGCCCAACCCCTTCAAATGCATTGCATAGATGATTGCTTTTCCTACAAGATTAAAAACTGAAGCAACATGAAGCATTAGTATGTTTCACAATGAATTCTGATTTATCAAACATGATTAGTGGATTATGAATATGGATGTGATTTCTAAAAACAAAAGAAAGTTCGTGTAGTTCATCCTTCTTTAAAAGATTAATTTAAACTCAAGTAATAGTAACAGCACCACAAATATACTCTGTGTAAAGTCAGGAAATACAGAAAAGGAGTGAGGGAAGAGAAAAATGGGAAAAATCAGGTGAGCTGAAGCAGAATCGACTATGTCCAGGGATTTACCGGAGTCTTGTACAGTAAATGCAGTTTTAGGATGGAACAGAGTTGTCTAGAAGCTATTTTGACATTTGTTATTAACCCTTGTGCTTTAATTTACTTCCAGAAACCAGAAGCTCAAATTTCATCAGCCATACTGTTTGTCTTTTTCCTTTTTTTCCCTAGACACAGCCCTCAAGGTTTGGCATCAGTTCCCATCTGCAGGAACCATACTGGAGGTTCTTTATCACAGCAGGCTTCCCAGAGGCCAGCAATCTTCTACCAGCTGGTTAAGCTGGCTTTATAGCTGTTTTACATCAGAAGAAGTGCATAAAGGAGTAATTAGGGGACAAGAGAAGGCCCAGTGCAGTTCTAGCAGGACTGCCTGGAGATGAAAAGATGGTGTTTTTGGAGTGTGGAGCTGGATGCAAAGAATGAAGTTTCACACTGAAGGCTGGTGATAACAATGAAAGCGTCTGAGAGCTGGTTGCAAACCCATCAAGGACATACTTGGACAGCTAGGATCTTGGACATTGTAGAGGTGACCTCCAGCCATAGCTAAGGCCAAAACTCCAGATTTTCTGCCTGAAAGCACAATGAGTCTTGTCTTCAGAACAGCTTTCAGGTGCTCCTCATAAGGCAGCACAAACACAGCCAGTGACCATGTTCCTATGCTGTGGACGAGAGAAAAGAGCTACTCCTCTGTTGTGAGGGTCTTATACCTCTGAGCAATATCATATTTATCAAGATAGCACTCTGTCTAAGCATACAAGGTCTCCTATGCTCATCACCATGGTATCTGAGTGTCTCATTTATTATAGAAACAAACAACTCACTTCAGAAACGAGTTAAGGTTGCTAAGTGACAACAATGTACTTACTTATCACATCATTTGCAAAACCCTCACACTTAAAAGCAAGGAAATGAATGATTAAGGACTCCTGAAACCCTGTACTGCCCACATAATAAATATATATTTTTAAGTTGAGTACAAAGAAGTGCACTTTTTATTTTGGCAAAACAACCTCATGCTTAACCTGTGGATTGTTTTCTTTTCTGTTTCCTCTTTTATATGATATTTTATTGCGTTGAATTTGGTGTACAAATATTTTCTCTTAAGGAATATTCATAAGTGGCAAATATGATTAGTTAGTTGAAGTATTTCCAAGTACCATACTGCATCTGTAATAGGTGAATATGTGCCCATTTTTATATTAAAAAAAAAAATTCATAATATTGTTCTTCTTCAAATCAACATTCATTTTGTCGGTGTGTTTCACATTTTTAAAAAGGCTTTGTTTTCTGTTTAAATTCTAGAAATGATCATAGAAAAGTATCTCTCTCAGGTCAGAATTAAGATTGTTGTGTCTTATGACACATGTTTTGTTGTATTTGACAAAAGATTTAGGTAAAAACCAAGTTCATCTAAAGTCAAGAAGAACTTTGACATTGCCTTTGGATGGGTCAGGATTTCACCCTTTATATGTTTTATGTAGGCAGTAAAAGATGTATGATGTTCTTAATTATTTATCTCCTGGCTTTTAAGCACTTGGGTTTTGTACCTAGTGCAACGGGAACAAGTGGTGCTGAGGGAGTAATGATGTTACTTAATTGTAACTTGTTTGAAGAACAAAACTGCTGTTTGTTTCAGGACTTCCTAGATCATTCAGGTGTTTATTTTCACTTTTCTGTCTTTTATTTTTGTGCAGATAAATTAAGGTCATTTGCAGTAGACCCGAGCTGTGTAGATTAGAAAGATGCAAATCTGCTTCATTGGAGGAACCTGCCACGTGCTGGGAGCTTGTACCTGAATGGGCTGGAATAGGTATCAGTTAGCTAAACTCAAGTTGTGATCAGCCCTGATCGAGCTGATAATAACGGGAACCCCACATCCCTCTCCTCCCACCGTCTTTGAAATTGCTAAGGAAGATATCTCCACCAGGGACATGTATAAGTCCAGCTACTTGGCCAGTGACAGTTTTCTGGGCTGCTCTCTGAGCTATGCAGTGGTCCAGATTTCCAAGCAGTCAGGATGTAAAAGAGAGGGCAGATTTTCAAAAGGGCTCTCCTGCCCTCGTCCCCGCCATTACAGTACTCACAAAAAGAGTTTCGAAAGGACTCGGTACTCTTTGAGCTGTGCTCTCTTGAAAAATCTGGCCACTCTCTTTGAGGCCTAAATGGGAGCTGGGTAACGTCACTTCAGGTGCTGGAAGAATTAGTCAATGACTGTTGTAGTTTAACCTGGCAGGCAGCTAAACACCACACAGCCGTTCACTCACTCACCCCCCAGTGGGATGTGGGAGAGAATCAGAAAAAAGGCGAAATGCGTGGGTTGAGGTAAAGACAATTTAATAGGACAGAAAAGGAAGGGAAAACAATAATAATGATAAAAGAATATACAACAAAAGGGATGCACAATGCAATTGCTCACCACCCGCTAACCGATGCCCAGCCAGTTCCCCAGCAGAGCCACACACCCCTGGCCAACTCCCCCCAGTTTTTTTGTTCAGCATGATGTCATATGGTATGGAATATCCCTTTAGCCAGTTTGGGTCAGCTGTCCTGGCTGTGTCCCCTCCCAGCTTCTTGCGCACCTCCAGCCTCCTCGCTGGCAGGGCAGTATGAGAAGCTGAAAAGTCCTTGACTTAGTGTAAGCACTGCTGAGCAACAACTAAAACGTCAGTCTGTTATCAACATTATTCTCATCCTAAATCCAAACCTTGGTAATATACCAGCTACTAGGAAGAAAATGAACTCTATCCCAGCCGAAACCAGGACAATGACAAAAGGGCAGTCACAGCAGCTCTTCTCCGTTAGCTTCCTCTTTCCTCCAACAATATCAATTATGGAAGCTCTAGCCCTAGGTTTCAAATAATAGCTATTTCTCTACAATGTTACTATTTTAGCACATAAAAATGCCTTTTGCATGAACCACTGTCAAGGTCTAATCTAATCTATTTATCTGTATTTACAAGGCACTTATCTTCTGCAGCATCTAAGTGCTCCACGTGGATTAATAGACAACACTGTCATCCAAATACTGCATTGTTTCAGTGCTTTGCAACCCGCTGAAAAATGTCCTGGGCTAAATCTTTCCTCTTGGATCCCACGTAAAATGGAAAGCATGATGAAGACCATGGCTGTGCAGGGATTAAGAAAAACACTATGGGCCAAAACCTGCTGTCAAAATTCTTGTTGATGTCTGGATTTGACACCAGCAGAGGTTTTAAGTTGTGTCTCTCCTTGGTACAGCAGAGGTTTGCACCCAGCCCAGCACCACTGTTTACATCACCTGTATTAAGGAAAGGCCTGGCCTCCCCTTGGTATCACCTACTCAGGATCAGTAGTGTCCCCAGCTTCCCCATCCTGTCCCCTCTGGGTGCAAGCACATTTAGAAGATAGCTGTTTCCTGAGGGAGGTCCTGGGCTGCCTCCAACTGTGGGTTTGCTATAGTGGAGAAAGAAATTCTGACTGCAGATCTGCCCTACAGCTGCCCTGAAGCTGTCCTGAAGCTGCTCTACAGCTGCTTGGTGCTCACAGTGCAAACCTGGGATGGATTTAGTCTAGCGAAATGGCACCTTCCCCTAAAAGACAAAGCACCTCTGGAAATAGTCCTTGAGGAAACCATGATCTTTTCACTGCATCTTGGACAGGGAGATAGAAAAGGGAGATCAGAAAACATCCCTGTCCCTCTGCTTGGGGATGGCAGAAGCAGCAGGCTCTGAACCGCTGCCTCTGGAAGAGACTCTCCAGGACTCTGTACTGAGCATTTCAGGGTTTGCTCCTGGTTTGCTTAGCCCTGCTGTGATTCAAAAGACTCAATAGCCAAACAAACAAGGATTTAGCAGAATCATAAATAAAGCCAGCACCCTCAAATTCCCCTTTCTCCTTCTAAAGGATTTGTCTAGTATGTATTTTTAGGATTAGATTTGCCTCTGATGAGTAGTTATGAGACAAAATGGAGAGAGACGTGTCTTGTTGTTCAACATCTCCTTCTTGTCCTATTCACTCCTCTACCACAGCCAGCATTTTCAAGCCAGCAATGGGCCCTATGCCCCTTTGTCCTGAATTCTGTCTCTGGGCTATGTGATATGGTTGGACAAGAGAGAGAGAAGAGAAAATTGGAGAGAAAATATCAGCCTTTAACACAGCAGTAGATAGATATATTTTTAACACTAAACCAGAATAAATTTCTAGCTCTCCCTTTCCTTCATCCTTAATTTCCCTAAATGAGACACCTTCTGTGATGAATTCTCCCCAGGCAAAATAAAACCAGGTTTTCCTCTAATTTTGGCTGGCTGGGTCAGGCCAAAACTGCCTGACACGGCCCATACATCACAGGGCAGGCAGAGGTGATGGGGGAACTGGGAAAGGGGAGCTGGACAGCACAACAGGAAAATTAAATCCTGCATATAGAAAGGAGAAAATGAATGGATTTTGGTAAGGGAGAGATAAGGATGATTCCCCTGCCAAATTCCTCATGAGAGGTGGCGTTGTGTGGGAGAGAGGAAGAATTGCTTAGCAAGGGGCGGAAGAAAAAGAGGTTATAAAAAAAATGCTGAGCCCTATGCTAGAAATGCAGGTATCCGAACCCAGCTAAAAGTGGAGGCAGGTTTCTCAGCCGCAAGAGAAGGCCCTGTTTGGAGCAGCTGTCACTACAATCTCCTAATTGGAAATAATTGGGATTCTATCTCAAACCACAAAGCCCCGAATTAACCAGCGCAGCCTCCACCAGGAGGCATCTGTTGCCATCTCCAATGGCAACAGTTCAGCCCCCACCGCATCCAGCCTGCTCCCTCCACCCACCAACAGGCAGGAGATGCCCATTCCACACCAAGCATCCCACATCTGCAGGCGGGTGAGGGTGCAGGGGAAGCCCAGGGAGAGGCAGGAGGAGGGCGAGGGCTACCGGTGGCCTTGAGAGCCGAGGCTGCCCTGGGGTGCCGGGGAGAGTCATGGTGGGGGTGGCCAGGGGGTTCAGGGGTGGCAGGGGACGGTGGGAGGATGGGGGGAGAGATGGCTTGGGGAGGCAGCCCCGCTCCCGAGCACAGCTTGACAGCGGCTGTTCCAACATCACACGGCACGAAGGGCCCTGGGAAAGATTGTTGGAATTAGTGCTTTTTGCTGATTATGTTAACAGCTCCTTTGTGCTGTTCATATGCTCGTGTATAATTAAGATGTGTTTTATTTATTTATTTTTGGTTTTGCATGACAAGGGGGAATGGAGAAAATAGTAACAATAGTAAAGAAAGATGAAAAGAGCACGTGAGCCTTTTGGTGTGGTTTTTGTGGGGTGGGGAATCAGGAACACATGACAATCGAAAATATTTGGAACAGGAAAGGGTCAGTCCCCGTTGAGCCTTGGCAGGTGATATGCAGTGAAATGTTTGCTTGCTGAAGGACAGGCCTTCCAAGAAAGCTGGGGGACCAGGCCACCTAGCCGGTCTGGTCGTTTTTCTTCCTCACATCTCCCTGTGGGTTGAATGTGCCACATTCATCCCTTGAGGGTTACAACTGCACATCACCAATGACATCCCAGTTCCCCTCCATGCCTGTTTGTGCCGCTCAGCTGGCTCAGCTGAGACGGAGAGCCGCTGGCCCGCCGGACTTCCCCTAAGAGTCCTCAGCCACCGCAAAGCAGGCAGAGCCAGCTGGAAAACTAAAGGTGGGATGGGGAGGCAAGTGTGCATTTGGCAAGCCTTCTGTGGCCAATGCACCAGAAGCAAATCCTCCCAGGAGTCCTGGTCTGTTTTGTGAACAAGCAGGGGATGGGTGATGCTTTGAAAACCACAGGCCCAGGTTTTTGCACAGACATCACCCTGTAGGGAAAAGTCTGAAAAGACCATCAAATTAATTGATTACTACAAAATAGGCTATGCACCGTGCTATGCATTACCTTCCCTTCCGCATGCTCCAGGCTTCCTTCTTTCCATCCACCAAAGTACTGAAGCCCTATAAATGGGGATTGCAGACAGTGTGTGAAGTAATTTTTATTGCTGAAAAGAGATACAGAGTTAACAGATGCTTTTAAAGCACATTCATCCTAACCTGGGTGCCTTGAAGCCATTTTTGCTCTAATATTGCACTTAGAGCTTTTTCATCCTGGAACTTGGGAGACTAAAGAGACTATGGAGAAGTCTGATGCATCTTGATAACAAATTGGATCAAATTGTCTGGGTACTCTGTGCCTGGGGCAGATGCTGCAATGAAGCTGGAAAACACTTGGAAAAACCTGATTCCTCTCTGTGATATCTGCATGATGCTGGGCTGTGAGATGTAGCAAAGGGGGACTTCTCCTCCAGAAATCGTCCTTTGCAGACATTTCTTTGGCTTAATAGAGTTTAATAACTGGTTCAGATATTCTAGCTTTCCTGGGGAATTTTCACTAGCACCCATTTTGCTTCCTACCTTGGACCTTAATTAGCGGAGCAGGTTCTTATATTTGCTTGCCTATTTTGTAGTGTATAAAGTTCAGTACTTAACAAACACAAAAATGATTTGTTTTTCAAGCCTTTTAAGGACACCAACGTACCCCTCTCTCAGCTTCAGACAAGAGGAGGGGGGATGGAGAGCCTTTGCTTTTCTTACCGGTATTACATTAGCACCCTTATACCTTTCTTGAGATCAAGGCTGCTTTGTGCTTAGCACTGTGGACCTGCGACCGAAGAGATCGTCCCTGTCCTCAAATGCTTACTAGGCAGGGAACAGCTGAGATGGGAAATGAAAAGCCAAGAGCAGCAGAGGAAGGGTTTAACTAAAGTCACAGAGGCTGCCATCACAAGGGGGGTTGGAAATGTGTCTCCTGAGGCACAGACCACTGTCTCTTAGGCTGTCAAGATCTACTTACAGCAATTCACTGCAGGTTTCCCCTGCCTGAGAGTGGTACTGACTGCAAAAAGGTAGGAGAAAGGAAGAGAATCTGTAAATCATTTTACTGTGTTTTGTGTATACTCATATGTAAACCTCGCTTTTTTTCCACTGAGACGTAGACATTTTCAAAATGTCCTCGTCACCTCCCCAAGTAAATATCAAACAAATTGCTAAATTTTGGTTCAGAGGGGAGAAAATTCGTGACTACCCCAAGTGCCAGATATCCCCCCACAGGGCACCTCTTGGAGAAAGCTGTTATAGTCAGTGTTCTAGATCAGTGAAACACGCACACTGGGGATATTTGGGGCTGATTTATGGGAGCAGAGGTGAAGCAAACTACAGCTCTTGTACCTGAACCTTCTCTCTATCTATCCGATCTCAAATTGGCAGCATGAGGTTGTGTATTTATGTTCATGAGAATTCAGTGCAAAGCAGCATAAGTCCAGGTAGAACAGCTCTTGAGAGGAGAACTCTTCTTTTTCTCACTACATTAGAATTCAGACCAATTTACATCTCATCTTTCACTTAGGCCACCTATATTTCCCCCCTTTTTTTTTCTTCCCCTAAATCCTAATCCAGTCGCCTGTTCATGTAGTTCAGGGTACTACTTTCTATTCCTGACCTCTGTTCTGTAGATCACACTAATCCCATCTATAAATTAGTTCATTTACTGAACATCAAGCACAAAACAAACAGCATGATGGCATCTTTACCTGGCCATAATCCTGAATCAATACCATTTCATTCTTCTGTCTAAATCACTGTCTGTACCACCGTTGAAAGTGCTAATGGTCCACCTGCTATGTACTTTAAAGATGGGATCTTGATGTGGGATTGGGGCATCTTTCTGTCTGTGTATGTGATATTATCAATATGCCAACAACCCACCCATTAGGGTCCTGTACACTACAGACATTGTCAAGACATCATATGTCCTGAAAGTCCACATTATTTGGAAGTTGAGCTTTTCAGTCCTTACTAACAAAAGCTTAAGAGGGAAATGTGCTTAGGAAAAGCCTGAAACAAATCTTGAGAACTATAACTGGGTTTAATGTTAGAGGTCAATTTTTTGTTTGCTAAAAAAGTAATTTCAGGGCACAGGAAGCTTTTCACAGATTTGTTTTGACTGCCTCAAATAGCTAATCTGGAAACAACAGCAAATAAGAAAGATAATATCCCATTTTGGCATTTTAGAAATGAAGACTCTCTTCAAAAGAAAACAGGTTTTTCTGTTATCCAAATTGTATTTGGCTTAAGCTTAAGGATTCTCAAAGATGAAAAGAATTTTTATGTTTAATGGAAAACAAAATTTTCAGTCGAGCCTAAGAGAAATCACACTTTACTTTTATTTTCACAAGGAAAGGGAAACAGGGAAAAAATGCGTAATCCATATTGGTTCGTGTGAATCCTAAACATTTGTTTTACCCCCTTGCTTTGCTCGGGAAAGCAGCAAGAAAATCTCTGCAGCTTTGCAGAGAGAAACTACTCCTAAAGGATGTCCTAATGCAAGGAATCATATTGAATTTTGAGGCATAAGGCTCCATTTTTTTCTACGTTATCCTTTCACAAGCACACCGAAAAAAAGCTTTATAAATCAATCAGACACCAAGGACAAAATTGTTTGCCGAGGTACGCATGCTTCATTCTTAGGGACAAGGCCTCAGCGTTTGTGATTCTGGCTGGGTGGGACTCGTACCCAGAAGGGATGTGGCAGAGAAATCACTTTCCATTTGTTAAGACACTTACTTAACTACACTTGACAGGAGTGTGAGGACAGAGCTAGCAGCCTTGAGCCACTTGTTAGTCAAAGAAGACTCCAGAACGCTACAGTGTTATGAGCATCAGCAGAGGCAGCAGGGAATTGGCAAGTCCTGGAGGTAGTGCGGCAGCCCAGGCAAGTCGTTCCCAACATGGCTGCTTTTCAGACATTTTCTGAGGAGGAAAATTACAAAGAAGTGGGAAGACATATTTTTGTATATATTTCCTTCCTCCCACCTATCTGGTCTTGTTCTGTATCAAAATGAAGTGTACCATGAGGAGTTCACTTTTAAGGAGGTCCTGTGATCAGTTATGCAAAATCAGAAGTGATATTGACTTACTTTCATAATTATTTCTCTTTGCTATCAATCAAACTGTAAGGCCTCCTTTACTACTACTACTACTACTACTACTACTACTACCACCAAAAAATAAATAAAGAATATCAGTGTTCTTCATCATAACTAGCTACCAACATCTGCCTCTTAATTTTAAGAAGTGCCAGAGCAGGCAAAGGTGATTTGAGACTGACATATGTACAGTGTCCTGGGCTCAGGAGATAGGAACAACACAGGCTTTTATTATTCTTATAAAAAGTCTCTGAAGCTAATGTACCTGTCCAAAGATTCCTTCAAAGCATACAACATCCTCAGCACAACTTAGTGCAACATTCCCCACCTGCGTGCGGTCACAGATGGGCTCCATCCGCCAGTAGAAAAGCCCAGACTCCATAGCCAGGGAGCAAATTGGTGAAAAGATAAAAGAACAACCAGGAAGAAGATGACTTGCAAATCCATGCTGAGCCGTTGGTCATTTGGTCTTCTTGTGTCTGTCGACCCGCTTGGAAAAAGGTGAGCTTGTAGGAAATTGCAGTAGCCACCTCAAAGCAGAGACCTCGTGAGCAGAAATAAGTACACAACTGGGAAGGAGTCCAACATTGAGCCATGACGGGTTGCAGAAAACTCTGATGGCAGCAATCCTGCACAATGGACATACCAGTGCAACGCAGGGTAGCAAAGGCACCTTGGTTTCATCCCTACCACACATCCAGCACTGACGAATGCTGAAGGAGTTGGTGGGGCTGCCAGAAACACCCAGGCAGGTTATCTGCCAGGAAGAGGAGCACTGTGTCACGGCTCCTTTGGTGCAGTACAGAAACAGGCTGGGTTATAAACTCAGTCATCTACTTGTTCGAATTTCTTCTGTAGGCGTGGATTTCCTTAGAACACCCTTTCGTGGCACAAAGTCCTCAAGCTATTGTATGTGGCAAACCCTTCTGTTAGGCCTGGCACCTCTTCTTTCACAATCCAAACTTACACGAAACCTGCCCATGAATAAGTGAACAAGTGAGTACTTTTGATGTGTTCCCAGAGGTGGGTGAAAGGAAAACGTCAGTCATCCAGCATCTTTTCAGAGTCCCTCAGCTGGAGTTCTTCATGGGTCTGACCAAAGTGGAATAAAGTTGACAGTCTTCTGGCTTCCTATCCCCTCCTTTGCCCCCCATTCCAGCGGTACCCTAGAAACTGTTCTCCTGGATATTTGGAGATGCATTTTGGATTCCCCTTCTTGAAAAAGTTCTCCATTGGAGGCAAAGATGTGGGAAGGAACACAAAGGGCTCTGACTCTATTCAGCCGCTATCCACCCTGATTAATTTTACAGCTAATGACTCTCTAGACATGGTGATGTACGGGGCTCTGTCGGTGACAAAAAAAATTGAACTTTTACTAATTAAGTAGAACATCTTCATAGGGTGAAAGGTTTTGCTAACGAAAGTAACTCACAAAGAATTATGTTGGCTAGAGACTGCTGCCGAGATCAGACAGAGAAGGGAGGGAGAGAGAGGTATAAAATAATCACTGCAGCTACCAGTCCGAGATTTCACTCCCAGGTTGTCTCTGCACAGAGACTACCCACTGCCACATTTCCTGGGCTGCAGCCCACCTCTCTCTCAGAAGAACAAGGCTGACACTCTATACATACACCCCCTGTCTGCATGACGAGCATTGTTTAATGAAGTAGCCTTGGCTGAGCACCAGGAATTTGTGTTATTTGTTGCAATCACCGTGAGGTCCATAGTGGTGCAAGGATGTGATTTTCTGGCTTCTCTTCCTATGGATGTCACTGGAGGGACTGCAGCCATGGGTAAGGCCATGTTGGAGCAGATTTACTTCTGAAGGGACTGTGGCTGTGGGTAAGGCCACGCTAGAGCAGGTATATCTCTGAAGGCATTGTGGCCCATGGAGAAGGCCACGCTGGAACAGGTGCACCTCAAAGCAACTGTGGCTGTGGATAAGTCTATGTCACAGCAGGTTTACCCCTGGGGAGACTGTGGCTCATAGATAAGGCTCCACTTGGAGCAGGTAAACCTTAAGGGACTGCAGTCTGTGGATAAGTCTAAGCTGGAGCAGGGACAAGGTGAGGAGTTCATTGCAATGTTAAACCCAACGGTCTGGTCCAAAGGGACCAGGGGTGGAGATTGTAATGGAAATACCTTTAAATTGTTGTAACCCGGGATTTGAGTTGCATGTTATGGGAATTACTATAGCAGGAACCACATGAACCAACAGAGGACAAGTCTTACAAGAAGCAGTGCAAGTGCAGCAGTGACCCGACCTGAGCTGGCTTTGGTGACCAATAACTCCACGCAACACACCACCTCTCCTGTCCTGAGTGACCACCGTAACAGATGGAGCCCAAAGTCATTGACTAGATGAACTCAGTGGACATTTCATGGACGTTTGTGGATGTTTTACAGACATTTTACAGGGGTGGTCCATAGACTAGGGGAATGATATCTGTGTATTGTATCAAAGGATGGGAATGGGGTGGTTGGTAATGAGAATGTATTGGATAGTGTGGGACCTGAGCATGACGTAAATAGTATGGAATAAGGGGTGGAGAATGTGCTGGGTTTGGCTGGGGTAGAGTTAATTTTCTTCGTAGTAGCTAGTGTGGGGCCGTGTTTTGGATTTGTGCTGAAAACAGTGTTGATATTATAGAAATACTTCCATTGTTGCTGAGCAGTGCTTACACAGAGTCAAGGCCTTTTCTGCTTCTCACACCACCCCAGCAGCCAAAGGGCTGGGGGGCACAAGGAGTCGGGAGGGGACACAGCCGGGACAGCTGACCACAGCTGACCCAAAGGATATTCCATACCATATGACATCACATTCAGCATATAAAGCTGGAGGAAGAAGAAGGAAGGGGGGGACGTTCGGAGTGATGGCGTTTGTCTTCCCAAGTCACCATTAGGTGTGATGGAGCCCTGCTTTCCTGGCGATGGCTGAACACCTGCCTGCCAGGGGAAGGGGTGAATGAATTCCTTGTTTTGCTTTGCTTGCATGTGAGCTTTTGCTTTACTTATCAAACTGTCTTTATCTCAGCCGATGAGTTTTCTCACTTTTACCCTTCTGATTCTGTCCCCCATTCCCATTGTGGGGGTAGTGAGTGAGTGACTATGTGGTGCTCAGTTGCTGCCTGGGCAACTGGGGTTAAACCACAACAATTGGGTGCACTGTACAACTCCCATAACATCTGACTGAACAAAATTAATCCACCTTGGTACAAATAGAGAAGTACAAAGAGCAGGAGCAGTGTCCTGGAGCGGGATGAGAGATGGAAAAGAGGTGGTGGATCTACACAGGTGTACAATGGCCCCATCATATGTTGAGAGTGGAGAATCACCGCCGCAGGCTGCACTGGTGAAAGGGCAACGGGTCCCTTATGGCTCTTCCTCATGTGCCCATAGCAGTGCGGGGACTCTTGTTCTTGCAGATCTGGAAAACTGAGCCACGAGCTGTGTTTGCTCCACTGAGCCTCTCTGGCTAATGGCTCACTCTGAACTGCTAGAGCCCTGTTGTAGCATGCATGGGGATCTTGATCAAAGTAGCATAGCCTGGCCAAGTCATGGAGAAGGGAAACTCTGCTGTGCTTTTACACAAAGGATTGGTGAAGGGTAAACCAGCAAACTGTCTACTTCTTGCCTCCCCAGTAAGCTCTGGAAAGGAGATCTTGAAATGAGTTAGCATTGACGTCACAGAGCAGTGGTGATTTACACCTGATGAAAATATGGCCCCGTGTTCCACAGCCTTGCCTCTTTTCATTCCCCTCCCCTCCCCTTTCCAACCCACTTCCCACTTGCTGCAATGCTCATTACTTTATAATTCTATTGTCGTCCTTTCATGGAGAGGTTTGTGGTGTTTTAACCAAGAAACCTACATTAAAATATTTAAATAGGTCATTAAATATTTATTTTCTTCAGCTACTTGTACAGGCAGAAGGAAATTGGGGAAAAAACTGTCAAAAAGGAGCGTAATATTCACATTTTTTGAAGAGACTGTTTATGGTTATGTTGCCTGAGGGACCTGCAAAGACAGAATCACAGAGGCCATGGCGTTAGCTTTTCCTCCTTGCACTCTGTCTCCCTCTCCAGTGGCCTTTTTCTATTCTAGGATTCAGCTTGTTGTGCTCAATTCTCCCCTTTCCTTCTCCAGTGTAAATCAAGGTTAACTCCATTCAGGTCAGTCAGTGAGGCAGCCAAAGACACAGATTCTCAGCCGGCTGGAAATACAGGGACTGACCCCACCTGTGTGCCCCTGAACAGTTCTCCTGTGACAGTCCCTGCTTCTCCTCTCCTGCCCATGGATAGAAACCAAGAGCAGCTCCGCCAGAGGTACTGGGGCTGCGTTGACATAAAATTAGTGTGACACCTGCGTTGAGCCCATGGTCTACACTTCCAGCTTCTGCACAGGCTGCTCATTCCTCTTCCATCTGCACATGAAGGAAACATGGAGATGAGGAAAGATGGTAGGAATTACCTTCACAGGTTGCAGGCAACAAGTCGTCATTAGACAACACACACTACCCTAGGAGGAAACTACCAAGGGATCTCTAATAATGCCAAGTGCTGGGATCTCTGATAATGTCAAGTGCCAGCCAAGAGGCTGCTGTGACCATACGTGGGGGTGTCTTCATAAATTTGCCCCTTAGCATGGCTTTAAGGATTTTCCCTGGAATTCTGAATTCTTACATCCACAATAACAACTCCCTCTTCCACAGACCTCCTGCATGACAAGGCTGAGAACTGCAGTCAAATTGCCTCTCTTTAGCCCAATAACTAATCTTTGAAGATCCACACGTGATGCCACTGTGCATGCAGTAGAGACAGACTCAGTGCGCCATGAGCCCTGGCCACTGAAGAATTAAATTTCCACCTTCAAGGGGATGTTGTCTCCAGTTATAAAAAGTAGAAGAACATTTGGTTGTGTTTCTCCACTTCTCTCATAAACACACTCTCTTTCTCTCCAGTGTCAAACACTCCATTTCTAGGGTGCTTAACAATTTACTTACGGCAGCCTGCTTTGCTCTGTGCTCACACACAGACACACACTTTCCTGGACATGCTGGATTGTTGTCACCTGATTTTCAAGGCTTTTCATTTTCATCTGCAGGTGACAGATAGCACCAAGGGAGCCAAATGATGATGGCAACAAAACTAAAATAACCCAACAGTTTGTGAAGCAGCTGGTCAGCACAAACAGCAAACAAAAATCCACTGGAGCTAGTTCTGCATGAATTCACTAGGCAGCCTGGCTTGTGGGTTAAAGAGCAGGTAAGGCTGGAGCCCCTGCTTGGTTCACCTATCTCAATGCACCTATGCATGAAGGTCAGGGAAATTTTCTGGGTGAGGAGCTGGAGCACAAAGCAGCAGCACTGATATCAGACACTTTGCGTTCAACATCCCAAAATTCAGGATGAGAAGAGCTGTTCACAGAGCCCATGCAGAGAAAGGGAGGAACTTCACGTGTAGGATGCTACTGCAGAGACTGTTGCAGATTCTACCCCCAATATTGCATCTTTTTTCTGCACTACTTGGTTAAAATACATCCCTCCTTTTGAGAAAATATTGAATGGTACTTACATATATTAAGTGTTGATCAAATAAGAAACTGAAAGAGAAGGAAAAATAGTGATCCACAAAATCCTCTCAGCTGCAGGAGACTTAAAAAGATCCATTCGCATGTAAGGTGTGAAACTTTTTTGACCAGCCTTGGTAGCTGCCTGGACAGGGACCCTCACTGTGAGGAAGCCTGGCCATGGTCATGCTGTGTAAATATGCAGGCAGCCGGCAGTGCCAAAGCAAGAGCTGTACTGCAGCATGGGAAGTGGGGAAAGCATGCCAGAAAACATTGAGTCCTACAGCAGAGATGGGGTTATTTTGATTTTCCACTGTGTTATATCAAGTGCCCTTTTCCCTCTCCATCACTCCCTAAAAGTGCTTATAATATGTAATTTGCCTTTAGAAAATTAATCACCATCTCCCAGTAATTTTTTTTCATTGAATCCCCACTCAGGTATGACTGTATTTTTGGCATGCAGAAATTAAATATTTCACCCCCAAGTCCATAGATATGAGTTTCAAAAGAAGATTTTCTTTCTTTCTTTCTTTCTTTATTCTTTGGGACTTTTTTTCAGTGCTCAGTTTTTTGACAAAACAAATGAGCACAGAAACTACAATATCAAGCTGGCACTCCCTATGACATTTTGTAATAATAATTAAATGAATTGTTTTGAGCTGCTCAGCACTTTCATGTGTTTCAGGTCCTTTTTCACTTGTCTGCCTGGAAAATGGGGGAGACTATGCCAGGTGTTGGCCCAGGTACAGGGGAATAGAAAAAGGAAGATTTCTTTGAGACACAAATAAGATCCACATTATGCATGACTCAGCACCTCATGTCAAAATTTGGCCCATATCAAAAGGAACACAAAAGGCTGATCACAATGAGCAGTAATCCAAAAATACACTGGCGAGAGGAGCGTACTGTGGATTTCAGAGCGGGGCATGACAATTAGAGCTGTGCAAGATAGTCACAGGGACAGAAATAGATACAATTCCAAGTGGAAGGTGCCTTTGAAATTTGGGATTCGTATTTTTTCTGTGCATGCTTTCAACTCAAAAATAGCAACTTGGTTAACAGAAAAGGCAAAATATGCGGATAAAAATAAATATTACTTTATTTTAACAGTAGTATATCTAAATCCAGAAGAAACCCAGGAGTATCGCTTGTGCAAGATTTAACACAAAGGATTGTGCTTTGTTTTGTTTTGCTTTAACAAACCAGTTTCTAATTCTAATCACTATAACAGAAATACTGTGGCTCCTTTCCTTTCAGCAGTCAGAGAAAAGACATCTTAGATTAAGGGGATGCCCAGTCATATCAGGAACCCATGTGCATGTTCCTGGTTTTCCACTGACTTCTGGGGGAATCAAATGGTCCCAGGTTTTTTATATGTCGTTAAGTAGCTAGTGGGATTCTCAGATGCACTTCAGAGCCTGACAGCCATACACATATTTCTTTGCATGTTTCTCTCTCTCTGCACCACAGGTGATGGGGATGGCAGGATTTCCTCAACTCCCAAGAAAAAGACAGTGAAATGCTTAGATGGTGCATTGATGAAAATCGGAGAAGATTTAAAGACAGGTATAACCACCAGCTTTGAAAGAGCTTGGTTAAAAAAAAAAAAAAATCTCCACTTTTCACCCATGACAATACAGCCTTTTGACTTTGTCCTACTGGCACTCATCCAGGGGAGGGAGACAGGCGCTTCTTGGAACAGGGTCTCCATCCAAAGCAGTTCGAAGACCTTATTTGCAGTTCTCATTATTAATATTTCAGACTGGATTTTAAAGATGCTTCCTGCAGCTACTATTTTGACTCTTTCAGCCCTATTCTGGGTACTGAGCTCTTTTGAAGCTACTAGCCTTTGCTCTGCTGTGATAGCCTCAAAGGTTCAACACATTAATCAGCTTTCTCTCTGCTTTCTCTCACTATAAGGATAGGAAATTTCCTTCCCAATGTCTCTTAGGAAGTGGCCTGTATGTGGGCACTGTCCCCAGCCTGGCCGCTGCAGTCCTTGCCTGGATCCCTTTTTCAACCTTCTAGCTGTTTGCAGATAGGTTCTGCCTCAGATAAAAATGGCTTCACGCTTCTCCTGTGTTTATTCTGTTACTTGCCTCTAACAACATTTTCCAAGGTATTTTAGGTGGCTAATACACCATTAGGACACACAGCTGATGCTTGAAATTCTAACATTTTCCACATTTTCTAAAACAGCTCATTACCAGAAGGGTGCTCCTATGCTGACATTTCTCTTGGAACTTTTTCTCTTTCTCACACTTTTGTCCCAGACCTCCAGATAGATTTGATACCATATTGGTGCTTTAATATCTCTCACTCCTGGTTCCTTTTCTACATGGAGGGGGTGAAACAGAAGAACTTGTTCATAAGCAGAAAGGGATCTTGTGTCTATTGCTCTTGAGACCATCCCACTCAGTTATATTTTTTTCCTGGACTCTGTCAGCCCAGTGATCTGTTCAGTCTTGGACAAAATTAGATGCAAAAATCCTTAAAACAAATCCCAGGACAGCAGTAAGGAAGATCACACAGGCAAATCTTAATGCTGACAACATTCAGCAGTTTACCAGCTTTCTGATAAAACAGAGGAGAACTGGAGCCCACACTTTCCATCACCTTTCATTGAAAAAGAAAATCCTGCTTTTATCAGTTTTGATTTTATTTCATCTGTTGGAGTGGGTGGGGAGGCTGGGTCTGATTCTGATTAAGATGAACAGGTCTGCTCTCTCCCCACTCTTTGGCTCTCTCACACTCTGACATTTATTTGGAGAAATGAGGTCATTCTGGGGTATTTTGGAATGAGGTAGCTGGCACATTTCGTGGCTGAAAGGAAGCTATGGCCAGGGCCATCTCCAGTGGTGATGAATTTTTGCAGAGACCCAAAGTGATTACCAAAAATTTGGCCACATGCGCCAAGGTCAGCCTATGAGAGGTAACTGTGATGAACCAACCTGAGCTGAGTGTTATTTGATGGGGCCTGCAAAACAGTGCCCCTTCTAAAATAACTGTTTTCAGGCCAATCAAATGACAATGCTGCCAGGCTCAAAAGCATGCCCAGCTCATTGCAACACTGCCTGCCTTGCTAGCTGTGTTAACGCCCTCAGAGCTTTGGTTAGGGACAAGAGAGGAGAGAGAAAGGTTTGAACAGAGCCCATGAAAACATCACTGACCAGCCCAGAGCTGTCTTTTGCCCTCACCTGCTTCCTATTTTTCTCCTCCCCGTGTTCCTGCGGTTGTGAAAAAGTCTCAAAAACGAAGAGTTGACCACCCTGAGGTAGATGAGGGAGAGTATTCCCGAACTGCCTCCTGCAAGGATTCTTGCATTTAATTGCATACAAGATTGGATATCTCACTCATCGCCTTAGAAATGCTGAAGACAAGCTGAAGTCCATCCCACCCACAATGTAAAAGGCAGTCCAGGGAGTTGCTTTGGGCAGATGCAGACACAGAAATCTCAAGACAGATGCTCTTTGTGAGCATCACCAGTGACAATTTCTATCAGATACCTCTGATTTGAATAGTCACTGACCACCACACCACAGAATTCTTCTCCTCTGCCTCTCCATATCCCATCAACAGAGAGACACATTAGTCATTTTATTTAACACCTTTTTTTTTTCCATCTTCCTTGGGTGACAAATTGCATGAGGCATACAGAGGAAGGGTGTGGTGGTTAGAGCTCAAATCTGAGACAAGAAAAATGCCAGTGGCTATTTTTACCTCTGCCTTATACAAAACACATGCCTCAGAGCGGCCATTCACAGTTTTGTTTTTTTCTTCAGCTGTGTTTGTACCACTTTGGAACTGCTTAGGTAAAAAGGTGAATTGTCATCACTTTCTACACTCCTACACTCATCTCCGGGAGACTGGACCACTTGGACCTCAGGAAGTTTGGCTTTTCAATTTCTATTCCTATGTGACCCCCCCAGAAGTTCTGAGTATCAGGAAGCTCAGTTAACCCAGCTGACTTCTCTTCGTAACTCTGTCTTTAATTTAATTTTCCATACTGAGAAAATCTGTCCTAAAGGATCTCCAATATTTCAACCATCAGACTGTCTCTAAGCCAATGGGCAGTGGGAAGTCCCTAAAGCCTTGTATGTTCACATGGACGATCGGAAGTCCATGGGGCCAGATGGGATCCACCCGAGAGTGCTGAGGGAGCTGGCGGAGGAGCTTGCCAAGCTGCTCTCCATCATTTATCAGCAGTCCTGGTCAACGGGGGAGGTCCCGGATGACTGGAAGCTAGCCAATGTGATGCCCATCTACAAGAAGGGCCGGAAGGAGGAGCCGGGGAACTACAGGCCAGTCAGCCTGACCTCGGTGCCCGGGAAGATCATGGAGCGGCTCATCTTGAGTGAGCTCACCGGGCAGGTGCAGGACAAGCTGGGGATCAGGCCCAGCCAGCATGGGTTCATGAAAGGCAGGTCCTGCCTGACCAACCTGATCTCCTTCTATGACCAGGTGACCTAGTAGATGAGGGCAAGGCTGTGGATGTTGTCCGCCTGGACTTCAGTAAGGCCTTTGACACAGACTCCCACGGCATTCTCCT